>JAAGEH010000005.1:21807785-21819439 GCA_011751065.1 Lasiurus cinereus
TTTCTTTCTTTCTTTCTTTCTTTCTTTCTTTCTTTCTTTCTTTCTTTTTTCTTTCTTTCTTTCTTTCTTTTTTTTACTGTTACTTACTCATATCTTATCCCTAAAACTTATTGGAGGTATGTAATAATTTTTTAGCATGCATGAAAGTATGAATAAAAAAATGTAGTGCTTCAAAAGTAAGTTAAAGTTCTGGGACCAAAACCCATTTTCTAACATACTGTGTTTTCCATAATAATACATAACAACTGTTATGTATTATTTACTATTATAAATATCATAGTTATATTTCTGTGTACTATACTAGAATATGGTTATGATTCTGACTTTGCTTTTCTGAAACTTGTTTTTAAAGATAAATGAGTTCACCTTTCAATCTTAACTTGTTTTACCTGGCTCAATGTTTGCTCAATGCCTGATTTTTCATTAGTCTCTTTATATGTTGCATCACATGAGTAACATATGTTAAACAAGAAACCTAAGTATACTTTTAAAAGTCTCCTTGTTTTGTACTGAAATTAAAGAATCCTCTTTGTTAACTAAAATACAGGAGCCGTGTACAATGGAAGTAGCTTAAATTGAGGTAATATTATAAATTACATCCTCTGCAGTCAGTTAAGGTGAAGTACTTCAGGATTTGACTCTTTAAAATAAAATGTATAAAAACACAGTATTCTATTAATAGAATCTTAGAAATGAATGCGATTCAAAATCATTTATGAATGCACAACTTATTTTAGAAAATAGGAAACTTTTATGTAACAATATTAAACTTCTTTAAATTCAGGGAACATTAGGAGAAAAACCACAACAAGAATCAAGGTCTTCCACTTCCAATTAAGTGCTTTATCCCTGTATTATTTTTCTTTTGCTATCTTTTATCATTCAGTTATTTTCTATTTAATTGAACACAGTAACACCAAATACACAGTGGGTGATCATATGTTAATTAGTAATAATAATAGCATCTAAGATTTATCAGGTCAAGTTATAGGGCAAGTTATTTATCTGACTCACCATTTAATTTATTCTAACATCCTGACTCAAAGGAGAGACTATAATTTTATTGCTTTACATTCTGGGACCCAGTGTGCATTTCTATTAAAACCCTGGAGCCACATCACAACACCAGCCTCCATGCAGTTACACTTCACAAAGAGGCTAATGGAAGTTCATGCTGAGAGTAGGCTAAGGGCCCACAGGGTGAGTACTGCTTCTTTCTCATATTCTCCAATTGTGTTTATTAGTGTTTTTAAGTTACTGATTGTGAGGAACAGCTTTAGAACTGTCCATTTTTAATACATTGTGACAGAAATCCTGATTTCAATTTCTCTCTGTACCCTCAATTACAGAGAGCTCTGAGCAGTCATATCCTCTATCTGCTCATTTTGCTGTCTTCATAATGAAGATAAGGATGCTGTCTTCCAACTTACCTTACAGGAATGCCCTGAGGACTAGTGAGATCACATGCAAAATGCTCTTGGAGCACAGAGAATGACATCAATTATTTCTCCTATTAATCTCATGAGGTGTAATTCATGACTATATAATGTGGCATTGCACTGTAGTTTTAGGTGCTCAGTGACAATTTACAAAAAGCTTTTCTGTTGGGTAGTTGTCTACTTCTCCAAAACAGAATAATAGTGTGGGGAAAATGATGAACTTTTCTCTGAATTGTGCAGTAGCTGAGTCTAGAAAACCCATAGAACAACATTGCATGTTTAGAGAAGAAGGCACCTAGGCCAGCTTCTCTTGGTGCAGCTATACCATATCAATATCTCCTTATGTAGTAAAGGAAACTCTGAGTGAGTAGTTCTAGGTATGAGGACCCCACTACTTGTAAAGACTAATTGCTAGACACTGGATATTGCTTACATTGATGGCTCAATCCTATCTAATAAAAGAGTGATATGCAAATTGACCATCACTCTAACACACATGATGGCTGCCCCATGTGGACACAAGATGGCTGCCACAAGATGGCCAGCAGGGAAGGGTAGTTGGGAGGGACCAGGCCTGCAAGGGAGGGAAATTGGGAAAAATCAAGCCTGCAGAATTAGGTATGACCAAGCTGGCAGAGGAGGAAAATTAGGAGCAATTGGACCTGTAGGGAAGTGCAGTTGAAGGGGTGGGGGGGCAGGCCTACAGAGGAGAGCAGTTGGGGGACCAGGCCTGAAGGGGAAGGCGGTTAGGGGCAATCAGCCTGGCAGGGGAGAAGTTAAGCATATATGCATTACCCAAAGACATGTATTTAAAGCTAAATTTGTGACTGTTCTATAACAATGTAACCTTCCTTAAGTAAGCTTTGTTTTTGTCACTTCTAAAATGTAGAAAACAATTTACACACTAAAGGATATTGGAGGATTATATCGAGATACAGTATTGTATGAAAAGCAGCCAGGTGCCTCTTAAGCCTTACTCCATCAAAATAATTATATTCTAACCTGGCTGGCATGGCTCAGTATTTGAACATCGACCGACCTATGAACCAGGAGGTCATGGTTCAATTCCCAGTCAGGGCACATGCCTGGACTGTGGGCTCAATCTCCAGTGTGGGATGTGCAGGAGACAGCTGATCAATGCTTTTCTCTCATCATTGATATTTATATCTCTCCCTCCCTCTCTGAAATCAATAAAAATATATTTTTAAAAATCCTATTCTAATTGCAAATATTATAGTAAAGTACCAGAAGTTAATAAATTTTCTAAAATGAATTCACTAACATACCTTAGAAGTGCCACAACATTAATCTACAATGATTCTTTAAAAAAAAATAATGTGAGAAAATATTTCCAAAATGCCCACTAATTCCTAGTAACCGAACTAGGCACTGGCTATTATTAGTGCCTTTTTGTAGACACAAAAAATTAAGCCCGGGGAAGTTAAGTAACTTGTTAAACTTCTTGGCAATAACTGAATAAATATGTGTCTCAAATATAAACTTTCTAACTGCAATAATCTTCTCTATATAAACTATTATTTTTCCTAAGTAAGGAAGTAAAATGTAAGGATATTGGATCTTAAATAATAAAATTCCATAATGCAAAGAATCAAGATTGGAGTTTGGTAGCAGAGAAGTGAACCAATTAACCCTTCCTACATCACCAGCTTTTTTTTTTCTGTTCTTTGTTTTAAATATATATTTTTATTGTTTAAAGTATTATAAGTAGTAGTACATATGTCTCCTTTTTTCTTCCCTATTGACCTCCCCCCCGCCTTCCCCCCTCAAGTACATGCCCTTACCTGTCTCCCCCTCCCCACAATGTCCTGTATCCATTGGCTATGCTTACATACATGCATATAAGTCTTTTGGCTGATCTCTTACAGCCCCCCCCCACCCCCAACCTCCCCTGATTTTCTACTGTAGCATGACAGTCTGTTCATTGCTTCTTTGCCTCTGTATTCTGTCCTCCCTGCAACCCCCATTCTTTTCTTTAAAAACATCTTGCCTTTGTAGGCTAGAAATAAACTTATAAGAACAAAAATGTTTGAGTCCCAATTTCAATGTCCAATAGTTCTGAGTCCCAGTTTCAATGTCAAACAGTTCCTTATGTGTACATGTCATCAATGGTATCTGGATAATGGACAAATGGTTGCAATGCAGGTCTGACACACTCTGGTTTGGTCCTAGGCATCCTGTAGCGATGCACAGTTGAAGACTGCTCGCATGGCAAGGTGTCATCAATGTCTTCCATCTCTGGACTGTTTCTCCTCTTGTCTTCATGGTTGGAGTAGACCTGTCAGTTCCTCTCTATTGCAGGAGTCCACTTGGTCTTGGAGTTGTTTTCTGAAAGTATATAAACATATTCTCGACCAAAAGTTAAAGGAATCTTTTCTATAAAATTGACTTGGGCTCTTTTTTATTTTTGCCTATCTGATTTTCCTTTTTTAAACCTATCTATGCCCCACAGGCAATACGTTCATGGATTTCTATGGAGACATATAAATAAATGCAAAGAGACTGAAGCCTAAATCAATCTCTGTGCCTATGTGTCTCAGAGGTAAAATTCAAATAAAGCTTCCTAAATTTCAAACAATATTGGGACTTATCTAAGTAAGGATCTCAAAACATCAAAGGGGAATTGACTAAATAAGTAAGAATTGAGTTTCCAGGAGGGCAAGGTATTTTGCCTTCCCAAATATGTTATGGATAGTTACAAATAATAATCAGATGACCAATACAGAATTCAAATGCAGCATATATTCAGTAAATATTTTCTGTGACACTGATTTTACTAGTAAAGAAAAATAGAATAGCTTCAACTTTAAAATTGAACTTGTAGTAAATAACTGAAGGGAGAAAAAAAAGCAGAAGTAATAGCAACAAGATGTACTATTAGGATGTGAAGAAACGTTTAAAGATGTAAGAGATGAGGAGAATAGGAAAGCTAATTCAAGCACACCATTTACTTCTTTTGCAGGATGTCTATTTGTGACTCCAAGATAATTTATGAGTCTATTCAATTAGCAAGTTAGACATGAGTGTGCCTACATCTGCCCCTGCAGCTGAAAGCAATAATCTCTATGCTGGGGCATTTTGTTGATAAAAACTTTCTGCAGCAAATGAAAGAGAATTTAGTTTTCTTCAGAATGGTGGAGAGGGAAATGAATCACAGAGAAGAATCTTTAGAGATTCAAACATGGCAAATAAATCTGTGGTCTGGAGTGGAAGCCTTAGGCACACAGATGCCACACTCAGAGGCACACAGTGAAATATTCAGCTGCAGTCTTCCCATTTTGGTTTAAATCTTCACTATTTATGAAAAAAAAGTGCATCAAGCATATGGTTTCTGTTTTCTACTTGTTGTCCTTTACAACTTTAACCAAGGTTGTTTCCCACTTTTTGCAAGCTAAACTTGTCATGAATGTGCCCATATCATTTGTCAGTCCAGCAGGCAAAGTTAGAGATTTAATGAAAAGGGGTGCTCTAATTAAATTTGGGAGAACCACCTAAACTTTACATTAGAATTTCTTTTAGGATGAAATAGATGGGATGTGATTTTAAAATACGGCATCATCTCTTTGAATGTTTCCCTAGCAAGTAACCTAACATTTTGGAAAATGCTATGTGATGGAAATCTTTGTGGCTAGACAGAGACTTTTTATTAGAGGATCCTGAGCTAAACAAAATATGAAGCCTTTTAAAATTCCAGTCCTTATCTATTACATCTGTTACAGATAGATAACTGTGAGATAGATAGGCACATAAGAGTAGTTCGAGCATAGCCTATCCATTTTGTTGGCATTATAGCTTTTCTATTAATTCATATAGGTATTAAATATTCAATGCCTGTCTTATAAATTAGTAAATAGAGGATATATGAATATGTATTTCATTTTACGATCACTGGGATAGCCATAGGAGACCAGTTACTTTACTAGTAATGCTTCTATGTCATGCTTGGAAATTATTAAACTATATCATGGTATATTGGAGAGAAAATATTTCATGTTGAAATTAAGCCTGTTAATTTCTATAAGTAAGGATGTCCTAGTTGCTCTAGAAGGAAAGGTGCATGACCTAAAAGCAAGATTACACTAAAACAATATTAGACTTTAACTGTAACATGTGAGCCATTTACCTTGTAATCATTTTAAAAGAACTGTAAGGACTCAAAGATAACAGCATATAACCAAAGGTGAAGCCTGTGATAGCTAAGAACATATTTATAGGCATTGTGAGATATTTTTATGATGTAGAGATATTAAGTTTGGAATTATGGCTGACTTGTGTAATGTAATTTTGAGTTTGCAAATCCTTCAAGCATGTCACTAAATATTCTAGTATACCATTTAAAATTGCTCCACATGCACAAATTATTGAGCCTACCAAAATATATGTATAGTTATTAAACATTACATAAGTAATTTTATTTCTTTTTTTCTTTTATTTCTTCCCTCTCCTCTAAAAAAAATGTTTTGCTGGCTTATATTTATGCATATAAATATCCCCCCTCTCTCTTTCCTTCCTCTCTCCCTCTCTTCTAAAGTTCCAGATATTTCTTATAGTTTTATTTTGGCCTTTGGCTATTTTAGCAGATTTTATTCTACCTCTAAATCAAAACTAAGTCAAAATGTAATGATTCTCCTGTTCTTCACAATTGGTCTTGGTGATTATTTCTTAAAATACTCTGATATACTTTGTCTGGCAGTACCCTCCCCCACCTTGTATAACCTTTCCTCTAATTAAGGTAAACATGAAGAGCAAGCAGATATAGTAATTCTGCATGAAAGTCTTTCAGACATTGCACAATTTTTTATTTTTATTTTTTTGTAACCAAGAAATGCTTGAAAGTCAGCTTTGGTTGTGTCAAAGCACTAAAATGCTAAGAATAACTTTTGCTTTTGAAAAATTCAGTCATATATCCAATAGTTATATGTGGAAGTGCATTTATTGCAGAGCAAAGAGTAATTGGTTAAAATAATAGATTTATAATTGCATATAATTACATATCAATTGAAACTTCATTAGGTTCTCTTGTCATGGTTGAAGGCTTCCTTGAGCAATATGAGCTGAGAGTTCTTTATTAATCCCTTTCTTCTTTTTCTCTATAGGCAAGCAGAATATACAAAGGTTGTTATGAGGTAATAGAAAAATAAGCCTTTCCCATTTAATAAATACCTATATCGTAAATGAACAATGGAATTTTTTTAGTAGCCATATCTGCCATGCATAATGCTCTTATTAAAACTTTGGTGGATGTAAAGAAAACTGGTATTTTTCACATTGTTAAAACTAAAGTGGTATATTTTTATTTCAAACTAGGGGCCCAGTGCATGAATTCATGCACCCTGAAAGAAACTGTGGGCTGCTAGGCTGCAGTGTGCATAGGGGAGGGACTTGACCTTCCACACCCCTGCTTGTCCCCTCCCACCACAACCCCAGGTCCTGTCTGCTGGCAGTCACTGCCACTACTCCTATGCACTGATGGCACTGGCCTTGTTAGCACCCAGTGATGTCACGGAGTGATTGGGGCTAGCACTAGCAGCGGGTGAGAATGGGGCCATTGCTGGCAGCAGGTGCGAGAGGTGGCTGCTGACCCCAATCATCCCTCAGGAGCAGGGGGAGGTAGAGAAGCCCTGAGGGGCAATCAGGGCTGGTACCCACCACTTGCACCTGCTGACAGCACTGAGCTATTGGGGCTGGCAGCAGGTGCCAGAGGCAACTCTGGCACCAGCAGCAGGTGCGAGTGCCTGGCGGGACCAAAGAATTTTCAGTAACCACCAGAGGCTTGCCCTGATATCAGTGTCGAGCACTCCACTTCGGTTTGGCGCTCCCGCACATCTGCTCTACCATCCCGCCATGGCCAATGTCACCATGTTCTGCACTCTGCCTCCTGCCCTGTTCCTTGCAAATCCCCTGATGGTTAGCATACATAATAGGGACCATTTGTTAGATTGTTTGGCCATTTGGTCTATTTGCAGAGTAGACTTTATATATGTGAGCTCTATAGCGTATTCAATCCTATTTTTGTAGTTTTTTGCAAATGGATTGAACTAATTTCTAACACCTAAGATGGTCATAATTTTAACTTTAAAAAGGTTGAAAATACTGATTTACTCTCTCACAAGTTAATGATAGAACTTCATGTTGGATATGATTGTTTCGGGTGTATAAAATACTATAGCACTTATTGCCCTGAAGTGCTGTATTGGAGGATAATTGAGAACATGGCAGAGGATTCAAATATTACTATGGAACCAAATGCTAGAATGCATTTTTTTATGTGTAGCTTCTTAACCTGAAACTAACATATAACCTCTGTATGCTCAAGTAAATTGGGGATTAAATCAGCAAATCTCTTAAGGATATTTTGAGGATTAAATGGATCAATACATGTAACCTCATTATAATTCTGTTTGTTACATTTAAAATAATTTAATAAGTATTAGCAATGATTAATATGGGGAAAGTGAAAATATCTTACCATTGAAGGATTCTCCAAAGGTGTCCTTTAGGAATTTGCTTCCTGAGGATATTTAAGGTCTGAAGATTATATATATATATATGCATTTTTTATGTTGGGTAATTGCAATGTTGACTTTTAAATCTAGAAATTTATGTCAAGGTGTCAAGGAATTAATATCCAGAGAGTGTCTGGCTCACCACTCAAAGACAATACACCTCACACTTTTCATACATACACAGAAAAAATATACAAATATGTATCATTATAATGATTATGATTTGAAAAGAAATTTGGCCATCCACATCTTTTTGACCTTTTAACAAACCTGTGATTTATGTAATAGGATTTTCATTATTTTACCCATTTTATTGATGAGACAATGGAAATTCTCAGACTAAGTACTTTGCTTAAGGTCTTACATATGCAAAAAGCAGAGAAAGAACTTTAAATACCTGTCATTCTTAAGCCTTTGCACCTCCAACACTAAAATACATAGAAGGGCAGAGGCCGGTTTGGCTCAGTGAATGGAGCATCAGCATGTGGACTGGAAGGTCCCGGGTTCGATTCCATCCGGTCAAGGGCACATGCCTTGGTTGCGGGCACATCCCCACTGGGGGTTGTGCAGGAGGCGGCTGATCAATGTCTCTCTCTCATCGATTTTTCTGACTCTCTGTCTCTCTCCTTTCCTCTCTGTAGAAAAATCAATGGAATATATGTTTAAATAAAAAAGAAGAAAAAACACATAGAAGGGTGGGAAAATATTTTTATAGCTGTTCATAAGGAAAAATCGATAATAATTAAAGTGTAATATGCTAATTAGATCAGACAGCCAAACTACCTTCCTGATGAAGCTGGGGCTGGAAGGGCCGAGCCCCTTGCATGAATCTCATGCATTGCGCCTCTAATAATACAATAATAATCCTATATAATAAAGAGGTTATATGCAAATTGACCATCACACCAACACATAAGATGGTCACCAATTGATGGCCAGCAGGGGAGGGCAGTTGTGGGCAATCAGGCCTGAAAGGGAGGAAAGTTGGGGGTGACCAGGCCTGCAGGGAAGGGCAAGGTGGGGGGACCAGGCCTGCAGGGGAGGGCAGTTAGGGGCAATCAGGCCAACACGCAGAAGCGGTTAGGGCCAATGAAATAGGCAGGCAGGCAGGCAAGTGATTGAGAGCCAGCAGTCTTGGATGGTGAGATGATGTCCCAGATTGAAGAGGGTCCAGGCTGGGCTGAGGGACCCCCACCTTGCCCCTGCCCATGCACAAATTTCATGCACCAGGCCTCTAGTACAAGAATAATCTCTGTTTTGCATACTCACAAATTATAATAAAAGTTATCCTTAGGCAATAAAGAGAGGAAATATTCCTTCTTTATATATTTATATTTCCAAAATCAAGGTCATATCAGACACTCTCTTATCTCAAACTGATTGTTCTCTGGCTTTCCTTTGTCAGTCAGTGAAGAATGCCATACTTCATTCCATTTAACAGGTCAAAACTTAAGCCTTTTTTGTCTAATCCATCTATTACATTCATGACATTTTCTTTCTAAATATCTTTTGATTCTGTCTACTCCATATTATCTCCTCTGGTTCTACCTAAGTTAACACTACCAACATTCCTCTCATAACACTGTTCCAACATCCACCAATGTCCTTACATCCATTGTGCCCTTTCTCCAGTCTGCAGTCAACACCACAATGGAGGTCATCTTTCACAATGGAACTCCCATCATTACATTTTTCAACTAACATGCTTCAAGTCCCACCCTTTAGATTAAAAAATGAAATTTTTAGCATGCCCTGAAGGCTCCGCATGTTTACATCTTCATCTCCAGGCTTTCTCTATTCCATTCAGATTAGACCACACTATGCTTTTCCCCCTCCAAGCCTAGTACTCTTTCCAATCTGACCTTCCCATCTGGACCTCACTACCCTGCCATACCTGCTTCAGGAGCCTCCAAATCCTACTTTAAAAATGTACCTCTTCTGCCCATCTTTATATGCCAACATAAGCTGTGTTTTTTTTTTAGAAAATCACTTCTGATCCCCAAAATAAGGCCAGATCTCTTTATTACCTTTTAGCACATTTTACTGTATCTTCATTGAATTTGTCTGTTTGAATGTATTTATTTTATAGGTTATTAATATTTAATACTCTCATACTAATCCTTGAAATCAGTGTTACTTTTTATTGTTTTTACACAAGACAGCAACATTGCAAGTAAATGGGTATTTGAAAGAATGAGTAAATGACTGAATGAGCCCTTTATATTGTTATATTTTATCTAATTATTTACTGGTTGATATTTATTTTTTATTACAGAGGCTAGATTTCAGAGATGTTCTATTGAACTAGTAAGATTATCAATCTAAAAGATTTATTTTTAGAACCAATTATTTATTAAGAGTAGATGTAGCTGTAACACCTCTAATTTTATATACCACAAATGACTTTATGTAAACATTTGTGTAGTAAATGGTTTCACTAAATCTATACTAATAAAAAGGTAATATACTAATTAGATTGGATAGACCAGATGTCTCCTGGACAAAGCTATGTTGGTGGGGGTTGAGGCAGAGCAGTTAGGAACAATCAGGCTGGCAGAGGAGTGGTTGGGTATATCAGGCAGGAAGACAGAGTGGTTAGGGGCAATCAGGCATACATGCAGGTATGGGGTTAGGAGCAAGCGGTCCTGGATTGTGAGAGGGATGCCCTCCTGCCAATTTAGGCCTGATCCCACAAGGATTGGGCCTAATTCAGTAGTTGGACATTTCCTGAGGGATCCAGGATTGGAGAGGGTGCAGGCCAGGCAGAGGGACACCCCCCTCATGCACAAATTTTGTGCACTGGGCCTCTAGTATTATATAATTATAAACAACACATTTAATAAGTATACATGTTTTAAAATTATATGCAACATATATGTGTCATATACAATATATGCCTCTATAAAAGAATAATGATGAAATGAACACATCTTGGAAACTTGTTTGTTACAGATGAGTACTCAAGTATGTAGTGCCCTTATTGTAGTTTTAGCTCTTGTACTCAGTGTAGCTGTAGGAAAATCATTGGGGAGAAAAGTAAAAATACTCAGGTCTTAGTTCGAGTTTGATCTAAAAATCTCTCTAGGATATTAATGAAATCGCATTTTTCAGGAGCCACTTTTCTTATATGTGACTTAAAGGTTTATGCTACTTGGTCTGTCAAGTCCCTATAGCTTCACAGTGCTATTACCTTTTCTTTTTGTATTAGACTAACATTTTTATAGATGTTACTTTCAGATCTAGAAGCTTTTGAGGAAATGACAGGTGAAATAAGGGTTATGATTTATGCACAAGTATTATAAAAAGGTTAGAAAAATAGGCTTTAAATCAATGTGACTTCATTATGATATCTGAGAACTTCATTTTATTAATGAGTGGTATTTAATGTAACTTATTTTAATTTTTAGAGAATATAATTCAAATTTATTCAAAATATAATTTGGCCCTGGCTGGTCTGACTCAGTGGATAGAGCTTCAGCCTGTGGACTGAAAGGTCCCAGGTTCGGTTCTGGCCAAGGCACATGCCTGGGTTATGGGCTTTATTCCCAGTGGGGGATGTGCAGGAGGCAGCCAATCGGCGATTCTCTCTCATCATTGATGTTTCTCTCTTTCCCTCTCCCTTACTCTCTGAAATCAATGAAAATCTCTCTCTCTCTCTCTCTCTCTCTCTCTCTCTCTCTCTCTCTCTCTC
>JAAGEH010000005.1:21819449-21897289 GCA_011751065.1 Lasiurus cinereus
CTCTCTCTCTCTCTCTCTCTCTCTCTCTCTCTCTCTCTCTCTCTCTCACATATATATATGTAAATATATAATTTGAATATAACTTAGAATATGCAAAATATAATTTTAGGTTTTCTGGTTTTCTATAAATTAGGTCTCTCTCTCTCTCTCTTTGTTATTTTTAAAAACCTCTCCAGTGGATGATGTGGTTCAGAATATGAATGGTTATTTACTAGGATGTTGTTCCTACTCAATTTCCATGGGATTTCAAACAACTTGAAAATTATAAATCAAGAGGCAATTAAAAATCAAATAAGTTTTAAAAGAATTATGTATTAGATATCTGAAATGAGAGCTATTAATATTGATACAGAATCAAACTCTGAATAAATATGCCATTTTATGTTTATATGGCTCTTATTGCTCTTACTAGAGTATAGAAAAAAAAAGAAAAAACTTCAAGAACATAAAGGAACTTAAAATTTCTTTGACATATTTTTGTATTTTTAGAAAATTTAAGATCCTTTTAGAATCTTCAGTTCTATTATTGCGAATATTCATTAAAATTCCACTTTAGATGGAAGAGATTGTCAATTTCTATGTTAGAGATGTTAATAGGTCATGGAAAAATAATTTACTCTTATTGACCTTACAAAGTAAACATGACATTCATCCCTTTTATTAATAAATGTAACAAAACTTAGAAAATTTTATTAAGATTGTTACCATTATTTAACATCTCTTAGGTGTTTTCTCAAGAAATATCCCAATTACAGCTTTAATATGTTTCTTAGTAGAAAAGTCAGTGCTTGGGATTATGTCCAGGATTTTGACTGCTATGTATATCATAGGAAGGTTGAAAGGTAAGAGACAGCTTCCAAAAATAATGAATACCTAGATATCCAATAGTCACCTTAAAACAATTTAGTTATACAGAATTGGGAGGCAGCCAGGAACTGAAATTGAAGATACAAAAATTAATGGGAAGATAAGTGTTGTAAATCCAAAGAATTTGCAAATTATTGGTCTTATATAGCAAGAAGATTGAACAATGATTTACCAGACATAGATATTAACTTGAGGAGATAGAGATGGAGATAATAGGATATGGTCACCAGATTAAATGTATGAAATTAGAATACTAAAGTACATGTAAAGCAAAAACCTAAAAAAAAAAAAAGGACCCAATGAAGGTTATCTTGATGTCATAACTTGAGATTTGATATTCTATGTAGATAATCACCATAGAATTCATTGAAGAAATACAAATATAGGAGGAACCAAGATGGCAGCATAAGATATACATCTGTATGTGGTGTCTCTCGCAACTACACCAAAACTACAACTAAAAGACAAAACAACTATTTCCCAGAACCATGGAAAAGCTGTCAGACTGGAAGTTTTACAACTAGAAGGAAAGAAAAATGTGCATCCAGACCTGGTAGGACGTGCAGAGGCTCAGAAAGGCAGAGGTATGGAGACCCGTGCAAATCGGGCTGGCGTGTGCTGTTGTTTTTCAATTGGGAGGGAGTTAGAAGTTTTCGACTCTCTGAACTCCAGTTTCTGGCAAGACTCTGGGGACCCAGACTCATACAGGGGGAAACTGGACTTTCTGCCATAGGATCAGAAAGGGAGGGTGGCTCTTTCACAGAGTTGCACACTAGAATCATTGTTTACTGCTCTGGGGCACAGGACACAGAACAGAACGCCGCAGAGAGGGCTGACTGGCAGTCATTGCCACGCTCTAGCCTAGTGATTTCCTGAGACCCCACCCTGCCCAGTTTACACACCCACCCAGCTGTGCAAATTTTGCATATGAATGGCCTGCCCTCTGGCAACTTAACCTAACAAATTGCAACTGGGTCAGACAATTTCAAAACTTCCAAACTCCAAGTAAAGAGGAGAAATCTGCAGAGCTCCCTGTAGCTCCTGCTGGGTGGCTTCAGGCACTAGCTGGCTTGCACCTCTTTGGAGATCCAGGAACCTGTGTACCTAGAGGTCAGTGTGAGATGACACCAGATTTCAATTCCTCACATACATAAGTGACACACTCAAGAGACAGACTTGGTGAGCACCAAAGCCCCGCTGAAGCAAGTCTTGTCCCATAGGGGTGTCTCTAGCACAGCAGTCCTCCATTAATAGACATAGCTAATCCTCACAGTCAATTGTCCCTAAGGTCAATTCCTCCCAGTGTACCAATAGCAATCAAGGCTTAACTACAACAAGACTGTGAACCCAGCCCACAAAGGGGTTCACCAAGACTGTCCACCTCAGATGATTGGGGAGGCCGAGCTACTGAGCCCTAAGGACAACTAGCATACAAAGCACTGGGAAGCAGTCAAAATGCAGAGACCAAGAAACATGTCATGAATTAAAGAAATGGAGGAAAGCAAACAACTGGACATAGAGTTCAAAACCACATTTATAAGGATACTCAAGAATCTTCTACAAACTGCCAACAAACTTATTGAGAACTCTGAGAAACTTAGTGAGACCTTCAAAGATCTTAATGAGAATGCCAAAAAAAAAAAAATGGAAAAGGACCAGTCAGAAATAAGCATGCACTGTCTGAAATAAAGAATAATATACAGAAATCCAACAGCAGACTAGAAGACCCCAAGAATCAAATCAAATATCTGAAATATGAGGAAGCAAAAAACACCCTAACAGAAAAACAAAAAGAAAAAAGAGTCCAAAAATGTAAAGATAGTGTAAGGAGCCTCTGGAACAACTTCAAGTGTACCAACATAAGAATTATGGGAATGCCAGAAGAAGAGAGATAACAAGATACTGAAAACCTGTTTGAAAAAATAATGACTGAAAACTTTCCCTACATGGTGAAAGAAATGGACTTACAAGTCCAGGAAACACACAGAACACCAAACAAAAAAGAATCCAAAGAGGACCACACCAAGACACATCATAATTAAAATGCCAAGGGCAAAAGACAAAGAGAGAATCTTGAAAGCCGCAAGAGAAAAACAGTTACCTACAAGGGAGTACCCATACGACTGTCAGCTGATTTTTCAACAGAAACTATGCAGGCCAGAAAGGATTGGCAGGAAATATTCAACGTGATAAATAGCAAGAACCTACAACCAAGAGTGCTCTACCCAGCAAAGCTATCATTCAGAATTGAAGGTCAGATAAAGAGCTTCACAGATAAGAAAAAGCTAAAGGAGTTCATCACTACCAAACCAAGATTATATGAAATGCTGAAGGGTTTTCTTTAAGAAGAGGAGAAGAATAAAAAGGTTGAACAACAAAGTGATAACAAATACATACCTCTCAAAAAGTGAATCTAAAAATCAAGTAAATAAAATCCAATGAACAGAATAAACTGGTGAATATATTAGAATTAGGGGCATAGAAAGGGAATGGACTAACAATTCTTGGGGGAAAGGAGAACTGAGGGGTGCAGGAAGAGACTGGACAAAAATCTTACACCTATGGATGAGGACCGTGATGGGGGGTAAGGGAATGGTGGATGTGGGGAATCAGGTGGTGGGAAGCTATGGGGCTGGAAAAAAAAGAACATGTGTAATAAACTGAACAATACAAATTTAAAAAAAGAAATACAAATATATAAAGTATGATAACAAGTTTAATTTTACCATATCTTCTTTATCCAGTCATCCATCAAAAGACGCTTGGTTTCCATGTATTGGGTATTGTGAATAATGTTGCAATGAAATGTTACATATTTCTTCACTCATAGTGTTTTCAAAATGTTCAGGTAGATACCCAGAAGATAGATTGCTGGATTATATATTAGCTCTATTCTTAATTTTTGGGGGGAAGCTCCATACTGTTTTCTATAGTGGCTGTACAGGTTTATATTCCCACCAGCAGTGAATGAGGGTTCTTTTTTTGTCCACATCCTCTCCAATACTTACAATATCCTATGTTTTGGTTTTGTGTGTCTAAGTTTTTTTTTCTCCTGTGATAACTGCTCTTATTATTGTTAACATTTTCATGACAGTACCCTACAGGTATTTTTTTTTCAGATATATGCTTTTTTAAATTATTGATACAAGACAATATAAAACTTGTTTGTATTTTTATACACTATTAATGAACACTTAGAAAATAAAATTAAGGAAATGAATTCACTTACAATAGCATAAATTAACAAAAGAATTACAAGACTTGCATACTAAAAACAACAACATTTTTCATTGAAAGAAATTAGTGGGTACTTACTTATATGAAAAGGCATTTCAAGTTCATGACTTGCAAGGATTAATATTGTTAAATGATAATACTCTCCAAGTTCATTGACAGATTCAATATAATCCCAATCATAATCTTAGAAGTTTTTTTTGCGTAAATTGACAAACTGATCCTAAAATTCATATGAAAATACAAGGGCTGCAGAATAGCTGAAAAAAATATATTTTCTACTTTAAATTCAGAATATGAACATTTAACAAGCATAAATGCTAGAACAAATATCCATAAAAAAATCATAACTGAAATGCCTTGTCTTGTTGATTGCTGTCTAATATAACAGGTGCTCCTTAAGTATTGGTGAATAAAGAAATGTATATTTTTCTCTCACCCTAACACTTGCTTTATATATATATATATATATATATATATATATATATATATATATTATATTTATAATTTCTTTATTTTTATTGTGTTACATGTATACATATCTTCCCATTGCCTGCCCCCCCTTCCAGTGTCTTGTGTTCATTGGTTATGCTTATATGCATGCATATAAGTCCTTTGATCTCTTATCTACCCCACCTCTCCTTAACCTTCCTGCTGTAATTTGACAGTCTGATGCTTTACTGCCTCTGTATCTATCCTTTTGTTCATCAGTTTATAATGTTCTTTATTATCCACAAATGAGTGATGTCATGTGATGTTTCTCCTTCATTGACTGGCTTATTTCACTTAGCATAAGGCTCTCCAGTTCCATCCAGGTTTTTTTTTTTTATCAAATTGTAGATGCAAAATAATGAGCCATTTACATGCAATAAACACTAATATTTCATTGGTTCCTCATAGTTCACTCAGATTTGGTTCTGATTTCTTGGTTTCTATGCCAGTCAGTGTCTCTGGGCCTATCTCCAGGCCTGATCAGAGAGGCAGGGCTGATCAGCAGCCCCTAGGGAGGCCTGGAGAGAAAGAGAGGCAAGCTGCTGGCCAGGCTCAGAGAGAAAGAGAGAGGCAAGTGCTGATCAACAGCTGCCATGGAGGCTACACATCAGACCCTGCTTTTCTCTCCAGGTCTGATCTGTAGCCCCCTCAGCAGTCAGGGCTGGGTTGCTACCCCCACAGTAGCAGAAATCAGTGTGGCACCACGACAACCCAGCACTGACTGCAGAACCGACTGCTGGTGTTTGGTCAAGCCTTCAATCATTATAGTCACTGCCTTTTTATATATATAGACTACAGGCCCAGTGCATGGATTCATGCACAGGTGGGGTCCCTCAACCTGGCCTGCAGTGGCACTCACTAGCTTTCAGCCTGACATCTGGCCCCAGTCAGCCAGCTGAGCAGAGCTTCTGCTGTGAGAGCACACTGACCACCAGAGGGCAGCCCCTGTTGGTCATTGTGCGTCACAGTGACCAGTCAAATGGTCGTTTGATCACTTAGGCTTTTATATATAAATAGATGAATTTTTGGAGAGTTTGTTCTAGGTCTGTGAAATGTTCCATTGGTATCTTAATGTGGATTGTACTGTATCTATAGATTGCTTTAGGTAGTATGAGCATTTTACGATGTTGATTCTACCAATCCATGAACATGGTATAGTCTTCCATTTGTTTATGTCTTCCTCTATCTCTTTTTTTTCAATGTTTTGTAGTCTTTCCAGTACAGGCCTTTTACCTCCTAAGTTTATTTCTAGGTATCTTAATTTTTTTGTTTTAATGGTAAATGAGATTTTTTTTTTAAATTTCTCTTTCTGTGAGTTCATTATTGTGTATAAAAAAGCCATCAATTTCTGGGTGTTAATTTTATATCCTGTTACATTGCCAAATTAATTTATTAAACATAGTAGTTTATTGATGGAGTCTTTAGCGTTTTCTATGTACATCATGCCATCTGCAAATAACGACCGTTTTACTTCTTCTTTTCCAATTTGGATGCCTTTTATGTCTTCTTGTCTGATTGCTATGGCTAGAACTTCCAGTACTATGTCAAACAGGTATGGTAAATGTGGGCATTCCTGTCTTGTTCTGGTTCTTAGGGAAAATGGTTTTAGTTTTTGCCCATTGAGTAGGATGTTGGCTGTAGGTTTGTCATATAAGGCTTTTATTATGTTGAGATATGATCCCTCTATTCCAACTTTGCTGAAATTTTTAATCAAGAAAGGGTGTTCGATTTTGTAAAATGCTTTTTCTGCAGCTATTGATATGATCATGTGATTTTTGTCTTTCATTTTGTTTATGTGATATATAATGCTAATTCATTTGTAAATATTGTACTCGCCTGGCATCCCTGGATTAAATCCCACTTGATCATGTTGTATGATATTTTTAATATTTTACTGGATGTGGCTTGTTAGAATTTTGTTGAGAATTTTAGCATCTATGTTCATCAGGGATATTGGCCTATAATTCTCTTTTTTTATAGTGTCTTTATCTGATTTAGGAATTAGGGTGATGCTGGCCTCATAATAAGAGTTTGGAAGTGTTCCTTCCTCTTGAATTTTCTGAAATAATTTGAGGAGTATAAGTGTTAGTTCTTCTTTGAATGTTTGGTAAAACTCCCCTGTGAAGCCTCCCAGAACTAGGCTTTTGTTTGGCTGGAGTTTTTTTTGTTTGTTTGGTTGATTGTTTTTGTTGTTGTTGTTGTTGTTTTTTAGTACAACTTCTATTTCATCAGTTGTTATTGGCCAATTCAGGTATTTAGATTCAGTTTTGGGAGATTGTATTTTTCTAGGAATTTGTCTATTTCTTTCACATTGTCCAGCTTGTGTTGTTATATAGATGTTCATAGTATTTTCTTACAATCCTTTGTATTTCTGTGGTTTCAATGGTTACTTCTCCATTTTTGTTCCTGATTTTATTTATTTAGGTCCTCTCGTTTCTTGACAGTCTGGCTAATTGTTTATCAATTTTATGTATCCTTTCAAAGAACCAACTCTTGGTTTCATTGATTTTTTTTTGTATTCTTTTTTTTAGTCTCTATGTTATTTATTTCTGCTCTATTCTCTATTGTTTCCTTCCTTCTACTTACTCTGGGCTTTTTTTCTGTTGTTCTCTTTCTAGTTCTTTCAGTTGTAGGGTTAAATAGTTTATTGCTGATTTTTCCTGTTTTGTTTTGTTTTTGTATGACTAGAGTGCTAAGAACGTCTCTCTCAGGACTGCTTTTGCTGTGTCCAGAGATTTGGAGTTGTGTGTTCATTTTCATTTGTTTCCAGGAAGTTTTAAATATTTTTTCTTGATCTCATTGGTAATCTATTCATTGTTTAGTAACATGCTATTTAGCCTTCATGTGTTTGAATCTTTTTTTTTATTGTGGTTTATTTCTAATTTCATTCCACTGTGATCTGAGAAGATCCTTGATATTATTTCAATCTTCTTGAACTTGTAGAGACTTGATTTGTGTCCTAACATGTGTTCTATTATTGTGAAAGATCCATGTGTACTTGAGAAGAATGTATATTCTGTTGCATTATGGTGAAATGTTCTTTAAATGTCAAATCCATTTGACCCAGTGTATCCTTTAGAGTCTTTGTTTCTTTGTTAAGTTTTTCTCTGGAATATCTATTTAGTGATTTCAGAGAGATGTTCAAGTCCCTGACAATGATGGTTTTGTTGTGTATCTCTCTGTTAACGTCTTCTGGAAGTTTTTTGTTGTTGTTGTTGTTGTTTTTAATATATTTAGGTGCTCCTATATTGGGTGCCTATATGTTTACCAAGGTTATATCCTCTTGTTGGATGGATCCCTCTATTATTATGTTGTCTCTTGTGATTGCCTTCCTTTTAAAGTCTATTTTATTGAATATGAATATTGCTACTCCAGCTTTCTTTCTTATTTTCCATTTGCATGAAACTTTTCTTCATTCCTTCACTCTCATCCTGTGTTTTTTTTTTTTTTATTTTGAGGTGGGATACACATTTTTGTATCCATTCAGCTACCCTATGCCTTTTGATTGGAGCATTTCATCTATTTACATTTAGGGTTATTATTAATAGGTACTTATTTATTGCCATTGTAATTCTGTATGGCTAGGTTTCTCTCTGTGTATTTTCTTCTCATTACAACATTCCCTCTAGCATTTCTTGTAATGTTTGCTTGGTGGTGATGTACCCCTTTAACCCCCCACCCTTTTTTTTTTGTCTAGGAAGTTCTTTGACTATTTTGAATGATACTGGATATAGTAATCTTGTTCTCAGATCTTTGCTTTCCATTACCATTCTGTGGAGTTTTTGATGAGAAATCAGGCGCCAGCCTTATGGGAACTCCTTTGTAGGTATAGTTTTCTCTTGCTGCCTTTAAGATTATCTCTTTGCCTTTAATTTTTGACATTTTAATTATTATGTGTCTGGGTGTGGACATGTGTGGGTTCTTCTTGGTTGGGATCCTCTGTGCCTCCTGAACTTGTGTGATTTTTTTTCTTTACCAAGTTATGGAAGTTTTCTGCCATTATTTCTTCAAACACCGTCTCTATGCTTTTCTCCCTTTTTGTTTCTTCTACCATACCTGCTATTTTAATATTGTTACATTTCACATTGTCCCACAGCTCCCTTAAGCTGTCCTCCTATGTTTTTGTTGTTGTTTTTTCTTTTTCTTTTTTTTTCTTTTTGGTCCTCTTATTGATATTGTCAATTCTGTCTTCTAATTCACTGATTTAATCCTTAGCCTCCCCTAATCTGCTATGTATTCCTTCCAATGTGTTCTTTATTTGTGTTATGTCATTCTTTATCTCAGATTATTCTTTTTTTCATAGTTACTGTACCTTTTATCATTACTCTTAACTCTGTTTTAGATAAGTTTCTTATTGCTGCTTTATCTTTTCTTCTGGAGAATTCTCTAGTTCTTTCATCTGGGGTTGTTTCTTTGTCTCCTCATTTTAGCTTTCTGTATGAGTATGTAACTATGTTATTAGGTAGATCCCCTACACCTTTCAATCTCTAGTGCAGGGCACTGTTAAAGGCTGTTTCTAATTTAGATAAAACATAGACTCAAAAATCAGGCATAGACTCAAAGCCTCCAGTGACTGCCTCTACCTGCAGACTGATAGGATTCTCACAGTTCCTCTACATTAACCTCCCTCTGCTGGAGCACAAGGTGGGTGGCTCCACAAGGAATTTTTACTTTGGCCCTTTAAGAGGGTGCTTAAAATTTCAGCTGCTACTCCCTGGCAGATAGCACCCTGCTGCTTTTCACAGCCAGATGTTATGTGGGTACCCGCCTCAGTTTTGGTGTTCTCTGCTGGGGGGGGGGATTAGATCCCAGAGTTCTCAGTGGCAGTCCCCCACAGTTGAGGTATCTCTCCGGGAATTCAGTTGCTGTTGTGGGCACTGACCAGCCCTTTCATGCTTCTGTCCCTCTTACCAGTCTCTTTGTGGTCTCCACTTTCATTCCTCGGGTATCTGGCTTCTCTCCTGCAAGATTTCTATTGAGTATTCAGCAAGTTTTTCTGTATCTTAGTTGTAATACCAGTTTGTTCCTGGGAGCATGTCCATGCAGCATACCCTAACTCGGCCGCCATTTTTAATTTCTTCTAGGCATATTCTGGCTGGACAAAAGCCATTGCTTCTCCACTTCAATAATAGAGATAGGAGCCAGACTGGTAGTGTTTTGAAATAAAGTGACCAGGGTGAGCACAAAACTGAGACAGCCAAATGGAGGTGGGCAGTTGGTGTTATTGGTGATATCAGCAGCCTCTAGTTATATTGTGTTATTGATAATAGCCATTCTAACAGGTATGAGGTGGTAGCTCATTGTGGTTTTAATTTACAATTCCCTTATAGCTAGTGAATTTGAACATCACTTTCATATTTTTGTTGGCAACTTTTATGTCTATCTTGGCAACTTGTATGTCTTCCTTGGAAAAGTGTCTACTGCCCATTTTTTTAACCAAATTGGTTTTGCGTTGCTGTTGTTTGAGTTATACAAGTTCATTATATATTTTGGTTATTAGAGGTGTCATTTGAGGTATCATTTGAAAACATTTTCTCCCATTTGGTTGGCTGACTTTTTGTTTTATTGATGATTGGCAGTAGAAAGCTTTTTAGTTTGATGTGTTCCTATTAATTTATTTTTCTTTTACTTCACTTGTCTTTGGGATCAAGTTCACAAAAAACCATCTGAGACTGAGGTCCATAAGTTTAGTGCCTATGTTTTCTTCTATGCATTTTATTGTTTCAGGTCTTAAATTCAAGTCTTTAATACATGTTAGTTAATTTGTGTCTATGGTATCAGAAGTATGGTTTCATTCTTTTGCATGTGGACTTCTAATTTGTCCAATACCATTTATTAAGGAGACTGTCCTTTTATATAATTCATTTTAAAAAGAAATTTCAAAGGTTGTTAGATACAGATTAGCTCAGAATGAGTCTGAGACATTTTGTTTATTAAATAATTGACATAGTTATAATACCATCATTTTTAGGATTATCATAACATTTAATGATGGCTGGATAAGTTTTCCAAGTTGCCTTATAAAGCCAAATATATCAATAAAATATAGGAAAAAAAGTATGAAGGTTTTATTTTGAATTCTGCATATCTAACACATTATATACACATTTTATAAAACTGGAAATTCTTCCAGTTATCAAATTGATAAGATACAGGTTTATATTTAGATTTTGTGCTCAATCTGTTGATTACATGCTGTTGCTTGCATGCTACTTATTTGTGGTGTCAAACAGGATATATATATATATATCTTTTTTCCTAAGAAGAATATAAGGGAGAAGTTGAATAAGTGGGAGAACAACACTATATATTGATTCACTTCTCTAACTTTAGTGCTTGTTTTATTCTTCTTAAAATGATAGAGCCTTTTCTTTGATAAATGGCTGGTAAAGTTGTTTGGTTCCCTATGCTTCTGAAATAGTGCATAGAAAGGTTTTCTTAACTGATAGCGAGCTCCCTGAATCAGAGTATGTTTCTGTACTTTCCACAGTACTGATACATTTGTTTTTGTTTTAAGTGTAGCAACAGATTAGGACAATAGGTTTTTTTGTATACTGAGACACAATCAGGGCAGGTAGAATGACTATCATGTAACAATCCCTATCTCTTATTTGTGAAAAATTTCCACACTTTCAGTCCAGAAAAGAGATGATTCTAAATATAAAACATGAAGCAAAAGGAGGATAAAAAGTAAGCTGTCAGTGTGCAACACAAAAATGCTTGTGCATTTTAACACTAAGTTTTTTAAGTACAGACACGAATTGCTTAATGATGGGATAGGTTTTGAGAAATGCATCATTAGGTGAATATAACAGACTATGGCAGTGGTCAGCAAACCACGGCTCACGAGCCACATGCAGCTCTTTGGTGCCTTGAATGTGCCTCTTCCACAATATACCACGGTCTGGGTGAGTGACATTAGAAGAAGTTTAAGTTTAAAAAAATGTGGCTCTCAAAAGAAATTTCAATTGTTGTACTGTTGATATTTGGCTCTGTTGACTAATGAGTTTGGTGACCTCTGGTGTAGTTTACTCGTATAGTCTACTATTTCTAGTCTATAAACTATGTGCAACACATACGACCAAACCTGCTTGTTTGCAATGTTAAACGTAAAAGCTAGCCAGTTTGGCTTAGTGAATAGGGTGTTGGCCTGCAGATTGAAGGGCCCCAGTTTTGACTCTGATCAAAGGCACATGCCCAGGTTGTGGGCTCAATCCCCAGTGTGTGGTGTGCAGGAAGCAGCTGATCAATGATTCTCTCTCATCATTGATGTTTCTATCTCTCTATCCCTCTCCCTTCCTCTCTGAATATGATCATGAATGTACTGCTTATAACTGGATGGTAAACTCAAAAGTCATTGCATAATATGAAAGTTAGTGTCAAGTCTGTGAGTGCTGATATGATAGTGTGACCAAACAAGGTCCTCTGCCCAATGTGTATGGGAACCAACTTCTGACCCCAGCTTTTGAGGAAAAGAAAAAGCTTTGCCAGGCCAGCATGGCTCAGTGGTCGAGTATTGACTTATGAACTAGGAGGTCAAGATTTGATTCCTGGTCAGGGCACATGCCTCATATGGGCTCGATTTCCAGTGTTGGGTGTGCAGGAGACATCCAATCAATGATTCTCATAATTGATGTTTTTTTTTTCTCTCCCTTCCTCTCTGAAATCAATAAAAATACATGTTTTTAAAAGGAAAGCCTTTATTATTTGTGGGTTGACCAATTTGCCTATCTGATTCAGGGTAGGTTTATAAGGGGTTAGGAGGGAACAGCTATGCGAAAGTGCTAGCAGGGCAAGTTGTGATTGAAGAGTTTTGGGAATTTGTCCATTTATGAAGGGGTTTTAAAATTGGATCTTCCTGGATGGTGAACCCTTCACTTCTGAAAGGGTTCATCTATTCAAGTGCAGGTCATGTCCCCACCCTGTGGTTCAGTGGGGAAGGGGAGGCTTTGGTTCCTGGTCTAGCTGATAAATAAATACACAGTAAAATAACTCAATGACTGTATTAAAAATGGTTGTGCTTTAAGGAAGTAGAATGAGTTTTGAGCTGGCCAATATGATTTTTGTGCTGTTTCAGAAGCAGCTAAAGACTTTTTGGAAACTACATAAGCTAATTGTGGAGGAATATTACTTATCAGTATTCAGTTGGCCTCCTTATGGATAAAAGTCCTTTGAGGCATTCATACTCAGAATAGGGAATTTTCCTCCATACTTAATAGGATATCATTAGGCAATAGGGATTTTTTTTTTGCTTCATTATAATCTTATATGTGTTCCCTCACTGATCAAATGTCCTTATTCAGCTCACAACTGTATAGTATAAGACAGAAGGCAATAAAAATATCTTATATAGTAGCAATAGGAAAGAACTTTTAAGAATAATGCATTCTCAACACCTTCATTAATGAGGTACATACCAAACAGATAATATGCAAACACAAGGGAATTCACACAAGGTGTGAAATTAAAGTGAAACATGTATTCCATCAGGACTCCTTGGGCTCATATAATTACAACTAAAGAAAGAGACTCTTGGCCAATAGCAAATGGCTAATGAACCCATGATATAAAACTGCCACAGCAATATCTGCCCTAGGCTATGTTCTACTACACCAGGTGGAAAATTCCTTGGGAGAAAATATTGGGTAAGAGATCAGAAAGAGCATGATGGGGCTATACTCCTGGCTTGGGTTCAGCTCAAGGTCCTGTGCTATTGTTCTGATATGTATGGAACTCCAGATGATTGTCCCCCAAATTAAGGAAGTAACTATATAGAAACCAAAGAAGTTAATTATTTCCTTCCTTTATTCTTATTTTAGTTACATCCAAGAAATTCATATTTATTTTTAAAAACCTTTTTTCAGTCCTGGAAGGAATTAAGAAGGAAAAATATTATTATTATTATTATTATTATTTGCATATAATGTGGAATAGAACAATATGATGATTCTTTTCATCTGGTCAATTTTCATTATGTAAGCTATAAACTGGGACAGTTTTGATTCTGACATAATCCTCATTAAACTGTGCTATTTCTATTGTCTTGCACACTTGAGTTCAGAAAACATTTAAACCCAGGTGAGTAAAGAGCTATAAGAGAAGTCAAGTGTCAATAAAAAGGAGAGCTTCAGTGTCACTTGACAATTCTGTAATACATCTCTTGTTTGTTTTGTAAAAAAACAAGATAAACATCTTGTTTGGTTGGTAGCATTGCCTTTAAAATAAGAGTTTCCTAAGTTCCATATCATTTGCTAAAACAACAGTTGTTAAATTGTTTGACTTTTTCTTTATGTTCTTTACCCTAGCAATAGGGAGAAATCAAAATTAAAAACCCCTTTCCCAGCAGATGGTCAAATGAATCCCATAGAAAGAAGGGGTGAAAAAGATTTAAGCTTTCTTCTTTTAACATGGAGTGGTTTTGTTGCATAAGAAACATGAGTTTTTACATATCAAGAAATTATCCCAAGCACAAGGAGTTTCATTAATATCACATCAACATCTTATCTAGATATTTCCAAAGGTCACATCATGAATTTTGAATGTCTTGCATATCCTTAAATGAAGAAAAAATGGTGAAGTGAAGTATGTTTTATATTGTTTTAACTTAAAAGTTTACATAATTCAAATCTCTGCATTATCATGTTTATGTGCAGTAAATATAACCAATGTTGTTGACTATGTTATATAGGTTTCCCACCATTTCCAGGAATACTATTTGGAAGAAAAAAAAAGTATGCAGCAGTCACTATAATAAAACTCGCTCATAACTTGAAAATCTTATTGCATATTTGTAATATTGATCTAGTGAAATTGTCTTAACAGTTGTTGCCAAAGAAAACATTTATCATGAAGATGAGTCACATTGGCATTTTAAAGGTAATAAGAAATTTGTTAAAACTATGTTCATACACAGGACTTAAGGAAACTTATTTTAAGAGAAATTTGAAGAAGGTGTTTTCACAAACCACTTAAAATTCACTGTTGTGATGTATCATGTTGTTTTTAGGTTATTTTGGTCTCCCTCATGTGCTTTGTTGTTATCTTTCTTGAGCAAGAAACTGATTTTTTCATTTATTATATTTCTTGTGTTATTTAATTTGGAAATGTTATAAAACATATTTTTATCTACTATATGAAAAGTTCATTTGCCAGTATATACATGCTTTTGACAAAATATAAGCTTAACCTGTACATTTTATACTAATAATCAAATTTAACTCTACTATTATGCCGGAAACCAAACATTTTTCTCATTAAATGAATGTAAACAGGAGACCAGAAGGCTGGTCAACCTTAAGTGCTCTGAAAGGTCAGAAGTAGCCTCTATCTGTTTGTTTCATGTTAATTTCTATTTTGTAATTTCCTGCCTAAAGGCTAGGGGTGTGTCCCAAAATCTTAATAAAAGGGAGGAAAAGGCCAGAGCAAGTGGTAGTCCTTTCCACTAGAGGAAGGCTCCCGCCTGGCCCCCCAATATTGCCAAGTTAATATTTTCTAGTATCTCTTTTTGTTTGCGTGCGGCCTCCTTCAGAACCCAAACCCTGAACCGGGAACCCTGAACCACGCGGGACGTGGAAAGGGGCTTCCACACTATTATACCTCTAAACCTTCTAGTTTTATTTATACATTCTCTGCTAATTTGCACTTAAGCACATACAACTAGGATAGGTCCATATTTTCATCTACTGGCATTTGTATTTAAGGCCAAACTTTCTTTATGAACATAACTGTATGTAGAGGCTAAGTTATGTTAACAAACAAAGCCAATACTTCAGCAAAGGCTATTTCTTATTATGTGTATGCAGAGAGAGAGATATGAGATATTTTTAAACTGTTTAAGTTACTAACAAAACCTTTTATGTGGAAAACTATTTATCCTTAATATCAAATACTCAAAATTTCTTGTGTAAGTGAGAGAGAAAGGCCATCTACCACTGACACAGGATGCCAAGGGCAGTATGTCCAAAGAACCATCTGGCAAATATAACAAATTAATACTGTATTATTGTTTATCTTTGGTGCCAAATTCCATGCCTTTGTGAGTTGAGTTTGTACCTTTAACCTAGGTACATAAAACCAGTCTGCCCCACAGTCTTCTTCTCCTCATGCCATACTCAAGCCCTTCAATTGCCAAGGTGGGACACCTCCCATAGTGGAAAGCTCAAATTTGTCTGATTGCATTAGTCAGAATAGAGATGGATCCAAAGTATCAAAAATAAAACAAAAAACAAAGATGCCAAAATAGTGGAAAGACAGGAAACTAGAAATGTGAATTACCAAGAAAGCCAAGTTGCCATTTCCATGTGTTTTTCCCAAAAGCTACTAAATTTGTGATTTCCATTAATATAAGATCTATACCAAAACTCTTTGGGCCATATCTTCTCTGGGCCTTGCAGGCTTTTTGAAATCTGGAGTCCTTATTTAAATTTCTCTGCATTGCCGAAACTGCTTTGGCTCAGTGGATAGAGCATTGGCCTGCGGACTGAAAGGTCCCAGGTTTGATTCCGGTCAAAAGCATGTACCTTGGTTGCGGACATATTCCCAATAGGGGGACATGCAAGAGGCAGCTGATTGATGTTTCTAACTCTCTATCCCTCTCCTTTCCTCTCTGTAAAAAAAAAATCAATAAAATATATATTAAATAAATAAATAAAATTTCTCTGCATTTTGTTTGCAGGGAAACCTATTTGATGTGTTACCTCTTAACACAGGGGTATACATTGACAGCCAGTGGGTTCAGGGACTCTAGGCTAAAAGGAGTACAATTAACCTTGGAAGCTGAGGAGGACAAGAGGAGAGAGAGGTAAAGAGAGAATCAAGAAAAGGACTTTAATTCCACTGGGGGATTTAATTTTTGACTTTTTGGGATTAATTTACTAGTACTAATTTACCAGTTACTTCATAGACATATAGAAATTACTTTCTGGATGAAGAACACTGAATATTTTAGTTTGTTTGTTGTTTTTTGTTTTGTTTTATTTTTTCCTACAGTTCATACTCCATCCCCCTTGACCTCCCATTATGGAAGTATTTTTGTTAATAATCTATGGTTTTAATCATACTGACAGGACATAGCAGGGAGTACACTCCCGCTAAGTAATTTAATGGAGATCAGATTAGTGTGAGGTGATTGCCTAGATTAACATATTTATGTAACCCACTTTGGCATTCCTTGAAATAGAAAAACAGTAAGAGTGGAAACAAGAACCATCACCCTCCCTGCATACACACACACATCTCCCTCTACACCTCCCCAAAATATAAGTGATTTGAAGAAAATGTAATAATTATTTTCTACTAGTGACCTGGTGCATGGATTTGTGCACATTGAAAGGAAATTATTTGAAGGTGGCTGGCAGGGCAGGACTGTGCAAGGTGGGCTGAACACACCCTGGAGTCAACTTCCTGCAGTCCCTCCCTAGCCAGCTGAACCTGGGCAGCACTGTGACTCTAAGGGTGTCTGTGAATTCAGCAGGGTTCCTCTGGCAGGTGGGGTCCCTCAGCCTGGCCTGTGGGGAATCAGGTCAAAACTGGCTCTCTGACATCCCTCGAGGGGTCTCAGGATGCAAGAAGAATCCAGCCTCCCTTCTCTCTGGTTCCAGGGGGTGTCACCTGAGAACCATAGCTCAGCAGTTCCTGCATTGAGTGCCTACCCCCTGGTGATCAGTGTGCATCTTAACTACCGGCCGGTTGGACATTTTCTTAACCTTTTATAGATAATTTACAGATCTCCTTTCAATTTCATATTTCATTATTAGAATTCTGAGATTTTTCAGTGTATAGTGTTTTTAAATTTATAACTATAATTAGTAGACTTTAAGCTGTGGGTGGTGATGCAGTAGAGAAATCAAATAAAGTTTTAAAAATCAACTTTTAATAGCAACAGCAGTTCACACAATTAAGCTAGCAATTCAGTGAATTGCATCTTTTAAAAAATTCCAAGCATTGACACATCTTGGGGTGACTTCATAGCCTACTGTTTGCACATCCTTGTTGATATCTTGAATTAGTCAAGCATCTGGTGCCTCAATGAAGTCAGATATCTAATTCACTGTATTTATTTTCAGCACTGAAGTTGTGGTCTGATTGCTTTTATATATTTATACAAGTGAAATGTATTTTTGAATATTTTCTCATAATTTTTCATAATTATTTGTATTTCAATGAAAGGTACTTGTGAGGGATTTTTTTTCAAATGGATCTATCAAAAGACTTATTCTTTTAATATTTCCATTTACTTTCTCTTATTTTGCTAAAAGAATACTATGCATGTCAAAGAGAAGACTTATTCTAAAACATAACGGAATAAATTGGCACGTCATCATTAACTGGTGCTTTTACAGTTTCATTCGCTACTATTTGGGTTCTGTATCATTTCCCCTTCAACATAATGCATAACTCAAAAAGGAAGAGTTAGGCTAAGGAATCTAGGTAATCTTTATTCAGAATATTTTAAAAATATTATGATGAGATCAAAGATATTAGGCATATTACAAAAAATAAACCAGTTTTAAAAACCATGCTTCCCAACTGTTAATGAATAACATAAGAGGAATGAAACTGAATATTTTCAAATACATTTCCTAAATTCAGAGCATTAGGACAGTCTTGAAATGTATTCTTTTTTATATTAAGCTAAATAGCTCCTTGTTGAAATACCTCAGATTAAAATTTTATATATGACAGAAAATTGACTGGTATGTAAAACGTAATAGATATACTTTTCTTTAAATTTTGATCACATATCATGTGACTAATGGATTTATTTAGTGGTAAATTGTTTTTTTTAATGCTATTACCTTTTTTTTTCTTAATAGGGAAATTATAAAACAGATACTGCCTCTCTCCCCTGCCAAAAAAAAGTTGTTGCATACAACCATGGGAGATATTGAGTTATGAAATTATTATCTCCAGATAAAGATTACATTAATAAAGTATTGACTGTGTAAAGGCAAGTGATTTTAAAATAAAAGTAAATATTATCCATGGTTTCTAAATTCAATAGAAAATTATCAAAATGTTTCAAGTAATTAAGGTGGCTTAATCAACAAAGTGTGATGTCTGGTATATTTAACAAGGCCACAGACAATTCTAAAATATCTACCTCCCCATCCCCAGATTATTGTCTGTATTTGTCTCCAAAGAGTTACTAAAGTACTAAAGAGGACAGAGAGAACTGGGAAAAGTAACTGACAGAGTGGTGAAATAATCTTATTAAAAATGATGATGATGATGGTATTATTACTTACAAGGGGAAGAAACTCAGGCTTGCCTATGAGCACATAGTCAAACTCAGGGAGAGATGCTACTTGCACCTGAGATTTCTGTACCTGGAATCCATGTGTACATTTGCTCATTGGGAGGTTTCTTGAAAGAGAAACCAAAGGAAGAAACAAGTGAAAACAAAAGGGATGAAAATTGTGTAAGAAGACTTTTCCCCCTCTCCTTTCCAACTGAAGTATAGCTAAGGCAGGTGGAGAGGGAATGGAGAGAACATTCATTGTGTTTAGGACTCAAATAGGCAGTTTCTTAAAGAACTGAAAGAAAAGGGATAATGAAGGCTGGGGACTTTAAGGCTTCATTAGTCACACATGACATGTTTTCTCTCTGTGTCTTTCCGTTTGGGAGGAGGAGTTCAATAATCTTTCCAGTATTTCCAGTATTTTTATTTATTTTAGGTTTGTTGTATCAATTCCATGTATGTATTGATTTTTGCATAAGGCAGACAGGAAGAGCCAAGTACTTATTTTGTGGGAAACACATGAATAGGAAAAATGTTGGATATTTCCTTTGTTTACTCTTACTGCCTAAGTCTAGGCTGTTTTGTAAGTTAAACTGAGACATATTAAAAATGTTTAGTGTATATTTGAGCAAGGACCAATTTAAATCAGGCAACATACAATCTAGTAGATAAAAAGTAGTTCAGGAATTCTGAGAAAGCTATACAAAATGAAAGATTTTTATAGCCAGAAGAGAATAGGGAAAGAAAGTTATAGTAAGCAGAGAAGTAGGCTGCTTATGGTAAAGTTACTTTCCTCTATTCTAGGGGATGGCAGAGGTCTACCTACTGCTGATCAGGTGATTCCTGATTGACTGGTTTAAGAGTACATTTCTAATTAAGTCTTGGCTTTGGTGATGTGGGAGTTTGCATAAATAACTCCATTTTGGGCCTTTTATTTTTAACAATTGCCCTCCTCCTGATAAGATTATTAGCCAAATAAAGAGATATGGTCAATATTTAAGGCATTGGCACTATTCTTGCCTCTGATCTGGAATTCTCCATTGTTTTTTGCTGAGTCTCTATGTGGTATTCACAGGTAATGATGTTGGGTTCACATTTTTAAGTCAGTCATTCTCTGCTCTTTTTCTGATGTTCTAATCTTAGGAAGATCATCTTCTGAGTGTCTGGTTTGAACATGTGTTTACAACTTTTGAGGTACCAAGGAGACTATTAGAGGCATGATAATTCTCAATGTCTGAAATTCATTTCAGAGCCAAATAATTGGGATAAAGTAAGTTTTAAAGAGTCACTTTCTTTAGCCAATTGGCTTCTTCTTATGTAGTTGAGTCTCAACTTCCTCAGAAGTGGCAATCCAACATATGCAGTTACCTTTCTTGCTCACAAATTTTATAATAATGATAACAGGAGCTTATTTGACTTTTAGTAAACCTAGGTGGAATAAAGTGTTATATTCTAATAACTCTAAAGACATGTCTACTTTATTTAAACTAACAAACTTAAACTAGAACTTTATCTTAGATCAGGTGACCTTGACAAACATTTGGCAAGACTCAAAGTCTTTGCTTTCTAGGTTGATTAAAGGTTATAATTTTAAAACAAAATAAATAAAACCTTTTATAATCTATTATCAAGAGCAGTTCAATAGTCCAGGAATACTTTGTCCTTTTAGCAGATGAAAGAAAAATTTTTAGTCTTACAGAAGTCCACTGTTTTCAGTAGTTTCTATATTTATGAGGGTATATACTTAATTTTTAGAGAGCTCTATTTAAATTAATTTTGGCTATTCCATTCAGAGGTAGAAAAAAATGACCCATTTTTAACATATAAGTATGCATTGACGTGCAAAATTATATAGACCAATGCAACCAGAAATCTTGTAGCTTTCATTTTAAAATCTTAGCTATGAGACAGGTACAATAATGCAAAACTCACTAGTTTACAAAAGAACAATTGGATCAGAACCGTGGTTCTGGCAGATGGGTAAGTTAAGGTTACCTGATCAAGTGTCAGATGGCTGAAGTTTTTTGCTAATATTTGTGAAGGAGATTTGTAAGGATTTTGTTTGTTCTTGACACATATAGTAGGTCTTGTATAATGTTTTGTTTAACATCATTTTGTTATAATATTAATAAATTGCCCCAGTAATTTAACTATTTTTATATCAATTAGGCTATGGTAAAATTATAATTATTATGCATAATTTTGCTGCAGTTCCAAGAACCTATTGACATTGTTAATTAAGCACTTATTCTTGTCTACAGCCTTTATAAAATTATATTTTCAACAAGAGTGCCTTTATAAGAATCTATATTTTTAAAAGCCCCTTTCCCCCCATCTTCTGTGATTGTGGGCAGTGTTTTACCTTTTGGGGTGTATACATTTCAAAGACATCAAAAGATGTATATCTTTAAGGAACAGAGAAAAAAAATGAATGTTTTATCCTAGGAGTTTTAGAGTATACTTCTTATAAGAAATCTAAAATAACTACTATTTATGTTTTCCCTTCATTTTCTTAAGAGTAGGACACTTCTATTCACAATGTCTGCAAGCATTTGAGATGGATGGGAAAGGTACATGGACTTTGAGTTGCTTCTAAAGCTGCATTTCTGGTTTTGCAAATTTGGAAGATAATGATAATTGCTTTTATTATTAAGTGTAGGTACAATGCTATGTTAGTTTCAGATGTGCAAATGATAATTAGACATGTTTAAACCTTATGATGTTGCTTTTAATTCTTCAAATAATAGGGTTGCAGCTTCAATGATATCAAGGGGCTGACTGCCCATTCAACTACATCATCCTCAATTTGCTTCTTTATATTGGTGAAATCTTCAACTAAGGTAAAAATCAAAGGATTCCTAGATCTAGATCTATGTGACTCTGGAGTGTTTTAGTAAATCCTCCCACAAAAGGCTTTAGAGTGTTTGTCTTTCCCTCTGGACATATAGAATGTTTCTCCTCTGAGCAAAAATAAAACTTTCAAATACCTTGTCAGGTTTCAATTGGGACAAACAGTAAATATTCCTAGCATTATTAAAAAATGCAAGAGGCATCCCCCAAACCACATTAACTTCCCAAGACTTAGAGCCACTTTAAGGTAAATGTAAAAAAAAGACAATTTCCTTGAGAGCTGTCAATAGTTAGTAGGACTGTAGGTACAAATGGAGTGAAATCTATATTTCTGTACAGCAACATTTTGGGGGTCCCCTATCTGAAGTTTGCCAAGGAACTCTCTCAGGGCACATGCCAAGACAAACAAGAAGGCAATAGGTTTTCCTCAGAAAGAATTAACAACCAATGAGTACACCCCCCAAAATACACAAGCTACAGTGTAAAGATTTAATTCTTACTCTTTTTTTATTTTTGCCAGTTTGAATTTGAAAAAAAAGGATAATGTGAAATTTTACTTTTCTCTCTCAACCAGGAAAAATGTGAAAAAAAAAACATTCCCATGAGTGGCAATATTAAATATGACAAAGAAAACTCAGTCTTTGGATATTTTTTAGAAACTACGGCTTACATCTCATTAGTCAAAATGGCATTTGCAGAATATTAACTCCATACCCTGAAACACTTTATTACAAGACACAATGTTTTCTTCTATACCATTTCTGTATCTACAGTAAGTCTATAGTATCCAATTTAAGATAAGCATGAATATTTGATAATTATTAGAATTAGTAAAAAAGATTTCAATTGCTTCAATATGATTCCTAGCAAACTCACTTATACAATTCACATTTTAAAAACTCGACTTTGTTTTATGACCTGTTTCTTTGAGCAGGTGACTCATCCTCTCTTTAATCCTCCTACTAATCAAATGAAGAAAATAATGTATAGCAAGTATGTCAAACTTGTGGTCTGCATGCCTCTTTTATTTGGCCTGTGTTAGCCTTTGAGTTTGACATGCTTGGTGCATAACATAGTATTGCAGAAGTTATATAAACTAGTTTATAAAAGAACACAAACATAATGCCTGGTATTTCATTATTGTCCTTCTCTCTTTATGTCTAAAAGGCTATGGGTGAACATGCTTATTAGGAATTAATATTCAAACATTATCAGTATCATACTTTATGGTATATAGCAGGAAATAGACAATTTTGTATTTGTCTGGTGTTATATTATTAAGTTTGGAAACTCAGACATGATTTTCTGCAGAGCTCCTGGCTACTTACACTTTTGTAATTAATCTCTGAGTTTCATGAGAGTCTGTCTTTTCTCATTGTGTCATCAAAGGCAAATACTTCAGTCTTTACAAGGCTAATTCTTATCCAATGTGAGAATAACATGATTTAAAGGGAAGTTGAGGTTTACATGAGATAATTGATATGTAGGGGTTTACAAAAAGTAAAAAGTGTAATTAAGCTGCTATGCGGTTGCTATGATCACATTTAATGCTTAAATCTGCTAGAGAAAACAGAATTGGGAATGCTAACATGTCAAATCAAGCAATTTAAAGAGTAAAGACTAATAGAAAGAATAAATCCAATTGCCAAAATGGTATATTTGTAAATGATTAAGCAAAGCTGTTTGGTGGAGACTGATTAATCACATAATTCAAGACATAGGAGCATTGAGGGCCATTCGGCAATGGGGTCCTGTACTAGCATGTACTGGATCTTGACTGCTTACTGTACCCCTCTCTTTCCAAATTCAGTGACCACCTACTGGTAGAAATCACCCATGATAGAGTAATTACCAAAGTAATTGAGACTTGTTTTGAAGTCCAATAGTTAAATATTTACCAGCATGCCATTGAGCAGAAGTTTTATGTGTGTCTATGGAAGATCTGACATTTGGGATTGATAAAACCCACTAGATGTAATTGTACTATTTGGCTCAGTTGATAGAGCATTAGCCTGTGGTTTGATTCTAGTCAAGGGCACATGCCCAGGTGGGCTTGATCCCCAGTGTGGGGTATGTAGGAGGCAGCCTATCAATGATTCTCTCTCTTCCTCTCTGAAATCAATAAAAAAAGTTTGTTTTATTTTTTTAAAAGAAGAAAGTAACCTTTCTCTCACTTTAAGACTATGTTGTTCCTGACAAGATGAGTCCTTTTACGTCATATCATGAAATAGAGAATACAGCCAAAGGGTGATGTTGTAAAGTTAATACTTAAAGAATTATTGCTTTCCACCAGTCATAAAGTTTTCTGAGTTGATTTAATTGTTGCATAAGAGCTTTAAGGAATGATAATTAATAACATCGCCATTGGTATTTAGTGTTTATTTTGTGCCAAAGAATTATCTTTTTACTTTGTTTGTATATCTAGCATATTTTAAAAATTTGAGGTTTAAATTAGACTGCCTATTACCTCAGGAACAATGCAATTTTATTTCTAATTCATCAGGCCTTGTGAATTTTTATGTTTGAATTTATAATTGCGAGGCACTTTTGTGAAAGAAATACAAGGACTAAATTTAGCATTCATTTCCTTTCTTATATTCTAGCATACCACCACTATCTAACTTCGCCTTATCATGAACGGACTTTTTAAGAACAATGACAGCACTAATAGAAATTATTTCACAACCAGTTAGCAATCAGAAAACTTATTCCAATTTAAACGGAAATTATTTAGTATTAGTTATGTATATTTAATAATGGCATAATAATCTAGTTTTAATGGATAGCGATGAATCATATTCTCCTGTACCAAAGTTATTTCCTTAAAAATATAAGTATCAGGGTCATGACTAGCAATTCAGTAGCAAAAGCAATTGGTAATTAATGAGTGAATGTAAAAATAATGTTCAATCAGAAAATATGTCCTAAGTGATTATTACATACTGTACCAATGCCCTTTGTTTGAGAATTTATAGTATATGCATTGTAATTATTAAAGGATCAAGAAGGAATACACAAAAGTGTGATAGGAGTGAAAAGTACAAAACTGTACTAATTGCAGTAAAGTATGTCAGATTTCTCCATAGAAACAAACAATAGGACGTAGGAGAAACTTACTTTAAAGAATTGGCTCTTGTGATTGTTGAGGCTGGTAAATCTAAAATTTGCAGAATAGCCTGGCCAGCGGGAGGCCCAGGGAAGAGCACAATTAGAATTGGGAATTTGAATGGCATCTACTGGCAGTACATCTTCCCTCTCCAGTGAGGTCAGTAATTTTTCTATGAAGATTTTCAACTGATTGAATGGACCGCATCCACACAATGGAGGGTGATAATACTTTACTCAAAGTCTACTGATTTAAGTGATAGACCAAAATTTGCATACAGTGGCTTTGACAAGTTGAGAAATAAAATTAACCATCACATGAGGCAAAAACTTAATATTCAAATTTAAAAGAATACATTTGGTTAATCAAAATTGTGAATTATAAATATATATGAAATATTATATAGGCACTGGAAAATAGATAACACTCAGAATTGGAAGGTTTTATGGTAAAGCAGACTCAGAATCCCACCTGTACTCCAAGGTCCAATTAACATAAAAGTAAGGGTATCTTGTGTAGGGTAAAGTATTAGTAATATTAAAAGTGTAAACATAGTTTGCAATTATTCCTTTAATGGATTACTAATCTGGGTAGGTACTACCTCCATGCCAAAGGGTGTAATCTACCTGAACTAAAGAATCAGGGATATAAGTTTAAGAAAAGATATATTATCATTGAAGTATATGAGTAACCATATCCAGAAAGATCAGATTCACTAATTCTCTATCCAGTTAACTTCGTGCAAAACAGATTGGATGATTGCTATTTCACTTAACAAATAAGAGATTATATAGAGAGATCTGCCATTGCTAGCAAGATAAAGAGTGAACAGCAAAAGGGACTCTAGTAGCTCATCTATAAATTGAGAATATTTGTTTCATGGCTATTATAAACATTGAGTAGTGTGTTATATGTTAGAAATATAAGAATAAGAGATATTATCTATTTATAGTTAGTAGACTTAAAAATATTATATATGCTATAACATAAGAATACCTATACTATATATTAATACAGATTCTCTTAATCTGTACCCAGACATACATACAATATGTTCACATAAACATACAAATACCATATGTACTACCTACTTGTCCTCCTTTAGTTATCAGTTTCAAAGTTACTCTTCAAAGTACAAAAATATCTTCAAGCTAAATAGTCCTATTGTGGAATCAAACCTGATGAAAAAACACAAAGCCTGACATTGATTTAATACCCTATCTTGCCCTTGGGTGTACAAATCACATTGCAGTGTGTTTTAGAAAATCATGTAGCACATTTATGACTCAAAGGCTTTGCAGAGAGGTTTTCCCAGACTAGCAAATGTGATTCAAATAATGCAAAATGCAGGAATGACTGTGTAGAGAACATGTCCTAACGACTTCTCACTCAGACAGGTGGTGTTCCCTTGGCACACAGCATGTGCGTGAAAAACATGCCACTCCTTCCCAGGTATAGCGTGCATTGCCCCTCAATGGTTTGGCTGCACTGGGGACATAGAAGGAAGTGTTTACCTTAAGCATCTGTTGACAAACTTGGATTTTCCCTAGACAGTTATTGTGGGGTTCCTGTGGCTGTAATATAATCAGGTGAGAAGTCAATTCATGTTTTGCTGGCATTTCCCAAGCCTACTTCTATTAGGAATACAACTAACAATTGCATCATATACAATACCCTGACCAGTAGCTCATATGTAAAATTCACCAATGTTTTCCAGCTTGAAACCTTCTCTCCCAGGATCTATTTCTAATGCAGATGGCTGTCCATGCTACTTACTCTTATGTGTTTAAGTCCTAGGGATTTGACTGCTGTAGGCTTGTCACTCATTTGAATTGTTCCACTCACTTGAGAGCAGTGATGAAAATTTTGCTATGTAAAAGGAATGTGGTAATGCTGTTCACTAGACACAATCTCTTGGGGTACATTTTATCTGCATGCATAGTAGCATAGAGGTTAAGAGTATTGGCTTTGAATCATAGAATATAGGTTTTTATCTTGACTCTAACCCTCAGTAGCTCAGAAATTTTGTCCAGTTATTTAACATATCTGAATAATTATCACAGGAATATTGTGTTAAATTATTATATGTAACAAGAATTTGAAACTATGCTTGACACAAAGTTATGTGTTCACAGAATATTAGATATTAATTTATTAGTTCAGGGACATTTTGGAGGGTTGAAGACAATGTTTTTGTCAGACTGCACAGAGTGGGGCAAAAGTAGGATTATAGCTGTGAGTACACAAAACAGTATATCCTTGTATTATTTATCCATAGGAACAACTATAAACCTATTTTCCTCATGCTGTATACAAGTATACCCTCAAATAGGACTAAAAGAACTTTTTCAGGTAAGTTTTATTTGGATTGGATATGATCAGCCTGGAGTTCAGATCAGAATTATATAGCTCTGATATGCAAAACACATCCTTTCAAAGATTTTTCAGGTAATGCTAAATAAAAACTTTTTATGCTAGAATTACTTGGGACAAATTACTCAGCAAATTGGATATTTCCCTCAAAGTTTTATTTAATATAGTGAGTAATGTCATCATCCACATTGAACATAAAAATGTTTGTTTTATTTGCATATTTAGGAATATAATGTAGAAAAAGCACTTCTAAAATTCTCTCCTTTATAAATGCAACAAGAACAAAAATTGTGAAAATCAACTTTTTCATTTTCTGGAAATTACCTCTAAATTTGCAACAATCTGAAGAGTTTACAAGGAAAACATTCAGATTATAATAAGTTCAGTGAGCTTTGTGGCATTTAAACTTGCCCTATTCCTCCTCTTTTCACAGGTACTCTTGTTCTAACCTGTTAAAGGATGCAGAAAGAACATTCAGCAAAACCCCCTTTTTTTTTAAAATTAAAACTCTAAGCCAGTGTTCGGCAAACTCATTAGTTAACAGAGCCAAATATCAACAGTACAACAATTAAGATTTCTTTTGAGAGCCAAATTTTTTAAACTTCTTCTAACACCACTTCTTCAAAATAGACTCACTCAGGCAGTAGTATTTTTTGGAATAGCCCCACTCAAGAGGCCAAAGAGCCACATGTGGCTTGCGAGCCACAGTTTGCCAACCACAGCTCTAAGCCAAGTGGAAATAGAGGAATCCTACCTCAACATAAGGACATGTATTACAAGCCTACAGCCAACATCATACTAAGTGAGTAAAAATTAAAACCATTTATCGTAAGAACAGGAATAAAACAGGAATGTCTGCTTTCTCCACTCTTATTCAACATAGTGCTAGAAGTCCTAGCCATAGCGATTAGACAAGAAGAAATATAAAATACATCCAAATTGGAAAAAAAGAAAGTAAAATTCTCATTAATCACTGATGACATCATATTGTACATAGACGATCTTAAAATCTCTACCAAAAACCTATTAGATTTCATTAATGAATTTGGCAATGTAGCTGGATACCCCATTTTTATACACCAACAATGAATTCTCAGAAAAAGAAACTAAACAAACAATCCCATTTACCACTGCAACAAAACAAAAAAAAATATGATTCTTAGGAATAAACTTAAGCAAGGATGTAAAAAGCCTGTACTTGGAAAAATATAGCTTGATGAAAAAAGAGATAGAGGAAGATATAAACAAGTGGAAGTATATGCCATGTTCATGGATTGGTAGAATTAACATCATTAAAATGACCATACTACCCAAAGCAATGTAGAGATTCAATACAATCCCTATTAAAATACCAATGACATATTTCAAGATTTAAGAGCAAATATTCCAAAAATGTACATGAAACCAGAAAAAAAGAAGAAGAAGTTTGGAGGAATCACAGTACCAGATATCAAATTATACCACAAAGTCACTGTAATTAAAATAGCCTGGTATACTGGCACAAGAACAAGCATATAGATCAATGGAAGCGAACAGAGGACCCAGAGATTGACCCAAGGCTCAATCAATATTTGACAAGTATATGCAAAAAAAAAAAAAATGAAACTAGACCACCAACTTACACCATACACAAGAATAAACTCAAAATGGATAAAATACTCAAGTGTAAGTAATGAAACAATGGAAATCTTAGAGGTAGCCATAGGCAGCAAAATCTCAGCATCTCTCATGTAACAATACATCTTCTAGGAGGAAAAAATAATGCGACTACATAAAAATAAACCATAAAACAAAAAGGGAGCCCATTATATGGGAGAACATATTTGCCAATGATACATCTAATAAGTGGTTAATCTCCAAAATATATAAGCAACTCATACAACCTAACAAAAGGAAGATAAATAATTCAATTAAATATAGGCCAAGGACCTAAATAGAAAGTTCTCTAAAGTAGACGTACAGATGGCTGAGGTACATATGAAAAAATGCTCAAAGTTAGTAGGCATCAGAGAGATGCTAATTAAAACAACAATGAGGTACCATCTCACACCTATCAGATGATTACCACCAATTAGTCAACAAAGGACAAGTGCTGGCAAAGACGTGGAGGAAAAGGCAGACAAGCACTAAGGAAAAATGTGGAGTTTCCAAAAAAATAAAAAATGAAACTGCCATTTGAACCAGTGATTACAGCTCTGGAATATATCCTAAGAAGACTGAATCACCAATCAGAAAGAATAATTGTTCCTCTATGTTCATAGCAGCATTATTTACAATAGGTAAGATCTGGTAATAGCCCACACATGTAACACACACACACACACAAAAAAAAAGATTGTACCATCTCAAAAAAGAAAAAAAAAGTACTGGAAGAAATTTCTAAAAAAAATAGATGAGTGGATAAAAAAAAAACAAAAAACAAACCTGTGATATATTTACACCATTGAATACTATGCAGCTGTAAAAAAAAAACAAAAAAACAAAAAAACCTTTTACCCTTTGAGACAACACAGACGGACCTAGAAAGTATAGAAAACAATAGCAAATGCAATACAGGAAAGTTATCTAATCAATAATACATTCAGTATAAGTGGGCTTTACACTCCAATAAAAATTAGATAATGCAGATTATGTAAAAAGAGAAAGGAAGATGATCCAACTATCTGTTTCTTTACAAAAGTCATGCTTTAGACTCAAATGCACAAATAGAAAGATTAGAAAATATAAACTAAGCAAATATTAACCAAAAGAAAATGGATTATTGTTAGTAATATGAGAAAAAGTCAATTTAGATAAAACTTGTTAAACAAAAACTTATATTAATTTTTCAAAAACACATTATAGTTAAAGTGCCAAAGATAACAACAATAAGAGTATCTTAAAACAGCAAGATAAAATCAATGTGTTACACACAAGGGAACGCTCATATATTTTTCAGCAGAAACTTTGCAAGCCAGAAGGGAGTGACTTGCTACATTCAATGTCCTGAAAGAAAAACTTGTTATTTCAAAATTGAAGGAGAAATAAAGAATATGTAAGACCACAAAAGCTAAAGAAGTTCATCACATTGGAATGGATTTTTTTTTAAAAAAAAGGGAGTAGAGGTACTTCTTATACATAGACACTAATTGCTCCAAAGTTAAGACACAAAAGTATAAATCTCTTTAACAAAGGAAAGTATATAGTGAAACTAAAAATAATTTCATGTGGTAAAACTAATGTGTTAAATATTTAGAGACAAAAGTAGTAAAAATAACTAAACCAAATATTTTTTTAAGAAACACACGACATAAAAATTCAATGTGACTTACATTGAAACATGAGGGTAGTACAATGTAGAGCTTATAATGGATTAAAATTCAATCAATTTAATATATATATATATATATATATATATATAATTTTTCTAAGTCTCATGAAATCAAAAGCCTAAATTTGATACAAAAAATGGAAGGTAATCTAAGCCTACACTAGATTTATAAAATCATCAATTTATAAAAGAAGAGAGCAGAGAAGGAGAAAATAAGGATCCATAAAATAACCAGGAAACAACCAAAAAAACAGTAAGAAAATAGACACAAATAATATTTTAAATAAAAATGGACTGAATATTCTAATGAAAAGCCTTAAATTGGCAGAATAGATAAAACATAAGATACATCTATATGCCACTTATGAGACATTCACTTCAGATGTAAAGACACATACAGACTGAAGGTGATGGCATGGAAAAAAAATATTCCATTAAAACAGAGCTCTAAACAAAACTGAGATATCTAAACTTACATGAGACTTTAAGACAAAGATTATATTAGAGTTAAAATGAGTAAGAGATCAATACAATAAGATGATACAACAGTTGTAAATATTTATGCACATAATATTGGAACCAGTAACTATATCAAGCAAATATTAACAGAACTAACAAAAATAAACAGCATTACAATAACTGTAGGCAACTTTTTCTGTAACATTTACACCACTGGATAAATAATCCAAATAGAAAATCAAGGAAAACTTGGTCTTAAAAAACACATTAGATCAGACTGATTTGACAGACATATACCAAAAATTCAATTCAAGAGCAACAAAATATACATTCTGGAATGTCCTTCAGGATATTTTATGTTAGGCCACAAAACAATTCCTAATAAATTAAGACTGAAATAGTATAAAGGATCTTTTCTAACCACAATGGTATGAAATCAGTTATAAGAAGGAAACTGCAAAATTTCAATATATGTGGAGGTTAAACAATATGCCACTCTATGACCAATAGGTCAAAGATTATATTAAATTTTTAAAAATAAATTGAGATGAATGAAAAATGATATACAACATACCAAAACTTAGGGAATGCAGGTAAACCAATTCTAAGAGAACAGTTAATAACAATAAATACCTCAAGAGATAAGAAAATATGAAATAAGCAATCTACAATTAAAGAACTTAGGAAAAGAACAAATATATCCCAAGGTTAGAAGAAAGGAATAACAAAGATAAGCAAAACTGACAAACTTTTAGCTAGATCACTAAAAAAATAACTGAAGCAGAAATACAAGAAATTATGAGAGAACCATGATCAATTACATGTCAACAAACTATAAGAATTCCAACACTGTTATCATGAAAACAAAAATATGAACATAGATTAAATCAATAATTGAAAACAACCAACCAACCAACCACCAAATATGCAGGATAAGAATGCTTCACAAACTTTTAAAGAAAAAAATTAATTCCAATCCTTCTCAAACTCTTCCAAAGGAAATAATGAGAGGGAATACATCCAAATGCATTTTATGAATCCAGCAATACCCTAATAGCAAAATCACAAGGAAAGTTACAGGCTACTATCCCTGGTAAACATAGATGCAAAAATACTCAACAAAAATTGGAGAATTGAATTCAACAATATTTAATAAGTATCCTACACCATGGTCTAGTGGGATTTATTCCAGGGTTGCAAGAATTGTCTGACATCCACAAATAAATTAATGTGATACACCACATTAACAAAGAAGAGAAGAAGAAAGTATATATGATCACCTCAGTAGATGCAGCTAAAGCATTTAACATCAATTTATGTTAAAAAAAAAACAAAAAACTCTCAACAAAGTGGTTATAAAAGAAATATAACTCAACATAATAATGATTGTATATGACAACTCCACAGCTAACTTCATACTCCATTGTGAAAGGTTGAACATTTTTCCTCTAAGATCAGAAATAAGACAAGGATGTCTACTTTCGCCACTTTTGTTCAACAAAATATTGTAATTACTAGTCAGAACCATCAGGCAAGAAAAATAAACAAAAGGTATCCAAACTGGAAAGGAAAAGGTAAAATTGTCACTGTGTATTTTGCATAATTTTATATAATTATACATAGAAAACTCCAAAGAATCCACCATAGAAAACCTCAAAGAATCCACAAAAAAAAAACAACTATCAGAATTCAGTAAAATTGAAGAATATCAAAACACTATAAAAATCTGTTGTGTTTTTCTCTTCACTAAGAATGAATTATTAGAAATAGAAATTAAGAAAACTATTCTCATTTACAATCCCAACAAAATAAATTTAAACAATGAGTTAAAATATCTGTACACTGAAAACTATCACATTGTCAAAAGACATTGAAACAGACACTAAGAAATGGGAAAATATTTCACGCTGATGAATTAGAAGAATTAATATTGTTAAAAAGTCAGTATTGCTATATATATATATTTATTTTTATATATATATATATATATATATATATATATTCAGTGCCATCTCTATCAAAATCCCAATGACAGTTTTCACAAAAATAGAAAAAAAACCACAATCCTAACATTTTCATGGAACCAGAAAACCCTGAAAAAAACAAAGCAAGCCTTAAATAAAGCCCTTAGAGCAGTGGTTCTCAACCTCCCTTATGCCGTGACCCTTAATACAGTTTCTCATGTTGTGGTGACCCCACAACCATAAAATTATTCTCGTTGCTACTTCATAACTGTAATTTTGCTACTGTTAATAATCATAATGTAAATATCTTTTTTCTGATGGTCTTATGCAACACCTGTGAAAGGGGTCACGACCCACCAGTTGAGAACCGCTGTCAGGTTTTGCCTAAGACCATTGGAAAACACAGATATTTACATTATAATTCATAACAGTAGCAAAATTACAGTTATGAAGTAGCAACAAGAATAATTTTATGGTTGGGGGTCACCACAACATGAACTGTATTAAAGGGTTGCAGCATTAGGGAGGTTGAGAACCACTACCTTAGAGGTATCACACTCCCTGGGGTCAAAAATACTACAACAGTATGGTACTGGCACAAAAACAAACAGAGAGATGGTACAAAAATTGTAAATCAGAAATAAACTCACACATCCTATATAATAAAAGCTTAATATGCTAATCAGACTGGACAGCCTTCCCAATGAAGAAGCCTGGGCTCTGAGGGAAGCCAGTGCTGGCAGCCAGGGGAAGGAAGGCCTACTCTTACACGATTTTTGGGCTTTAGGTTTCTAGTCTATAATAATAACAGCAGAATGGCCATCTGGACAACCACGCTATGACACCCACTGGCTGGTGCGATGTGATTGGTTGAGGGGCTGACCATTGCCACATGATCACTCTGCAGAGGGCTACGGTGGGTTGGGAGGGCTTCCCTCTATGGGGGCTATCTATCGTGGAGTCCTGGCTGGGTGAGCGAGGCAATCAATCTCGGCTCCTGGACTGTGAGATGGCATAGACTGGTTGAGGAACCCTTCCCACCCCCAGTATATGAATTTTGTGCACTGGACCTCTAGTGTATGAATAACTAAATATGAAAAAGGAATGAGAAATATACAATGGAGAAAAGAAAGTCTCTTCCCTAGTGTTGATAAACTAACCTCCCCACACACATGAAAAATAATAAAACTAGACCAATCTTAAATCATAAAAACTAACTCAAAATGGATTGAATTCTTGAATCTAATACCTGAAACCATAAAATACATATTTAGTAAGGTCCTTGACATCTATCTTAGTGATACTTTTGTTGATTTGACACCAAAGCAAATAAAACCAAAATAAATAAATCGGACTAAATCAAATTAAAAGATTCTGCACAGCATAGGAAACCACAAACAAAACAGAAAGGCAAACTACCAAATGGGAAATATATATTTTCAAATCATATATCTGGTAAGGGTTTAATATCCAAAATACATAAAAAAAACTTATATAACTAGCTCGAACTGGTTTGGCTCAGTGGATGCAGTGTCAGCCTGTGGACTCAAGGGTCCCTGGTTCAATTCTGGACAGGGGCATGCACCCTGGTTGTGGGCACATACTCAGTAGGGAGTGTGCAGGAGGTAGCTGATCGATTTTTCTCTCTCATCAATGTTTCTGACTCTCTGTCCCTCTCCCTTCCTCTCTGTAAAAAATCAATAAAATATATTTTAAAAAAACTTATATGACTATAACTTAATAGCAAAAAAATCAAAAGGAAAAACACACCACAAGAACAATCAGATTCAAACTGGGCAGATAATCTAAATCAGTGGTCGGCAAACCATGACTCCTGAGCCACATGTGGCTCTTTGGCCCTTTGAGTGTTCTAAGGCCACTTCTTCAAAATAGTCTTGCCCAGAACGAAAAATGACTTCTGCACATGGGCCACGAAGTTTCAATCTCACTGTACGTGCAGATCTGCATGTGGTATTTTGTGGAAGAGCCACATTCAAGGGGTAGAAGAGCTGCATGTGGTTTGCGAGCTGCGGTTTGCCAACCATTGATCTAAATAGACATTTTCCAAAGAAGATATATACCCATGGCCAACAGGTATATGAAAAGATGCATAGCACACTAATTATTATGAAAATGTACATTAAAACCACAATGAGATATTACCTCATATATTTTGGAATGGCTACCATATAAAAGAACAAGTATTGGAGAAAAGGGAAAACTCATGCTCTGTTGGTGAGAATATAAATTGGTATAGCCACTATGGAAAACAGTATGGAGAGTTCTTAAAATAATAAGATTACAGCAACCATGTTGCCCTGCTATTCCACTTTGTGTATTTTCCAAAGATTAATACACTAATCCAAAATATATATGTACTTCTGTGTTCATTGGAGCATTATTTACAGTAGACAACTTATGAAAGCAACCTAAGTGTCCATAGTTAGATGAATGGATAAACAGTTTTGGAACACTATTCAGCCATTAAAAATATAAAATCTCTGTCAAACCTCAGAAGGCAGAAGAGGGGATGGATGGGAGAGATCAATCAATGAAGTCATATGCATTACCCATGGACACAGACAATAGGGTGTTGAAGGCCTAGGGTGGGGCAAGATGGGAGAGGTCAATGGGGAAAAGGGGACATATGTAATACTTTAAACAATAAAGTTTTTTTAAATATGAAATATTACCATTTGCAACAAAATGGGTAGACCTTGAGGCTATTATGCTAAGTAAAAAATAATAGATGGATAAAGACAAATACTGTATGATTTCCCTCAGATGTGATAAAACAAACTCATAGAGGCAGATAGCAGACTGGTGATTATCAGAGGGGGAGTGAGATGGAGAGAGGGTGATATTGGTATAGAGGGTCAATTATATGGGGAGGAATAGAAACTAGACTTTTCTTGGCAAGCACAATGTAGTATATACAAATGTCAATTTTTAATGTACATCTGAATTTTATATAATGTAAACTAATGTTATCTCAGTCAAAATGATAAGTACTCAAAACTCATCATTTTATACATATTTTACTATTTATCCTTTAGAGGTTATTATACCTATTATATATCCATAATAAAAATATTGTATAAATGTGTTGGTGCATATCTCTATTTAACTGTGCATTGGCTGGTATAATATGTTAAATTTAAATTGGACCCAGCTGGAAGATTCATATCATGGAATCCAGGAAATTCTACAAAGGTTCTAGTGTGTTGTTGATTTTTTAAGTGATGAAGAAAATATTAATAAATCAGATTAAACTTAAATAGTTGTCATAGGTTAATAAATCAGATTAATGTTAAATAGTTGTCATATCTGTAATAATCACATTGTGATTGCCACACAAATGAGGACATTGTTTTATTACTTGGAAAGTATCAGATTTTTCTAATCTACAAACCACTATAAGTATTATAGTGGTGAGATCTACAGCATTAAGTAATGTGCACATTATCACAGGGTTATGAATAATGTAGCCAGGATTTGAATTTTAGTCCCTACTCTCTTAAATCACAATATATTTTTTCAGCCTTCTTATAATGTTTAGGTCAGTGAAGCAGACATAGATTGTGATTGAGAGAAAAACAAACAAAAACACCATTACATGGAAGAGCCAAGAAAGGATCACTTCAGTGACTTATGAATATCTGCAATATAATAATCTAATTAATGAACATCTGATTCAACACAGAAGTCACTTAAATCATTGATGAATGAATAAAATTCCAAAATACACATGAGTTGTTTCATGCTTCTTACTAATTAATGTCAAAGAAACTATTAATCAATATTCATGTTGCAAGTGCACTTGATCATCATTTGTAACCATGAGTTAGCAACAAATGCAAGATTTTAGCAAAAATCAACAAAAGCATTCTCTGAAAATCAACAGTCTAACAGGCAGATATCAATGAAGAAAATTCTGTACCTTAGTATGATCTAAAAGTTGTAGAATACACACAATTTATAGTAGCCTCATTTATAATAAATGTATGATATATATTGTCTTTTAGAGATTTACCAACACAGGACCCTCCCTTCACTACTGTTTAAATACAACCATGTTGCTTCTTTCAATTGTCTCTCTCTCTATATCTTTAAATTTCCCTTGTTGATAGCTTCTCGCTGCTTGACTCTTAATTTCTTGTGAATACTGGTCTTTCACTCTGCAGTCTTCATAAAACTTCATACCTACTAATCCAGCTTAGCAATTGTTTTCTTAATTTCTCCTCTTAGCCTTTATGTCCCATTTTGCAAAATAGCTAGATCATGCCTTTCTAATTATAAATCAGACTCATCACTTCCTATCTAAAGTTTTATATTATCATCTCCTCAGACTTATAATAAAAGCTAACTTCTTCCTGGGGCTCAGTATAATCTGCTTCCTCCTTCTCAAGCTGTATCTTATTATCCTTCTCCCCTTATCACTTTCAGCCTTGGTTTTCTATTCAGTTACATAGACCTCTGTGCTCAGAAGGGTCTCAATTTGGCTTAATAATCTGCTATTGCTATCTTGACATGTCTGAATCTTTTAATTTTACATCAGGACCTACTAATTAGGATCATGGGCTTTCCTCAACTGCAACACACTTTTTCCATCTTAGGTTGTTTGTCATCCACCCCTACTCTTCCCAGCAAGCTTTGCCTTCAGCCATATGCCAAACTGTTTATTCTTGTCATTCAAGTCTCAGCTCCATACAACACTTTTGTGAGGTCTTACCTTTCACTCAATTGTAAATAGGCAGCTCCTCAGTACTTCTACTCCTTAACTCGTTTTTTATTGTCTCCATAATATTCATCCTTCGCTGAAGTGATTTCATTCATTAATTATACTTGCTTATTATTTAGCCCTCTTCATTAAAATTTTACCAAAGAGCAGAGTTTTTATCTATGGAATTTAGTGCTCTACTAGTAGAAGTTTCAACACTAGAAAGCACACCAGTGATTCAATAAATATATGCCAAATAAATGAATGAATCTATTCCTTTCTATCATCCACCATGACTAACTTTAGATGCTTCATCTAAGAACTTTTCATTTTTTACATCATTGGACTTCTCTTGTATCAGTTCTTGAACTGATCCTTCAGTGTTTGTTACAGTTTTGGGTCCTTGATTAAAATATATATATATATATATATATATATATATATATATATATATATATATATGTATGTTTTCCCTCCAGTCATAAGTTCTCTAGTCTTAGTGATGTTATAAAGCACTATAGAAGGCTAGAGAAGAACTTTGCCATGGTTTGGGAGAAATGGCTCTCAGATATTGTTTCCTACCTATAGCCCTTGTAACAATAGGCATGTTATTTAACTGTTCCAGGGTTCCTGTTTTTTTATCTATAAAATCTATTAGCGTTGTGCAGATTACATGAGAATATGTGTAAAATGAATTTAGGATATAATCAGTGGACAGAAAATCCTCAATAAATATTGGTACTGATTCTTACATTAGATACATACTTTTTTTATTACTGGAATTACAACTATAAATGAGAGATAAATATCCTCACTCAGCCACAAATTAGATCTAACTGACCTCACTAAGTTGTTAAGAATAAAATTCTACTTATACTACAGGCCTGGTGCATGGATTTGTGCACCAGTGGGGTCCCTCAGCCTGGCCTGCAGGGATCAGGCTGAAACCAGCTCTCCAAACTCCCCCAAGGAGTCCTGGATTGCGAGACGGCAGTTCTCAGGCTACGTACCCCAGAATAGGCTTCCTCCTCTCTGGTTCTAGGTGTGTCACCCAAGAACTGCCACTGCCAAGTTACTGCAGCTCCTGCATTGAGCGTTTGCCCCTTGGTGGTAATTTCATATAGCTACCAGCTGGTCACTTACGCTTTTATATATAGATAAATAACATGTCCATAGAGATACACATCTCTATCTCAATATAGTTTGTTCCCAAGAAAGTATACATACCTGAACAGCTGATAACTTAATTTTCACTTCTTTTCTGGTTTAACGGATTTAAAATAATGGACGAAGCCAGACTATGCTTTGAACAAAAAAAATTTCTACTAGATATATTCATGGGTATACATAAAAGATAAAGTTTATGGTACAAAACTGGCAATAGTTGGCAAATTGAGAGCACACAAATACCGAGGGAGATGATTCTTGATATTTGCAATTCCATTCCTTCATGTTATCAGCAGTACCTCAATCACAATGGTCATCAGTTTGAAAATAGGTGTTAACAAATATATATATATATATATATATATATATATATACATATATATATATTTATTATTTTAAAGTAAACTGTATGTTAGTAAACACTAACTTTATAACCATGCAGAGTGTGAATAAATTATTGGTGGATACCCTATTTATACTACCCTGTTAATGTTGAACTATTTGTTTATATTTTGTTAGTCTGTATGTTCTATAGACATATGTACAAATAATATTTTAATTCAGAGAAGTTTAGACATCACTCAGCTTAATATTGCTTGCAATTATGCTTACTGTCATTCCACTTTTGTAGTGCAATTCTATCATTCTTGAGTTTGAGTTTCATATTATACCTAATTGTATTTGCACACCACACAAGGATCTTCTGTGTGTGACAATAATATTCTGTAGAGATGTTATTAGATCTATGCTATTTTTGAAATAAACTTTTTCTGCACTAAGTAAGAAGCAACAAAGTAAAAACAAAACATCACATCAACTGGGTTTTTTGGAATGTCGATTGACAACAATGTCATAACATTTTTAAAAAGGAGTTGAAGACCAGAGTTGAAATGCTGAGAGCATAGTTTATTGTAAGTGCCTGAATCAAAGCAAGCAATCAGTGAAAGGTCAACATAACAGCCCATTGATCTGTACAAGCACATTTGTTAAACCTGGTAATAAATTCCCAGGAGCTGCAGCAGCAATTCCTTCAAATGTTTGTGATATCTTTTGTATGAGGCAGCTAACCAGAAAGTATAGCAAAATTTGCCCTTTATCAATGTTAGCACATTGTCAGTTAACTATGGGCCACCATAAGAATTTTTATTTCTGTAAATTTAATTCTATTTAACTCACATTTTCAGCACATGTCAGTCAATGATCTATGCCCTGTGGAAACAGTATCTAACAACACCATTGATAATATACTCTCCCTGCCACTCAGGACTTCAGTCTATCCAGGGAGAAATTACATGACAATGTGAAAATTACTACATTAGATGTGTAAAAGGCTGCTCTTGGAAAACATGAATAATCTCTACATTTTTTTTCTTTTGATGGTTATGTAATTTTGTAGCTCATGAAAATTTTTAGAAATTATTTTTTAAATATATTTTTATTGATTTCAAAGAGGAAGGGAGAGGAACAGATAGAAATATTAATGATGAATCATTGATTGGCTGCCTTCTGCACACCCCCTCTCCTCCCATGGGGATTGAACCCACACCCCAGGCATTGCTCTAATGGGGAATCAAACCATGATCTCCTGGTTCATGGGTCAACACTCAACCACTGAGCTACACCATCCAAGTGAAAAGAAATTACTTTTGAGCTTGTCTTTGAAATCTATGTAACAAAAATCCTATATAATAAAGAGCTAATATGCTAATTAAACCGGACAGCAGAACAACCTTCTAGACAAAGCCGGGACTGTGAAGGCCGAGGCAGTGAGGGCTGCAAGAGCCAAGCCCATTGCAAGAATTTCATGCATTGGGCCTCTTGTACAGAAATAAACATGGCATAAAGAGGATAGGACACACTAGAGATAGAAAAAAATGAAGGTGTATGGTCAAGAAAATGGAAGGCTTGCTTAGAGAATAGCAGGATTATGATGCAGAGTACTATAGCAACTCCAGCAGCCATACTATATTACCCACCTCCTCACCCCACAATTACTAAGTGTTCAATAGCATTAAATAAGCAGTAGTAAGTGAATAAGCATGTGACAGCCAACAATAACAAAAACTAATTCTTAAGCCTTTACTACCCAAGCATGAATAATTCATCTCTCTGATTAAGCTGTCTTCTATTTTCATCTCCACCTGATCATCACTCAAAGCTTTTTACCTGAGGTAAAGTTTTTTTTTCTTTTTTTTTAAATACAGCATATATTTTTGGATATTAATAGGGTTGCCTTGTAAAATATATGACACAGTTAAATTTGAAGTTTTATGATTTTCTTTTAAATATTAATATGTCCCAAATGTTGTCTAAACTTTTCATCAGTTATTGTATAGGTAAGCTTACATTTTTATTCCTCTAGTTGTTATTAATAACTTATCTTACCACAGTTTTCAGTAATTTGATTATATTATGCACTTGGAGTGATTTATTTATATTTATTATGATTTACTTTGGATATTCTTTGTGCCTTCAAATTCACTATTTCCGCCTAAACTGTGTGTCCTGTACAATATAATTATTTTAGAGATTGTATTTTTTACCTTTATAAATATGAAGATAATCTAAAGGATATGAATATGCACAAAGTATCAAGAAGAAATTAGGGCATATTTTTAGCATCCTATGAACTTGTTTCTGTGTATTATGAATATTCAGTATTATTACAAAATCCTAGTGGTCGGTCATTAAATCATAAAGCACTTTGCCAGATAATTATGGCTAGCATTCCTCACAGCACAATGTAAAAACCCATGAAGATTGTTGGCACTAAAAGCTCAACTCAATCATTAATGCAAACATGCGCATATTATTTCTGTACATATACACACAAATACAACCATATATGTGCATGCATATAAACACACTTGAAATATATTTTCTTCTTAAGTCTGAGTGTGTATTTCTGACGGTTTTACACTGTTTTTAAGAAGATGGCTGTGTATACTCAGTTTTGAGGCTCTGACTAGAAGCCAATCAGTTCTTCTCTAGAAAAGCCAGTGAAGTCTTATTCCTTTGGTCTCACACTCCAGGACATTCTACAGCTGGGCCAGTCCCTCAAGGCCAGGTACCAGAAATCTAGGGCCAAACCCTATACCCCTAAATTAGAAATCATAAACACTTGTTAACTAGTGTCACCCCAATAAGTTCAGTAAAAAGGAAAGAAAAAAATCATAAACCTCCTTGCACTGTCTCACCCTTTCCTGCCTGAAGAAATATGATAAAAGCACTGTCCACAGTCCACCCCCCCATGCCCCCTTTCCTTCATCCTGGTGGCAGGCTCCTGGGCTTTCCAGGGGCATCTCTGTGTGGCATCCTATGTTCTTCTGAGGCAACTCTTCCCGGTTTCTCCTTCTGAACTACATCTAGCCTCACCATACATCCCCAAAGGCAGCGTGGCTAAAACACATCGCAAGTGTAATCTTTGCCCTAAGCCTTGAACCTTTATAACAAGGCAAATGGCCAGATTCCCAAACCTTTTTTTTTCTTTAATTAAATCTTTCTTATTCAGGTTATTACATTTGTTTCTCTTTTTTCCCCTCCATAGCTCCCGTCCACCTGGCTCCCATCCCTCCCTCTACCCTTACCCCCCCGCCCATTGACCTCATCCATAGGTGTATTCTTTTTGTCAAGTCTCTCCCTGCACTCCCTGCACCCCTTTCCCCCTGAGAATTATCAGTCCACTCCCTTTCTGTGCTCCTGAATCTATTCACCAGTTTATTCTGTTGATCAAATTTTTAATTCACTTAATTTTTAGATTCACCTGTTGATAGATATGTATTTGTGGTTCATAATTTTTTTATCTTTTACCTTTTTCTTCTTTCTCTTCTTAAAGAGTACCTTTCAGCATTTCATATAATACTGGTTTGGAGTTGATGAACTCTTTTAGCTTTTTCTTCTCTGTGAAGCTCTTTATCTGCTCTTCAATTCTGAATGATAGCTTTGCTAGATAGATTATTCTTGGTTGTAGGTTCTTGCTATTCATCATGTTGAATAATTCTTGCCACTCCCGTCTGGCCTGCATCGTTTCTGTTGAGAAATCAGCTGACAATCGTATGGGTGCTCACTTGTAGGTAGTTCATTACCTACAAGTGAGCACCCATACGATTGTCAGCTGATTTCTGACAATGAACTATTTTTCTCTTGCTGCTTTTAATATTCTCTCTTTGTCTTTTGTTCTTGGTATTTTAATTCTGATGTGTCTTGGTGTAGTCCTCAATGGATTCCTTTTATATGGGGTTCTGTGTGCTTCCTGGACTTGTAAATCTATTTCTTTCACCAGATGTGGGAAGTTTTCAGTCATTATTTCTTTAAATAGGTTTTCAGTCTCTTGCTCTCTCTGTTCTCCTGGCACCCCCACAATTCTGATGTTGGTACGCTTGAAGGTGTCCCAGAGGCTTCTTACATTATCTTTACATTTTTGGATTCTCTTTTCTTCTTACTTTTCAAGTTGAATGTTTTCTGCTTCTTTATATTTGAAATTTTTGACTTGATTCTTGCCTTCCTCTAGTCTGCTGTTAAGTCTCTGTATAATATTTTTTATTTCAGTTGATTTATGTTTAATTTCTAGTTGGTTCTTTTCCATTTCTAGTTGGTTCCTTTTCATCTCCTCTTGGGTCTCACTAACTTTATCCATCTTTTGTAGGATATTCTTGAAAAGCCTTATAACCATGGTTTTGAACTCTATATCCAGTCATTTGTTTTCCTCCATTTCTTTTGTTTGTGATCTCTTCCTTTGTCTTGGCATTTTCACTAAACGGGGAGAACTTCTGTGTTGGATTCATCCTTATGATACAAGACTTGCAAAACTGCAAAAGCCTCTCTGTTGAGCTTGGGATGGGTGGAGTCTCCAGGCTTAAGGGACCACCTTGCCTTCCAGTCGGTCCGCCCTCCACAGCCCTTGGGTCTCACGTGACTGGGTAATCGCTGGAGTGGTCCCTGTGCATGTGCACACTCGCGCAGTGCCTGTAGACCTTTGCCTTTCCGGATCCCCTGTGTTCCAAGATCATATGAGTTTGGGTCCCCAGGGTTTCGCCCAAAACTGGGGTTCAGTGGAATTAGAAGTGGTGCAGTTGGGAGACTCTGTCCCCTGCCCGCTCGCAAAAGCCAGTGGCACAACCAGCAATTGGTCCTCTGCACGCAGTGCTGTGTGCGCCACCAGACCTCTGCCCTTTCACAACTCCCCCAGATCTCTGTGCACTTTTCCCTCCTCACAGTCCAAATTCCCCCCATATGAGTCCTGGCCAGATATGGGTTTAGTGCCTTAGGATAAGGGGTTCAATGCAGCTGGGAGTCTCCATCCCCCTCCTGCCAGAGAAAGCCAGCCAGGCACTCAGGCACCTGCTCTCTTCATGCCCACGTCTCCATACCTCAGTTTCTGCAGTCTCCATGAGCCCTTCTCTTTCCTTCTAGTTGTAGAATTTCCACTCAGCCAGCTTTCCTGTGTTCTGGATGATGTCCGTTCTGTATTTTAGTTGTAGTTTTGAAATTGTTGTGCTAGGCAGCAGTGTAGGTGTTTACACTATGCCACCATCTTGGATTCCCCAACTATCTTTACTTCCACGTAAAAGAGTAGGCACACATGGTCTGGAAGCACATGCACCGAGATTCCCCAACCTTGAACTCATAATTGTAATAAAATACATATATGAATAATACAGTGCACTGATAAGATTTTATGCCCGCATTTTATATGCATATTAAACATGAGAGTATATGTAACAAAGATACATATGCATATATTTATATTACCTAAGGGAGAAAATGACTATTTTCAGAATCTCTGAAGGACATATGTAAGTGTAGGATAAATTAAGGATACAGTCTAGTTTGTGAGGTAGAGAGGACTGAGTCTATTATTTAAAGTAGATGGAATTTATATCAGAAAATTAGCAGAAACCAGTTTGGCTCAGTGGATAGAGCATCAGCCTGTGGACTGAAGGGTTCCAGGTTCGATTCTGGTCAAGGGCATGTACCTTGGTTGCGGGCACATCCCCAGTAGGGGATGTGCAGGAGGCAGCTGATCAATGTTTCTCTCTAATCGATGTTTCTAACTCTCTATCCCTCTCCTTTCCTTTCTGTAAAAAAATCAATAAAATCTATTAAAAAAATAAGAGGCTTACAGAGTGTTGGAAGAACAGCAGTAGGAAGATAACGGAGGGATCAAATTAAAGTAGCATCTACCATTCAGGTATTTAGAAAAAGCAGAAATTGCCGATGTTTCTTCTGATAAACTCAACTGTCTGTCTATAGTACCAAGGTGTACAAGTTGCCACAAGACGTCCAAAGTTACTTGCAAAAATAAAATACTTTTTATGGTGCCTACGGAAACTATCAAATTCTTGCCAATACCATAGCAGCAAGAATGGCTTCTGCTTGTCTTTTATTTTTCAAATCTTGTAGGGAATGCTTTACATTGGCAGTTTGAATTTTGAAACCCTGATAGCAGAGTTTCTCAATTATGTAGTTTCTTAACTAAACGCTGTGATAGATAAAACAGCATTGAAGTCAGTCTTGTCCATTCACCTCTTCCTTGATCAAGCACCTATACATTCTTTTATAATATTTAATTTAAAAGAACAATGTCAACTAGTGTTTTCTTTTATAATGACATTATGCCTTGTATAAACTGAAATGCATAAACCTTCTCCCCAAAAAAGGAGAGACCATAGCACACTCAATAACTGTCTCCATTCAAATATGTTGTTCATTTCACTAATTTTTCAGTAAAAATCTCCCTTTGGTTTTCTAGAAGACATATTATTTTAACCTTCACCAGCACACCTTATATTTACAGTTTGGGGAAGAGGAGGAGAGTGAAAGTGGTTAATATATACAAATGAATGCAGAAAAACATGGGAAAAATATGCTTAGTTACTATAGACCTTGTTTGAAATTGTTAATGATGCCATGATTATTATTAATCTTTTCTTTCATCTAATACCCCACTTCTCAGTTGATTTTGATTCATTATTTAAGGAGATGATAAAAAAATCATTTTTTTTCTGGAGAATCTGAGTCTAGGTCAAGATTCCTATCCTCATTACTATCTATTCATTTATAATTCTAGAAATTACTGCCTCCATTACTTCCATTAATAGAGGATATGAGTATATGAAAAGGTGCCCTCCATGGGTTCCAGACATATCCCTCATCACCATTCTGAAGCAGTGCCTATATTCCATTAATAAGTTAGGTTTAGTACTCCAAAGTCACAGCTTTATGCCGAATGGCATGAAGAGAGAAAGGTTGTTTAGTGTTTGGTCTGACCAGTGTGGCTCAATTTGTTGGAGTGCTGTTTCATACAAAAGGTTACAGGTTTTTTTCCCAGTCAGGGCACATATGGCAGGCAACCAATCGATGTTTCTCTCTCTCATCGATATCTCTCTCTTTCTCTCTCTCTTCCTCTAAAAGTCAGTTAAAACATATTTGCAAGTCAGGATTTAAAAAAATGATTGTCAAGTTATTTTCATATTCCTGTTTGATAGAAATACTGTATCCATTATGGTGGAAGCAATCCTATGCTAACAACTATATGCATTCATTAACGAAGTTGGGGATGAAAGGAAAATGTTTGCAATGGTGTTATTGGGCAATAAATCTAAGAAGCAAATTTCAATCTCCAATTTTTGAACCTGTATAATTTAACAAAAAAGATATATCATGTACTGGTCACTGGTTAAAACATAACTACACATCTTGAAGGATAGCACTATAAACTTTCAAGTTATTGCCTCCTTGTGGGTTCTGTCAGTAAGACTTAAATATGCTATTACATCATTCTCACCTGTTATATATTTCTCTATGGTTTGGAATATAGTAATATTAGTTAATTCAACTTGTGTATTTATATTGTCTCATTTTTTGGTAGTAAAATGTATTCCTTGGTCAAAAGTAAAGTAAATTTATATCATGATAGTGACTAAAACATTCTATAAGAACATAGATTTTTGTGTCTGATGGAATTATGTATGGCAGTCAAGAAAGACAAATTCATATTTAGAGTAATTGCCAGTTCTAGTGACAAACTGTTCTCATCTAATTCATAGCCCTGAAAACTGCTATCTTTAGTACCCAGTACTGGCTATCTGACCAGATTAAAGTCTGTCTCATCTGATATAAATATATATGGATCAGACCCTGCTTTTTATGGTTACCATTTGCTTGAAATGTCTTTTTCCAACCTATCACTCTCAATGTAGGTAAGTTTTTAAAGGCTACAGTTAATCTCTTATAGGCAGCATATCTTTAGATCTTGGGATTTTTTTTTTTGCCACTCCTTCAGTAATTCTGTAAGTGTTTTGAATGGAAAATGTTTAAAGTAATTATTTATAAGTAAGGATTTATTATTCCCATATTGTTTTTTATGGCTTTTTCATAGATCTTCTATTCCCTGTCTCTTACTCTACTGTGTTTTTATGTATTTTGAAATGTCTTAATATCAGAATATTTTTACTTCTTTAATATGTTTTTATAAAATTGATTTTAGAGGGAGAGGAAGAGAGAGAGATAGAAAGATAGAAACATCAATAAGAGAGAAATGTCAATTGGCTGCCTCCTGCATGCTCCCCACCAGGGATCAAGCCTGCAACCTGGGCATGTGTACTAACCGGGGATCGAACCAGGGATCTCTTGGTTCACGGGTCAATATCAACTATTGAGCAACACCAGCTGGACTATTTTGACTTCTTAATCACATATTTTTTAAATAATTACTACAGGTTTTCCCCTTGTAGTTGCCATAAGTACTTCAATGTTTTAAAAAATTATAACACCCTATTTTAAACTGATAAAACTAAACTTGATAGCATTCCTAAATTTTACTTTTACTTCTTATCCCCCTTACATTTTAACTTAATGACATTACAGTTTGTAATTTTTAAATATAGTGTATGCAATAAAAGACTATTATAGTTATGGTTGCTTTACTACATTTGTGGATATGTTTGTTTGTTTTTACTTCTTAAACTATACTTTTAAGTGAATTTCATACCACCATTACCATTTTAGAGAATCTGATTATTTACTTACAATTACCATTGAGATAGTCTGATAATAGTAAATAGACTTTAAATGAAAAATGGTGAAAAGAGACAAAAGAAAGGGGAAAATACATCAAAGTGATATGAAAATTGTAAATATTTCTTTACCCACCTTTGGAGTAAAAAGTAATAGAGATAAAAGAATAAATGAACATCAATATAACGATAGTTGGGGACTTTAAAGCCCCATGTTCATACATGAAGTGAATAGATTAGCCAGATAGATAGTCAATAAGGAAACTGAGAATTTGAAAACACTATAGTCCAAATGAACTTGATACACATAAACAGAACATTCTATCTGACAACGGAAAAACATTATTCTCAGGCACATGTGGAACATTTTCTAGGATTGGCCATGTGTTAAGCCACAAAATAAGTTTTAGCAATTTAAAGAATATTAATCCCTTGCCCTTAAAGCTTTGTCCTGATATGCAGCTCCAATCTCTAGCCAGGGCACATACAAGAATCAACTAATGAATATATAAATAAGTAGAACAACAAATCAATCTCTCTCTCTCTCAAATCAATAAATTTAAAAATTTAAAATTATTCAAAATACTAGACCATTTTATTATTACAAACTTACAAATTAGTTAACAGGAGGAAAACTAGAAACTTAAAAAATACATGGAAATTAAAAACAAACAAACAAACAAAAAACATTGCCTGAACAAACAATGCATTAAAATGAGAAATTAAAGGGAAAATAAATATTTTGAGTCAAATAAAAATGAAGACATAACATGTATAAGATATAGCAAAAGCAATTTCCACTATGGAAAACAGTAAAGAGACTCCTAAGAAATTAAAAATAGAACTACCATTAGCCAAGCAGTTCCACTTCTGGGTACACATCTGAAGGAAATTACAGCACTAAGTCAGAGTTATCTGAACCTCATGTTCAAGCAGCATTATTTATGACAGCCAAGACATGGAAACAACCTAAGTGTCCACTAATGGATACATGGATAAAGAAGTTGTGGTATGTGTGTTTAATGTCATATGATGGGATATATATATATATATATATATATATATATATATGACAGAATTTTATATATATATATGACAGAATTTTATATATATAAAAATTTAAAATTATATGTTAAATCCTATATAATAAAAGCCCAGTGATAGAGAGATAGAAACATCAATAAGAGAGAAATGTCGATTGGCCGTCTCCTGCAGGCCCCCACCAGGCGGGACCCAGGCCTGCAGGGAAGGCAGTTAGGGCTGATGGGGCCAGCAGAGAAGGGCAGTTTGGGAAAACCAGGTCTGCAGGGAATGGCAATTGAATGGCAGGATGATCAGAATTACCAGTCAACCTGTCACTATGGCATGCACTAACCAACAGAGTCCAGACACTCAGTTCAGGAGTAACCACCTGGCAATCAGTGCATCCCACAGTGGAAGCACTGCTCAATTGACCTGGATGAGCAACACCCCCACAGCAGGCCGATCCCCAAAGGCCAAGGCCCTTCTGTGCAAAGTGCCTTCTAGCTAATAAAAGAGTGATATGCAAATTGACCATTACTCCAAGACACAAGATAGCCGCCCCTATGTGGTTGAAGATGGCTGCCCCCATATGGACACATGATAGTCACCACAAGATGGCATGCAGGGGAGGGCAGTTGTGGCCAGTTAGGGGTGGCCAGGCCAGCAGAGGAGGGCTGTTGTGGGGGAAGGGGGACCAGGCCAGCAGGGGAGGGCAGTTAGGGGTGATCAAGCCTGCAGGGAAGGGAAGTTAGGGGTAATCAGGCAAGCAGAGAAGGGAAGTTGCAGGTGACTGGGCCTGCATGGAAGGGCAGTTGGTGGGAACACAAGCCTGAAGGTGAGGACAGTTAGAGGCAAACAGGCCGGCAGCGGAGCAGTTAGGCATCAACCAGGCTGGCAGAGGTGTGGTTAGGGTTGATCAGGCTGGCAGGCAGAAGCAATTAGGGGCAATGAGGAAGGCAGGCAGGCTGAGGTCAGGCCTAAACAGGCATTCAGACATCCTTCAAAGGGTCCCAGATTGAAGAGGGAGCAGGCTGGACTGAAGGACACTCCCACCCCCCTTGCACGAATTTCCTACACTAGGCCTCTAGTATGTAATAAAAGCCTAATGTGCTAAGTGTTCAACCATTCATGCAACTCTTCAACAAGTTGCTATTACGCGCACTGATCACCAGAGGGCAGATGCTCCAACTAATAGGTTAGCTTGCTGCTGGGGTCCGTGATTGGGACTGGGCCCTCCTGCGGTCTCTCCCAGGTCCTGATTGTGCATCTTGGCCTGGCCTGCACCCTCTCACAATCCAGATCCTCTCAGAGGATATCAGAGAGCCATTTTTAGCCTGATCCCCATAAGCCAGGCTGAGAGATCCCACCGGTGCATGGATTTGTGCAGTAGGCCTCTTGTTTTTAATAATGTGGATGGACATTGAGGGACTGATGTTAGTGAAATATTTCAGATAGAGATATACTTGATATTTAAAGTTAGGTCCTCTAATGAGAAAAATTCTTGTTGTCAAATAATGCAGGCCTACCATGGCTGATAAATATGCAAGAATAGTTTTAATGACAATAGTACATACCTCTTTTCAAGAATACATCTTTTTTAAACAAAGTATTTCTTATATTTCAAATCTTACCTATTTTTGTCTTTATTTAATTTTTTTTTACTTGCCAAACATTATCTTTTGTGTTTAAATCCTTTTATCAGCCCCTATTTAAGTTCTGTGTGCTGTTCATGAATAAAACATTTTGTCCATCATGCAGAAAAATGTTTTTTCATCTTAACACACCAGACAGGTAAGAGATGCCTTGCCTTCACTGTTTAGTTGGGTTAATGTTTAGACTATAATCACATTCTTGATCATACATATATTTTTTGCAACAGAAACTTTTATTTTTCTGACTTAATTTCTTTTATTTTTCCAAAATTAGTTTTCTTTTTTGCCCCATGAAATTGTCATCTATTATACTTTCATGCCCTGTTGTATTATTTCTTGTGGTCTAAGTCTAATTTTCCGCTCATTGAATATTTTAACTCTATGTTTAATATCTCCTTTTGAAATAAATGTGCTTTTACTATTATTAATCTTCTTTTTTGCTTTATTTGCTCTTTGTTCTTCCTGCAATGGAGTTTGAGAACTGTACCTTTTATGATCACAGCTGCATTTGCATACATCTTGTTGTTTGTCAGAGAATAAGTATTTGCTAAGGACATCGGGAATTTCCTCACATAATATGAATAATTACAACTAGTATTTATAGCTTATTTAATACTAGAAGCCCAGCATACGAAATCACGCAGCTCCACACCTGCCTAGCACCCCACTGAGCTCGCAGCCCTGCCCACCTTCGCCAGTCTTTTGTCATTACGGTGTAAGGGCCACAGGCAATATATATATATATATATATATATATATATATATATATATATATATATGAGATAGAGATATAGAGAGAGAGAGAGAGAGAGATAGAGAGAGAGAGAGAGAGAGAGAGAGAGAGAGAGAGAGAGAGAGATAGAGATATTCTGGCCAAAACCAGTTTTGCTCAGTGGATAGAGTGTCAGTCTGGACTGAAAGGTCCCAGGTTCGATTCTGCTCAGGGGCACGTACCTTGGTTGTGAGCACATCCCCAGTGGGGGTGTGCAGGAGGCAGCTGATGAATGTTTCTCTCTCATCAATGTTTCTAACTATCTCTCTCCCTTCCTCTCTGTAAAAGTAATAATAATAATAATAATAATAATAATAATAAACAGATATTCTGGATATGATGCTAATCATTTATAGGCAATTTCCTCCTTAACCTTTACAAAATATTATGAAGTATTACTATTGGCATTTAAAGGTGAGAAAATAATCTCAGCGTGTGGTGTAAAGCCAATGTGTTTTTCCCCCATCAAATTCTACTTGATGTTTCTTTCTGAGCACAGAGGAAGTCTGTGTTACCCAATAGTCCTTATACTTTATAGGCATTTAACTGGGTTCTGGCAGAGAGAGGTGAGCAGGGGTCATACATTCCACTCTAGATCAGGCCATGATTTCCTGAGGGTGTTCCATTATGTATACTTTCCTTTCCCAATGACCTCAGAGGCCACATAATATAAAGACAATGCCATTACATGGCAAATGCCTGGATTCCTAAGCCCTCATTTGGAAGAGTGTTATTTAATAAGCAAGAAATATAATTATGTTACGCTCTTGAATTTGGGACTGTTTAAATGACTAAAGTCTATTCTGACTTCCAGTTCCAGAAAAAAGTAAACAATATAAAATCATTTATGCTGGACTGTTAACAGGATTCTAGGGCAGAGGAAGAGGGAATCTGAGATGGGAAATTAAAACAAGGCCCAACAGTGTGGGCAATGTGCAGGCGGCATGTAACTAACAAGCCATTATCTTCCACAGCCAAGGACACAAGAGCAAATGGTTACAAAACCTCCTTGAGAGAGAATGCAGAAAGAGAAGGGGAAAGGGGAAAGAGAAAAAGGGCAGTTTTACACCCTAAGCAGAGAAGCCAGCAGTCCCAATGCTTGAGGAGACAAAGTTGCCAAGCACTTCTCATGAATTCTGGGAAAGCCACAACAAAATAAAAAAATTAAAAAAGGAACTTTGAGAATGAATCTGTACCAAGATATTCTGCAAAGGAATTTTGAAGCCTATAGACAGGAGGGTATATAACAACTCAGACCCCACCCAATATGCTCCTCAAATTAGCCGAGAGCCTGTCTGTATTTCATAAGCCCAATGTCTAGGTTTGCTTGCCTTGCTTTTTCAATGAAGGTGCCTGCTTTAAGTACTTGGTTTTTCACAATGCAGTCAAGGTCTGTCATGTAAATTCATTTATATGAGAAAACAAGGATTCAGACTGGGAGCAACCCTCTCCCACTGATTCAGGGGGCTGTCTGGTAACACCTCTCTGTGTTTGTGTCAGTGAGAGGTGCCCATAGTACAACCACAGGCAATTACAAAGGCTTTGCCGGCCATGCCTCATGGGAAAGCTGGCCACCCTATAGATGTGGATGACACTGGTACATCATGTACAGTATTGAAGGGAGTTGCCATTAAAGACTCCATCCCTCCAGACCAGCCATGCTTAGACACATATCTGGATCCCAGCTCAGCCACCTATGTGGAGATTCCTTATCAAGAGCTGCCGCTCAGACACTATTATGGAGGACTCCTTATCAGGAAGTCTTAACTACAACACTTTTGCCCATTCTGACTCAGTGCATCTCCTCACTCCTAGTCTCTCTACCTATCCCTCCTTTTTCTTCAATGCTCCTGAGAACTGAGACAAGGCCCTCCATCAGCTAGTGCCCTTCCATCGGGGGAAATGGAACATGATGGAGTCACAATCACTTTTGCCTCTTGCTTACCCTGTTATAGTAAGTGAATAAAATCTTATTATTTTCAATTTTTCCTATTTGAGCACCTAGAAGGTAACAGGAATGTATTAAATAACTTGACCAAGAATCATAGTTCTTAATTGCCAAAGTTGTGACACTAATACCCCAATCCTGATTCTACAACCATTTTTCTTTTTAAGTACAGTATATCCTATTTATTTTTTACAGAGAGAAAGGGAGAGTGATAGAGAGCCAGAAACATCGACAAGAGAGAAACATCTATCAGCTGCCTCCTGCACACTCCCTACTGGGTATGTGCCCACAGCCAAGGTATATGTCCTTGACTGGAATCGAACCTGGGATCCTTGAGTCCATAGGCTGACGCTCTATCCACTGAGCCAAATGGGTTAGGGCTACAACCATTTTTCTTCTTATTCTTTATTCTCTACAAAAGGAAGCATTAAATTAGTGTTTCGCTAACTCTTGCCTAGACTTATCGGTCTCTGGCATGGTTGTCAAGAGTTGAAAATATATGTAGATGTGATTTTGAAAGTTCCTAGCAAGGTGAATGTTAGTATTCACCTAAAATGTTCTTGTAACTTTGCTGCAAACTTGTTTTTTAACAGTTACAGAATGCATGGATTAGGATGGCAACATTATAAGCAAGCATCCATTTCCTTTAAAACATGACAGCTGTTCAATGATATTCTTTTCCTCAAAATAAATACATTTGACTAATTAGGAATCACTGAAATATAAACACTTTTAAAAATCAAAAGAGAATAGTTAGACTGTTCATAAAACTGCTTTTATTCTTTCAGAATAAAAATTCATCAGATATTCATTACTCTGATTCAATTCTCATTATTTGTTGTCCTCTGTAGGTAGTATCTGTTGTTACACTGTTCTTTGGTAGAAGAAAAGTTTAATAATATCTCCTTATATTCCTATCAAACAAACAAAACAACAATATACTAACAGCATAAAAGAAGCAAAAACAATTTTGTTTCAGCCCACACAGGTTATTGTGTTAGGAAGGCTGGGAAGTATGTGGATTAGGGAAACATTCTGCTTACAATGTCAGAACTAGTTAGTCTGGAGCCAGAGTGTCAAATGAAGCAGCTTTTCATCTTGTGAATCATATCTAATTCTGAAATAACATGACCTCAGTCTGAACAGTCTCTTCCCACATACAACCTTTCTTGTGTACATGTACATCACGATCTCAGTTATAGCCATTAAGACAAGTGAGCAAGAGAGAAAAACAAAATAGTGAACCAAACTCAAGTCATTTCAATAATCAGTCTATGATGGCTTATAAGAGTTCTTTTTCTAATGAAGCATCTTATAATGCCACATGCATTCCTGAAATCCACATACCCAGAGATTTACTCAAGAAGTGATAAGTGCATAACTGACTTTCTATTTCATGAGAATCTACTATAGACAAGGTACTATTGTTAGAGAGTGGGAATTTTTGAGCATGTTCCATTCCAGAGAGGCCATGGAGTATCCCCCAGTTAGAGTTGTCAGTGCTGACATCAGGCCAGGCCTTGAGATACGGTCTCATGACCCCTTCCCAGTACGTAGGCTTTCTTTCATAGAACACTGTCAGCTTTCTGAAGAACAAGATGACCCTGTAAATAACATGGTCGTCAACTCTGACATTGCTTGGAAAAAACTGTTTTGTCTTGGGTTGTTCGCTCTGCAAAAATAGGATGTGATAAGTGTACTTAAAAGTGGTCCTACACAAAAGATCATTGCTGCTCTCTGGACTCCTTGCATGGAGAAGGGAGGAGCAGTCGCTGGCCAGTTCAATAAATCCTTGCTTGTTTATTACCAACTTAGCAGCCTCCGTGGTCATTTGCAACTGATTGTGTTATGCCCAGAGTTTGGCGTCCCCAATAATCCACCACTAAGGAGCCTTTTCCGATGCAAAAGCAAAGAGTCTTTATTCAAACCCGGGTTTGGCTCTCAACCTCTTTCTGGCGCAGCAGTGGGGCGAGAGAGTGAGCCGGGCGGGAACAATGAGTTTTATGGGGTAGGATAATTGGGAGGGCTTAGGAAAGTGACGAGGGTTACAGAGATTGGTCACTTGAATTAGGGTCTTTCTGTGGTTTAGCCTTATTAGGACCCTCGCTGTGTTCCTGGAGCTTCGGGTGGGGGTCTGGGAAGTTAAGACATTGCTGGCACACCTGTAGCCACTCCCAGAAAAGGGAGGGGGTTTAGGCAGGAGTCCCAGCCCTATAGGACAAGATGGAGGGGAGTTCATTTCCTTTCAATTGCAGAAGTCGCCCTACAACCCTATGTGGCAGGAAACTTTGGCCCATCCTCCTGGACCTTATACTTTTGGTATCAGAGGTTGAGAAGCAGAGAGAGAACAGGGATATGTAAGGGGATTTATTAATTTGGTTGAACACTCCTGAGATCCAGGGCTGTAACTCTCGAAAGCAATGCTAACATGCTTTTGCCCAAGTTCTCTTTCAAGCAGGTCCTGAGAGGGGATGTAGGTGCTCTTGGTGCTCTTGAGTTCAGTACTTGTGGAAGGAAAGAGCAGAAAGTGAAATATGAATTTTAGGGGTAAAATAAGATGGGTTTAGGAGATTTTAGAAATGTTTGAAATTAAGGGGACCATGGAGGAAGCACAGGGCTGCAGAGCACCGAAGGCATATTTCCATAAAATAGGAAAGCTGAGGAGCTGCAACAGGTACATTTCCATAGAATGAGGGAGCTGGGAACAGCAAAAGGTCTATATTTACAAAATAAAGGGAAGGAATCCCTTCTTCATCCAGAAGGAGAGGAAGAAAGTCCAAAGGGAATAGGAAAACAATAAAGAAGGGGGGTGGGGAGAACCTTTGTACCCAGGAGTTACTATAGTAACCAGTCTAAGGGAACAGTGACCAATCAGAGGGGATATCAAGGCACCAGGATCTGGAGCCTTTATAAGCCTTAGGGAAAAGGAACCCAGTGGGACCCTTTTTCCCCTCCCTACTTGGGAGTCCATTCTGTGGGACTCTTCCCTCTCCTCATGTGAAAGTCTGCACTTGTTCTTTAATAAATCTCCACCTTTGCTATACCTCTTTCTGTCTGTTGATTCATTCTTTGATTCCAGCAGACAAAGAATCCGGGATCCAGTCCAAAAATTCCATTTCAAAAGCAGTATTTGGCAGAAGAAGAAGCCATGCTATGTCTATACCAGCGCTCAGTGGACATGCGGCGGTATCAGAAGTTAGGGACAAATGGCTGGACCACTATACCACAATGTCATTGAATGTGAGCCAACCTAGGTAGAGACATGCCTTCAAGCAAGATGGCTTTCTGCCTCTGAGGCAATCCCCAAAGCTAAAATATGTTTGCCAACAATACTCCCAAAGCTGCAGTCCATTTGTTCCTAAAGGCCTATCTGAATTGCCTATCACCATATGCATTATAGTCTGCTCTTGGCTCTGCTTGGCCCCATTTCTTCATCTATTTTCAAGTAGTAATTATTCTAGGGTTCAGTTGGGCTTCAGTCCCTGGGAAGATCCTTAAAGAATAAGGGTGGGAAAAACTACAACCACTCCTGTACCAACTGGTCTCAGGATTTCAGTAGAAGCTCATTCTTTCCTCCCCACCTACCTATTTTAGATTCACCTTGCCTGCCTAGACCAGCAAACTGTGGCTCGAGAGCCACATGCAGCTCTTTGGCCCCTTAAGTGTGGCTCTTCCACAAAATACCACAGCCTGGGCAAGTCTATTTTGAAGAAGTGGCATTAGAAGAAGTTTAAGCAAAAATGTGGCTCTCAAAAGAAATTTCATCGTTGTACTGTTGCTATTTGGCTCTGTTGACTAATGAGTTTGCTGATGACAGGCCTACACAAATATTTCTGAGGCATGCCCTCTGGTCACCATACCTCCCTCCTACTGGATTAGTGCACTTGCCTATTTACCATCACAATTGGTCAAAGAAATACTAAAAGGCACCTGAAGAGATCATCTGGAGCAGACCATACCCCTCCCTTTCTTTGTTATGTAACACTAGAGGCCCGATGTGTGAAATTCATGCAAGGAGCTCATTCCCTGCCACCTCAATGACTGCCTCTGCCTCAGCCCTGCCCGCAGCGGCTTCTTCCAGAAGGATATCCAGTCTCATTAGCATATTATACTTTTATTATTATAGATAGTCCTCTAATTTTCTGATGATAATGTTTTTCCTTATGGTTCCAGGACACAAATGCTATGGCTAGGCCATAACCATATCTTATAATTGAAGCAAACTCTTATTTTTTCCCATAGCAGAAATATTTCATTTAAAAAATATTCTTTTATTGATTTCATAAAAGAAGGGAGAGCAAGAGAGAAATAGACACTTCAATGATGAGAGAGAATTATTGATTGATTAGCTGCTTCCTGCATGCCCCCCACTGGGGACTGAGCCTCAAGCCCAGACTTGTGCTCTGACCAGGAATGGAACCATGACCATCTGGTTCATAGGTCAATGCTCAACCAGTGAGACATACTGACCAGGCAATATTTAACATTTTTGACCTGGACTTCCAATCCTGCATAGTGCAGGATTTCAAGGACAGGAAACTCATTTACTCAATTAGATCACTGCAGTGATATAAAGAGGCTGCTACTGCTCCCAACTGTGCTTCCTGAACCATGTAAGTTTCCATTTAGAGACATAGCAGTATCTATAGCTTATGGCAGTTTCTATGGCTGTTGTAATAAGTTACCAAAATCTTTGTGGCTTAAATGACTCACATTTGTTGTTTCACAGTTCCGAAGACCAGAAGATTGAAATTAGCTTCATTGAAATGAAATCAAGCTGTAAGCAGGGCAATGCTGTAGAGAAGCTTTAGAGACCTGTTCCTGCCTTGTCCAGATTCTGGTGGCTGTAGGCATTCATTGGCTTGTGGTTACATCAACCTAATCTCCAACTCAAGCATCTTCAAATCTCTCCCTGCTCTGCCTTCACATTTTCTCTTCCTCCGTGTGTGAGTCTTATCTCCCTAGGCAGATCTCTTATAAGGAGATATGTGATTGCATTGAGGACCCACCTGAATAATCCAGGATGATCTCCTGATTGCAAGATGCTATATTTAATTATATGTGTAATGATATTTTTTACAAATCAAGTACCATTTGCTATTTTTATGTATTGGGGGGAGACTGCTCAGTCCATTACACATGTCTTTGATTTGAGATATAGAGTACTTCCTATAGGATGGCATATTTTCCTCATTTATCATTTCCAAACTACCACATCAACTTTCTCCATAGTGAAGTATGTACTATCCTATATATTAAAAGGCTAATATACAAATTGTTCCCTCAACTGGAAGTCCAGTCAGTGGGCGGGGCTGGCATGCCAACTGCCCGTGACCCCTCCCCTCCAGCTGGCCCTTCCCCTGATCGGCTCCCCCACCCCGATTGGGGGCAGGGCCAGCCAGCCAGCCAACATCCCACATCACCTCCCCCTGGCTGGCCTGGTCTGATTGGCCACAATCAGGCTGGGCTGGCTGGATCCCACCCATGCATGGATTCATACACCAGGACTCTAGTGACTAATAAATCTTATGGTTGCAGGACTACTCTCAAACCTCCTTTGATGTAGAATGGGTCCCGTATGTCAATATTATGTTATGTTGGATCTTATGCTGGTGGATCAAACAAAAATCATCAAATACTCATGCTGTCTCAGGTCCTATGGGAATAAAACAAACAACTGTGTTTCTGCTCCATAATGCCCTGCTGGTATGGCTCAGTTAGTGGGGTGATATCTCATGTTCCAAAAGTTTGCCAGTTTGCCAGAGCACATGCCCAGGTTGTGGGCTTTATCTCCAGTTGATTTCTTTTTTTTTTAATTGTTTAAGGTATTACAAATATTAGTACATATGTCTCCTTTTTTTTCCCCCAATGACCTCCCCATGGCCTCCCCTACCCCTGAGCACTTGCCCTCACCTCCCCCTCACCTCTCAGTGTCTTGAGTTTATTGGTTGTGTTTATATGCATGCACACAAGTCCTCTGGTTGATCTCTTATCTCCCTTCCTCAGCTCTCCCCTGCCTTCCCACTGTATTTTGACAGTCTCTTTGATGCTTCTTTGCCTCTATTTTTGTTCAATAGGTTATACTATTCTTTATATTCCACAAATGACTAAGATCATGTGGTATTTATGTTTCACTGACTGGCTTAGTTCACTTAGCATAATGCTCTCCAGATACATCTATGGTGTTGCACATGGTAAGAATTCCTTCTTTTTTACAGCAGGGCAGTCTTCCATTGTGTAGATATACCTCAGATTTCTAATCTGCTCAGAGATTTCTAGTTAGAGGCATGTAGAAAGCAGCTGATCGACATTTCACTCTTATATCAATGTTTCTCTTTCTCCCCCTTTTCCTTCCTCTCTAAAAATCAATAAAAATGTATTTCTTAAAAAAGAGTAAATTACTGGCCCTTTTCTATCACTCTTCAAATATATCAAGGTCATAAAAAAAGTCAAGGAAAGATAAAAAAAATCTCAAAGATTAAAGAAGACTAGTAAAATACCACAGGATATATGTAACTTGGTATCTTGTTAGAACTAGAAAAAATAAAGAAGGACTAATTTAAAAAGTAGGGATCTTAGTAAAGTATATAGTTAAAATGCTATATCAATGTTAATTTCTTAATTGTCATAATTATAGTATAATTATGCTTACATTAGGGGAAACTGGGTAAATAATATATGAAGAATCCCATACTATCTTTACAACTATGCTGTAAATCCAAAATCATTATAAGACTAAAAGTAATATATTTTGGGGCAACTCCTGTCATCAACTGTCTAAGGTTTGGAAGAATATAGGTAGAATTTCATGTTTGGGTGTTTATTACCCTTAGGATCAACAACTGTAGACAAAAGAGAAGGAATTAGGAACAAGAAGAGACAGAAAGCCAACTGTGAAGACTGTGTATGCAGAATTCTGGAAATAAAATGATTCAGAGGGTACTCCCACTTTGAGCAGAAGTGACTGGGTCTTTGTTCTTCAGCTTCAAGGAGTGACTTAATGTGCACTTTCTTGCAAGGTGCACACCTGAGTATGAATCTTTCTGTGACTGAGGCTCTGATAGTTTAAGGTTGCCTACTAACAAGACACTAGCCCCTTGGGGAAGGTTCCTTCCTCAAAAAAGGATGAAGATGAGTCATCTTCCTGTCCAGATTAATTACTGAATAGGCACAGGAGCTTAACAGTGGACAATGATACTATCCACAGCCTCTCTCACATAGAATACCACTCAGGAGCTGCTGGTCTCATACAGTGAAGAGATGGCCTTTCTCATCTGCAACTAGAATACTGGATCTCACAATAGAGTCCCATCCTCTAGGTCAGGAGTTAGTAGCCAGAAGAAAATGAACAACCATTACTTAATTTTGTTTCTTTTTTGGGTAACACACAGATCTGAAACAAAACTGTGGAAATGTGAGTGATTCATTTCTCATCCTTTCCATAATCCAGCTGGGAAATGTATTCTTTTGGTCAATGTAGCTGTAGACTGTTCACATGCAGAAATCTTGTTTTTTCAGAAGGGAACCATTTCACCAGTGACAAAGAATGATTCCCATTAAATGTTAAGTATTGGCTACAAGAGGCAGCGGGCAAGGAGAGCAGTCACTGTCTAGCAGAGAGTGACTGAGCCTGATCATCAGGAAAGGGTATGTGGTAGAGAAAATAGGTTTGATGATGAGGCTAGTTTACTTGTTTCTTCCCTGTTTCTTTCGTGCCTATTTTTTAGTTAATCCTCACCTGAGGATATTTTTTTCCATTGCATTTCAGAGAGAGTGAAAGGGAGGGGGCAGGGAGAGAGGGAGAGGGAGAAGGGAAGTGGGAAGGGAAGAGGGAGAGGGGGAAAGGGAGAGGGAAAGACAGAAAGACAGAGAGACAGAGACATTGATATGAGAGACACATATCAACTGGTTGCCTCCTACATGCATACCAGCTATGTACCCTTGACTGAGAATTGAACCCATGACCCTTCGTGCATGGGCTGATGCTTTAACCACCATGCTACCCAACCACAGCTTCTATGCCTATTTTTAAAAATAAATTGATAGATGCAACAACCATAGACTTAGGAAGGCATTGTGACCAGCACCTAAGAGCCCTCAAATATGAGAGGCTATGTAACCATACCAATCAAGGCTTTTAGACCACCAGAGATACTTGCTGAGATTGAGGGGGATACACAATAGGTGTTAGTAAGAGAGAAATGACATGTATCAGTTATAGCTCCAAAATCAACTACAATGATAGCAGCTAGACTCCATTTCACTAACCTTCCTTGCAAGTGTGCCCAGCAAAAGAGACAAAACAGGTGCTATTCTCAGATGAAGTTAACTTATTTATATGTAAAGGTAAGTACATTTATGAACTCAGATGAAGACTCTAGTCTCTTAGATTATGCTTCCCGGATTCTTCCTCTTCAGTATTGAAGCATCCCACCTGAGAGTATTGTCAGTCTATGCTTCACAACTGCATCTCTTTCCTGGATTTGACCAGACTCAGCCCAGTCTCATGCCCCCTTCACCAGGGAATGCCATATAAATGCCAGGACAACACGTGGGTATAAACTTCACAATCCTTGCTTCAATTTGGGATAACTCTGAAGGGTCACCCTAGTTTTTGGAATTCTCTGTGGCATTGACTAAAGCCTCTGTCACAATGATGCTGAATCAGAAAGAGAATAAATGAGAACAGAGATTAATCTGAGTATCAGATCATCAAGGATCTTACAGGTCATGATATAAACTTTGGCTCTTATTCTAAGGGGGATGAGAAGTCATTGAAGATTTTGATCACTCTTGCTACTTTACAAAAAATAATATCAGGGTTGGATAAAAGGGTAAGAGTGAAACAAGAAGCTCAATAAGAAGTTATTAAATATTCAGGGAAGAGATAATAGTGACTTGAACTAAAGTGGCTCAATAGAAGTGATGAATATTGAGTTGACCAATTTAAAATAATATTTCAAAGTCTGTGCTAACAATATTTTCAGTGCATTGCCTCTAGGTTGTGGGACCAAAAAAAGTAATGAACAATTTTAAGATGGCAGTGTGTGTCATTAGACCAGTTTTTAAGGTCAGACTTCTACCTGTCTATGTTTGTATGTTTGTATGTTTTCTGATACCCAATCAGAGCAGAGAATGTGATTCCATTATAACTACATAGTTATTTTCTAATACATAGGAGAAGTGGTGAAACATAAATGCTGTCACAATGTTTTAGTCACATGTCATACACTTCATCCATGTTTCTGCCACCCAGAAGGACTATAAAAAGGAATGATCAAGTAGGACCCTTTAAGGCAGTTTTCAGACTAAGACATTTGAGAGCTCTATATTCCCAGAAGCACACTTAGTATCCCTTTGTATTAGCTACTGTAATATCAACAAAAAATGTATAGGAGATGGTATCCATGTTTCAGGACTTCTATGACTCATCCTATTGCTTTGATCTGATAGTCAGCCTATGACAATGGCAGAAGAAAGTAGGTAAATTGGGTCACTCAGAAGATCAGGTTTATAGTGAACCTTCACAGACCATAAGGAGCCTGAGCCACATAGTGGCAATGGGTATCAAGAAAGTACCAGAAAGAAAAGGGAGGCAAAGGAGAAGAGAAGTGCTTTATTAGTCACATTGAAGTCAGCTTTACTTGGCATCCCATTAGTGATATGGGTAATGAGAGTGCCCAAAATACATTTGTATATCTGCAGACACATGAGAAATATGGCTCTCAGTAAGAAATGACATCAGGAAATGGGAAAATGAGATTTAACTATCTGTGGCTTAAAAACAGAAAAAGGTATCACAGAAGAGTCTGGAGATGAGTCTCCTTTGGGTCAGAGCATGCTTACCAGTATTTTCAGCTACTCTGCTAAGGCACAGAGTGGACTAGGGAATGGGGGAATTAGAAATTTAGTATGATTTCAGGTTGAGTAGAGTTGCTCATATTTCTTGAATTGATAAGTAACCTATAGTCTCTGAAAGAGAGAGAGAGAGAGAGAGAGAGAGAGAGAGAGAGAGAGAGAGAGAATATACAGGTACTGTGAAACAACTATTACATAAGAATGTCAAATCAGCAAAACTGTATCCAAAATTATGAACCTAGAATACATTGGGGGTGGGGGGAAGACTTTAACCATAAAAGAATATCTAGAAAATAATCATGATAATTAAAAATAATAAAAAATCTGCTTTTCTGGGTTTTTTTCCAAGTCAAATATAGTTAAAAATTGGAATTTTATCATTTTGATATAGCAGAAAAGGAACAATAGATTAGAACTTGGCAGATGCAGTGTGTCATCTGTCTTTGATAGATTTTATTGTTGGAGGTAAAGTGAGTCACTTCATCTTTCTAAAGCTGATTTCATTTGAGTAATCAAATTTTATAATTATTTTCAGCAAAATATTCAGCAACTTATTTCACTATTTCTGATATAGTGAATGCAAATTAACAATGAAAGCTGTTGTTTTTCTTGCACATCCTCCTCACACTTTTATAAAATGGTTATAACCTGAGAGAAATGCTAATTATATTGGTGTTAATGCAGAACATCAAAGGAAAGAGAGAAACATATGTTGAAGGAATGAGAGGGTACTGGGAAAAAGTACCTTATAAAATTAAAATAGAAAAAATCAGAATTCACATAAAATCCTCAAAGTAGGTTCACATCACAATCTTCTATAATGATAAAACTAAAAAAACCCATAATCTTAAATAATTAATTCAAAATCCAGACAATAGCATTTATTCTTTTATACAAATAAAGTATTGTATACTAGGTATATTGGTTAATAATAGTGGATTTTGTAATTAAATAAAAAAAAACACAGCATAATTTCAAGAGGAACATCAAAAGTGCTTTATCAAAGTAACTAGAGGCCCATTGTATGAAGATTCCTGCAATAGGCCTTCCTTCCCCTGGCTGCCAACACTGGTTTTCCTCCAGAACCTGGGACCCAGGCCTTTGTTCTGACCAGAGCCTTCAGACTTCATTCTGGCTGGAGCTTTCAGTCTTTGCTCTAGCCAAAGCACCCTTCCTGTAGTTCCCTCTGCCCCTCCCTCCCCTCATAGCAGGCATTCTGCCCCACCCAGCTGCTCCACACCTGCCCAGAGGCCAGGGGCAGCTGTGGGGTGGGGCCACTGCCATATTTGTTGTATTAATTTAAATATTCACTCCTGATTGGCTGGATTTTGCAGTGATGGTCAATTTGCATATTTACCTTTTATAAGTGTAGATGTTCATCACTAGCTACACATTTTCTTCATATTTTAGGTAATTTGTGGATACCATCCCAATAGAACTTTTCGTGTTTTGAGGCAGACCTGTGGTCAGCAAACTGTGGCTGGTAAGCTACATGCAACTCTCGCCCCTTGAGTGTGGCTCTTCCACAAAATACCATGGTGAGTCTATTTTGAAGAGATTGTGTTAGAAGTTTAAGTTTCAAAAGTTTGGCTCTCAAAAGAAATTTCAATCATTGTACTGTTGATATTTGGCTCTGTTGACTAATGAGTTTGCTGACCACTGAGGCAGACCATTCAGAGACTCAATTTTCCACTCCTTTGTATGTTTTGAAGTGCTGCTCAGAAAATGTGTGTGCCATCGATTAGAACAAGTGGTAATCTGAAGGAGCATAGTCTGGTAAATATGGCAGGTGGGTTAATACTTCCCAGGTAATATCTTTTAACATGTCTTTAACTGGTTTTGAATTACGTGATGGTGCATCATCATGAAGCAAAATTACCTTGCTGTGTCTTCTGGCACATTTTGTTCATTTTGCGATCAAAATGTGGTTCAAATTGATTATTTTTTTGTCAGTAGTGATCAGCATTAATGGTTTCACTTGGTTTTAGAAGCTCATAATACACCACATCTTCCTGATTCTACCAAACGCAAAGCATTGTCTTCTTTCTGAAGCCATTTGGCCTTGCAGTCAATATTGATAGTTGACCTGGATCAACCTATGATTCTGAGCATGTGGGATTCTCAAAATAAATCTACTTTTTATTGCCAGTCACAATTCGATGCAAAAAAGACTTTATTTCATGCCATTGAAGCAACATTTTACTGATGATTTTTCATTTTTCCATTTGTCTTTTGCTCAGTTGATGTGATACCCATTTTTCTTCCTTTAAAATATTTCCCATTGCTTTTTAAATGATCGGAAATTGTTTACTGAGCAACATTAATCTTTCCGCAAGTTGTTTTTGAGTTTGACAATCATCTTCATTCAATAATGCTTCTAATTGTTGGTCTTCAAACTTTTTCAATTGACATGGATGTTCTTTGTCTTTTAAAGCATTTAATCCAGTATTCATTAGGATCTTGAGATGGAGCATGTTCACCATAAGCTTCCCAAAGTATACAATAACTTTCAACAGCACTTATCCTCAAAATAAAGTAATGAATTAAAATGTTCACACATGCTCTTTTGGGGGCACAAAAATCTACATTTTTAAGTGTAAAAATATCATGTTACCACCTTCAGAAAATTTGACATATGAAATTTTGAAGCTTGTGGTTAAGAATACAACATAATAGCATACATATCAAATTGCATATATATCAACATATGTGTAACTCCATCTATTGAAAAATATCCACATTATTAACCATTACACCTAGTATATAGGAATCTATAGTAGCTAAATTTTCAAAGAGTCACACTTTCCTGGGCAAAATCATTTTGTATTAATATCACTTGATATATAAAATTCCATAAATCACCACAACATTTTAGATAACTACTGTCCAGGTTCTTTCCACAACATTCTCTAGATATGTGCTGTCCAATATGTGGGTATTCAAATTTATTAAAACAAATGTCAAACTTCAGATCCATAGTCACATTAGCTATATTTTGATTGCTTATTATAGCTAGTGGCTTCCATATTGGACAGCATAGCAGTAGCACATTTCTATCACTGGCAAACATTTTATTGACTAAACTGCTTTAGATTATTAAAAGTAGTGACTTTTCTTTCTCAACCTCATTCTTCCAAGTAAGTCTGTTGGGTAGGAGGCACTTTTATACCTTCTTTGATCTATATTAACCAGAACTTTAAATTTTATAGAGAAATAGAACAGATTTTGACAGAATTATAGTACAGAGAGTGCTCATTCTTAGCATGTGTCTTATGGAAAAAATAACAACAAAAATATAGTATACAAAAGTTAAAAATACTGTAAAATGTTAGACAATAAAAAGGAGAAAAAAGCAAAAAACAAATAAGCAAAAAGTTAAAAATATAACTGATACATGGCTCAGCAATTCTGTTTCTGGGTATTTATCTAAAAAAATCCAAGCCCTAATTTGAAAATATATATCATTCCTATGTTCATTGCAGTGTTATTATAGCCAAGACTTGGGAACATCCTGTGTCCATCAATAGACAGCTAAATAAAGAAGGCACTGCAATCCAGTGGTGAGCTGAAACTAAACCCCAGCTTAGGAAACAGGGTTATTCTTTGTGTAGATGACTCTGTGCCAAAAGCATGGGAACAACCAGGAGAAATAAAAAACAGAAGGAAGGAGAAAGGAAGGAAGGTAGGAAGGAAGGTAGGAAGGAAGGAAGGAAGGAAGGAAGGAAAAGAAAGGAAGAGAGAGAGAGAGAGAGAGAGAGAGAGGAACAAGGAAAAAGAAAGAGAAGGTACATGTATACATTGAAATATTACTTGATCATAAAAAGAATGAAGTTTTATCGTTTGTGATATGGATGAACATAGAGTGTGTTATTCTAAGATAAGTAAGTCAGATAGGGAAGACAACTATTGCATGAATTCACTTATATGTGGAATCTAAGAACAGATAAATGAGCAAAACACAAATTCATAGATATGGAGAAAAAATTGGTGGTTGCCAGAGGGGAGAGAATTTAAGAGGATGGGTGAAAAACATGAAAGAGATTGAGAAGTACAAACTGTCAGTTATTAAAATATTCATGGAGATGTAGAAAACAGCATAGTGAATATAGTCAATAACATTGTAAACACTATATAGTGTCAGCTGGGTACTATACTCAATCAGGTCGTCACTTCACGAAGTACCTTCATGTCTATTCACTGCGTTATATACCTGAAACTAACATAAGATTATATGTCAACTGTAACTGAAAGATACATTTTTTAAAATGACATAGTAAAAAGAAAGGGGGGAGGGGAACACTGGCATACAATACTAACTGTAAAAAAAACATTTGAGTTTTCAGTGCCTGGAGATTTGGGGTATCCTTTACAATCAAAAATCTACTGAGATTCATGGAAGTTAATACAATTTATGTTACATCTCTAAGAAATAAAAAAACCAAACTAATCAGATGGTTAGTCCCATGGGAAGGGTACACATACTGAGAGCTTATAAAAATGTAGTATAAGCTTAGGTCAGGGCCACCGATTGGCAACTTGCAAAAAGGTACATTTTCTAGCTGCAAAGTCCTTTCCAGGTCACTTTATTTGCACTGAGACTATTGTGCAATTATTTCAGAAAATTCATCAATTAAATTGTAAGCACAAGCCTGTTGTAGAAACTGAACTCATGAGCATCTTATGTGGCACAGTGACATAGGAAAGCAGCCTGGGTATAAATGTGTTCCTCTGCTTTCCTTTGTCATTTTAGGGAGTGGTTAATGGATGGGATGCAATGTGGTGGTGTAGAATGGGAGCACTGAGTTTATCATGACACCATTAGGATAACAGAAATTGAATCTGCACCTCCACCAACCAAAGGAGAGTGTTGAATTGGGAAAACAACATAATAATTTAAAGGCAATGGAAGAGAGTCTTGGGGAAATATTTTAAAGTTAGATTGCTATTTGAGAATATATCAGAGATATTACCTAAATGGGATAAGGTTAATTAGGTCTATAGTTTCAGAGCCTTTCCTCATCATGGCTGAGGCAGATATTTTTTCATTTAAATTTTATTTCTTAGGATTAATAATCTTGGAGTTTTCAGGAATAATCTGAATGCCTCTTTCACAACTGAAAGAGTGTTTTGCTCCTTATTGTAAGGACATATTACTTATGTGAAGAGGAGTATTCCAGAGATGCACTTGTGTAACTGATATAATGTACCTTTAATTAATCTAAAATAATTCCCTTCCTCTATAAATTAAGTCCCTGATTTCCAAATTTCCATTGTCTTCTTTTCTTTTAAAAAAAATATATTTTGATTTTGTTTTTACAGAGAGAAGGAAGAGGGATAGAAACATCAATGAGAGAAAACATTGGTCAACTGCCTCCTGCAAACCCCCACTAGGGATGTGCCCACAATCAAGGTACATGCCTCTGAAGGAAATTGAACCTAAGACCCTTCAGTCCATAGGCCAATGCTCTTTCCACTGAGCCAGACAAGCTAGGGCTCCATTGACTTCTTGAAGTCAACCAGATTCCTCTAAGTTTCAGAGTAGCATATCCAGCTTGGGTTTACATTTTAATTCAGGTATTATTTGTTTTGAATCTATTTCTTTTTCTTCTGTATATCACATTTGACATTCACTGTGTATTATAAATATGTTGAGTAAAAATAAGTGTATTACTCAAATCATATTAATATGTTGATTATTTAGGATGAATATCCCATTCTTCAAGGGAAAAAAAAATCCACATTGAGTAAGATGGACCAATAGACACTAGGTCTTCTGATGTTAAAGATTGATAGCTGGAGTTCATGGGCTTACTCAGGAGAGTTGCACTTATATTCTACATATATATATTTTTTAAATAATGCCCCAGTTTCTATATGATATGACTCTCTAGGAATCTTCCATTTTTGATAACGAAGTCTGAAAAATGACCTCATGGAATAAGAAGAGCAATTTATTCTATACCCACCCATGCCGAAACTGGTTTTGCCCAGTGGATAGAGCATCAGCCTGCGGACTGAAAGGTTCCAGGTTCGATTCTGGTCAAGGGCATGTATCTTGGTTGTGGGTGCATCCCCAGTAGGGGGCATGCAGGAGACGGCTGATCGATGTGTCTCTCTCATTGATGTTTCTAACTCTCTATCCCTCTCTCTTCCTCTCTGTAAAAAATCAATAATATATATATATATGTATATATATATATATATACACTATACCCACCTTTTTTGTCATAATAGAACTTTACAGTATCATCCTAGAATCAAGGTTTGCTAAAAAGAGGCGAAGTGTAGTTTCTTTTTCCCTCCAAGAACTACAAATAAAGGTGTGTTTTTTTTTTATACCAGGAGAGCTTGGGTATAATCAGTATTTAGTTTCTTCTCCATGAGTGGTTTATGGAAAAAGGGTAAATAAGATATTTTGTCACAGGATATTAATCCTTATTGATTTCTTTCCCAGTTCAGAATAAGCTAAAGGATATTGCCTAGGTTTGGCTAATGTCAACCAAACACAAAAGATTTATTGAAAATCCTCATTGAGAAACTGAGATTCATTAGTATATGAAATTTTCTAGAAGGGCTCCGGATCTTTTGTGCATTATACATCATATCTCAGTAATCAGTTCAATGTAATTTAAATCACATCTCTATCTCACACATATCTAATTTTGCATTTACCTACCTCTCAAGCAAATTGTACCAGATGAGGAGTGGTACATACTTTAAAAACCAATTTGAAAAAAAAAATGGATTATTTAATACCGAACCTGGTAAAAAGAGTAAACTGTATTAATTCATTGTATTTTTTACCCTAAAGAAAAATCTGTCAGTATCTCATCATCCTATCTAATAAAAGAGTATTATGCAAATTAACCATCACTCTGCCCACAAGCCATGCCCAACAGCCAATTAGAAGTGAGTATGCAAATTAACCCCAACCAAGATGGCTGTGGCCATAGAACGAGCAGGAGGAAGGCTTGGGTTTCATCAGTGATGGAGAAAACCAAGCTTTCCACACACCCTGGCCAGCCCAGGCCTCCATTCAAGGTTACAAATTTTCAATTGTAGAAGATAAATAAATCTTGACAAAAATGGTGGCAGCCACGGAGCTGGAGAGAGTAGGAAGCTAGGGTTGCCCCTGGAGATGGAGGAAGCCAAGCTTCTGCAGCCCTGGCTTAAGGCTACAAAGTGTCAATTATAGAAGATAAATAAATCCCAAAAGAAATGGCTGCTACCACGGAACGAGCAGGAGGCTTGGCTCCACTCCAGACTAAAAAGTTTCAATTGTAGAAGATAAATAAATCTGAGATACCAGGGCCTCCACTTGGGTTGCCTAGGGGTGTGGCCTGCCTGCAAACCACCACAGCCCTACCCAAGCTGCCTCATGCCCCAAGGTAACCCCCACTCTGATCTAGGACACCCTTCAGGACAAACCAGCTGGCCCCTACCCATGCACCAGGCCTATATCTTATCTAATAAAAGAGTAATATGCAGATTGACCATCACTTCAACACACAATTTGGCTGCCCCTGTGTAGTCAAAGATCTTGCCCCCATAGGAACACAAGATGGCCACCACAAGATGGACAGCAGGAGAGGGAGTTGGGAGGGACCAGGCCTGCAAGGAAGGGCAGTTGTGGGTGATCATGCCAGCAGGGGAGGGCAGTTAGGGGTGACCAGGCTGGCAGAAGAGGGAAGTTTGTGGCGACCAGACCTGCAGGGAAGGGCAGTTGAGGGGGACCCTGGCCTACAGGGGAGAGCAGTTGGGGGTAACCAGGCCTTCAGGGGAGAGCAATTAGGAGCAAACAGTCTGGCAGATGGGCAGTTAGGCATCAATCAGGCTGGCAGGGAGTGGTTAGGGGTGAGCAGGCTGGCAGGCAGAAGCAGTGAAGGGCAATTAGGAAGGCAGGCAGGCAAGCAGTTGGGAGCCAGTAGTCCTGGATTATGAGAGGGATGTCCCAGATTGGAGAAGGTGCAGGCTGGGCTGAGGGACACACACACCATGCACAAATTTCATGCACAGGGCCTCTAGTGCTTTAATATAAGCAAATAAGTGTTTTTTTAAATAATTGTCAATACAGTATTTAAATAAGTAGCTAGACTGTGCTTAGTGGTATAAAACAAAAATTATAAATGAAAAATATATATGTTACCTTTGAAATAAAATTACAATATACATTCATGATTTTCTTGCTTTAAAAAATGTGTATAGTATTCCTATTTCTGCTGCTAAAAATAGCTATAAATAATTGACAATTCCAAATTGATAAACATATCTATTGCCCAGATTATGGTATGTAAATACTACTTCCCATTAGGAGGAACCAGGATTACCTGGAAAAAAAAATCAAAGTCTGAGATACAAAACATATAATATAAGCCTGAGAAATTTTGTGTTAGAAAACAAGGGTAAGAGATTCTATAAAATAAAAATGAGTCACCATGAAAGGGTATGGTGTAAGATGGGACAATTTAATAATTTCAGTTTATCAAAACATAAAATATATATAAACACATAAATTTATAATAAAAATATTTTAAATTTTTACTATGCACTAATAAATATGGCTAACAACTCATTTTAAAATTTGAGAAAAAGGGGAAAGGAATATAGTTTTATTTGCTATAAAACTATATTTCAAGGAAACTAAATAATTGATGAAGAACAATTCTTAAAGAAAATGCTAGTAAGGTAAAAGAAAAGCTAAAGCTAGAAAACTTTTATTCACTTCTGATTTTATAATACAAACTGGTTATAATAATGCATAATGAAGCTATTAAGCAAAAGTTGATGGGGAATTTTATAATACATCATCTGACAGCATCGAAGTCCTATGACCACTATTACCAACAATATTAGAGGGAGAGAGTAATGTCCTCAAGATGATGACATAGGTCCTTTCTGACTTCAGGTGTCCTAACAAGACCAACTAGGAACTCTCCGTGGTGCTGATTTTAGAATCTGAGGGTGAGGCCAAGGCACCCCTGAATACCACAGAGATTGAGAATCACCATGTTGGAAAAGTAAGAGATGTAGGTACACTCTGATCACATCACACTTCCTCAGTGAATGCCTCACCAAGTGGGAGCCCTTGAGCTTATGGGTTTTCCACTGGGGAAAAAAAAGGAGCCCAAGGTGAATATCCAGCACCCTAGCATTGGGAGGCTCACTTCGCAGATATTACTGAGGAAATCTACCGGGTTTTCTCACTGAAGATCAGGTAAAAACATGGATGATAGGCAGGGCTTGTAGCAACCAGTGCTCAAATCTTGGCAGACTGCCTTCTTCCTTGAGCTGCATCTGAGAAGAATCACAGCCAGCCTCTCTGCCATCTGCAGAGCCAACCTGGTGACATTATTTGGAGAAGGAGTTCAATAGGAAGTTCTGACTAGTACAGAGGACTAGCCAGTGAGTAGTGCTGGCTGTGGATCTTGTTCCATGTTCTCCCTGGTCAAAGAAACACATCTCAAGCCCCACCTACTGTTAATTATGACCCCCAGCTCTGCCAAACCCAGAAGCTTAATTAGGAAATAGGGCAGCTGTGAAGCTCATCCTGTAGCCATGCTTGCAACAGCATCTCAGCAGAAATCTATACCAGTGGCCCCAATGGTCCATCCAGGGCACCTGTTGGGCAGTTCTGCCTGATTTAGGTCCCCAGCTGACAGACCATACTGGCTGCAGGGTCTGCTCTGTGTCTCCACACAGACAGGAAAACACATCTGAAGACCCACTCAATTGCTCAGTGTAGCCACAGAGCCAATCCCACACTTGCTAAGGAACCAAGCCAGCAGTATGTCCAACTGTGAGATCTAGGCCATGGGCCCATATAACCTGGGAGCCTTAACAATGATTCTGAATAGCCTCAGAATACATAGTAGGGTACCACCCAGCCTAGAAGCACACTTACAACCTGTCTAGCATATGACCTTGGCCAACTACTGAGTGCAAGTTGAAGCCTTGCTCAGACAGGAAGCCCAGCTAATGATCAAGTCCAATGTCAGAGCATAGCATGTGACCCTACCCTATGAGGATTCCTAAATAGTGACTCTACCCAACTGCAGAGCACAGTCTCTTGCCTCACCCAAGTGCAAGGTCATAGCAGGAGGCCCCTCCTGACCAAGAAGCCCAGCCAATGACCTTGACCCACAGCCTGTACAGTCAGTGGCCTACATGAACTTGAAACCCAGCCTGCAGCTTCACTCTAATTCAGAGTACAGTATTTGTCCCCACCTGATTGCATACCACAGCTTGAGTTCCTGTTCAAATGTGAAGCCCTGCCTGGGGCTCTGCCAGGACACACAGTCCAGCTAGTGACCCCTCCAGTCACAGATTGAGATTCCAGCCAACCAGGAATGATTATGGAGCCAAGCCTGTAGCCCTGCCAAAATAATAGCCTATCCAGAGGCACCACACTGCCAGGGAACATAGCCAGCAAACTTACCCAAGCAGAGTTTATTATGGAGTCCACTAAATGGCTCCACCTAACCAGAGAGAGCAGGGAGCAATTCTACCCCATTCCACCCTTAGGCCCTATGTGAACATGGTACTCAACCAATAGGCCCACTCAAATGCAGAGACCACAACACAAGCAGTGGCATTGCCCAAATACAGACCCTGATAGCATGTCCCACCTGCCAATGATGCTACCAGCTGAGCCATCCAAAAGCCCAAGCTGAGCTGATGAAGGACTATCCCTGCCAAAGGGGATCTCTAACCCTGGAAGCTATCAACACAAAGGATAAAGGGTCATGAAAACTTAGGTAAATGTTATACCACTGAAAAGAAACAAAAAGTAATATAACTGGTAAATATAAATGCAAAAGATATTTTAAAAAAATTAGAAAACAGAACTTATTAGAACATTAAAAGGCTCATATACTATCAAATGTGATTCATTCCTGGGAGGCAAGGATGTTTTTAACATATGCAAATCAGTAAATGTGATACCTCACATTAATGGAATAAAAGATAAAAATAACATTGTATCAATAGGTGCAGAAAGTACAGTTGACAAAAAGTGACATCTATTCGTGATAAAATTCTCAACAAATTGGTTATTGAGTGAATATACCTCAATGTATTGGAGTCCACACAGTAAGTCTACAGCTAATGTTATACTCAACAGTGAAAGGTTTTCCTCTAAGATCAGGAACAAAGAAAAGAGTGACCATTCTTATCATTTTTATTTAGGATAATAGTACTTACAGTTTTAGCTAAAAAAGAAATAAAAAGCATCAGAATAAAAAAGGAATGGGTAAAATTGTCTCTATTTGCAGATAACATAATCTTACATATATAAAATCCTAAAGGCTCAACCAAAATTTTGTTAGAATGAATCAATACAATGAGTAAAGTTGCAGGATACATATCAATATACAATAATCAGATGTATTTCTATACATTAACAACAAATTATCTGAAAAAGAAATAAAGAAAGCAAGCCCAATGTACAATAGTATCAAACACAAAATATTTAGAAATTAATTCAAGCAAGTAGGTGAAAGATCTATACAGTGAGACCATGCTACTGATTAAAGAAATTAGAGAAAACACACCCCAAAAGGGAAACTTTCTCATGTTCCAGGATTGGAAGAATAAATATTGTAAAAATATTCACATTATGTAAAGCAATCTATAGATTTAATGCAAGCTATTTTTTTACAGAAAAGAAAGAAAATACCTAAAATTTATATTAAGCCACAAAAAGAATTTGTATAGTCAAAGTAATCATGAAAAAAAAAAGTTGGAGCATTATACTTTCTGAATTAATAATTTATATTATAAATTTATAGTAATCAAAAGTGCATAACACTGGCATAAAAACAGATACATTTACCGATAGAAAGAACTGAGAGCCCAGAAATAAATCCATGCAAGTAGTCAACTGATACTTGAAAAAGGTACTGAAATGAAGGGAAGATCATCTATTCAATTAATAGTCCTGCAAAAATGGGTATTCAAAAGCAAACAAATGAAACTAGACCCCATATTTCACTATTCTCACATATTGACTTGAAATGGATTAATGACTTAAATTTAAGACCTGAAGCCACAAAACTTCAGAAAGACAACATAGGGGGAGGGGACTCTTTGACTTTGGTTTTAGAAATTACTTCATAGATATAACACCCAAAGACAAACAATAAAAGCAAACTTAAGTAAGCAGAATAACATTAAACTACCAGTCAAGTACCAAACAAATTTAACCCAATTCAATTGGAAACAAAAGTTTATCACAATTTTGTTTGATACAAATTGTACTAGAAGGATCTGATTTTAGTTCAGTCTTCAAGTAAAAAGGGATTTTTACCCTAACATTTTAAGGAATGTGACCATCAGAGAGAATATGATATACAGACACATAGGACTGAGTTTAGAAACAGCTATATCTTTATACAAATGTGGCCAGTCAGGAACAGAGGGAATATATGAGGGAAGACTGTCATGGAAATATGATAAAAAAAAAAACTATACATAAAGGATCATATAAATTGGTAGAAGTTTATAAACAAACACTGAAAATATAAGATCACTGGAGCAAGATGTGAAAAATTCCTAGCAGATTAGACCACATTGTAAAAAGATCAATGTTGATTAAAGAGTGCCAAGCTTAAAATAAAATATAAACTGCACAGTACACCCAGTAAGGGTTAATTTTTTAAAGAAAAAAGACTGCAATAATAACAGAGCCCACTATATGATCTTTATACTGTGATGTGCACAGATTATTTAAACCATTTTAGTTCTAATTTGAGAATTATGGTTTAATCATTCTATCTAAAATTTAGCCATTTTTACCAACTGAAAAAAAAACACTAAATTATTTTCATATATTGATGTCTTATCTAGATGGCTATTCCTATTTAAAATAATATTCTAGTGCCCAGATTGAATGGAATCATATGAACAACTTCTTGTCTCCCTGAGCTGAGGAGAAATGCCATAAGGGGAATTTAGGGCTTGTATTTATGGTCAGATTGGGTTAGAATCTTGCCCTTCCCATTTAGTGCATTTCTTTCCTAGTGTAGGTTGTCTGAGCTTTCAAAACCCTCAATGTCATTAATATGATCCGAATCATAAATTAGTAATAAAGTAGATAATACATGTAAATCTATATAATAAAAGCCTAATATGCTAAGTGTCCAGTTGTCCAGTCAGCCATTCAACCAAAGTGTAATAAGCTAATGATATGCTAAGGGAACTCAATTGTTCACTATGACGTGCACTGACCACCAGGGGGCAGACACTCTGACTGGTAGCTTAGCTTATTGCTGGAATCTGGCCAATCTGGACTGAGCAAGATGGGCCGGACATGCCCTGAAGTCCTCCCTCGGCCCTTCCCCCTGGCTGGCCCCATCCCCTATTGGCCCCCAAAACCCTGATCAGGGTGAGATGGCCAGCCAACTGTCTGCAGCCCCTCCCCACAGCTGACCCCTCCTCTTATGGACCCATATTGGAGCAGGCTGGCCGGACCCCACCTGTGCACAAATTCATGCATCAGACCTCTAGTTATATTATATTTACCTACATCAATATCTCTCTATATATTATTGGACTAGAGGCCCAATGCATGAAATTTGTGCAAGGGTAGTCCTTACAGCCCCAGCTGCCTCAACACTCACAGCCTGGCTCCATCCGGAAGGTCGTTCTGCTCTTTGCCATTCAGTCAATTTACATATTACACTTTTATTATTAAAGATAGGTTTTCATTTCATTAATAGTAACATAATCATTGCTAGTGAAGTTTTACAAAGCATAGTATATATCTATATAGGTAGGCCCATATTTACATTCTCTGTCTCACATACGCCTACCTCTATGTAAATCCACCTTTACTCTTTACTTCAAATAGTTCAAAGTGTCAGAGTCTAGTGAAAAACTGGAAATTCCTACCTTCAAGTGGGAATAGCCATATTGCCCAAAATTGTATTCTGAGGTGTACCTGTTTATCAGAACAAATGCAATTTTGAGGGAAAAAGATGCCTCTTCTCCTCTGCCCACAAAACTATCCTATGGATTTTCTCTGCTTAAGAGGCTTTGAGCTCTAGAAACTCCAGTGCAAGAATGCACTAGGGCACAAGAATGGTGGTTGTAGGCTATCAGAATAATTTCTCTGTTTTAATATTCTCATAACTAATGCAGGATGTCACAATCACAAAAGTCTGAGCTCCATTTTATTAGAGATAAAAATTCTCAACTTCCATCTCTTTTTATATAGGTAAATGCCTCCAGATCTGAAAATTGCCTTTTGCATTTTTTTCTTTAAAGTTCTCAACAGAACTAGAAGCACAATTTTAAAGTAAAGGGATTTGGCTTTTTTTGTTGTTTGTTTTATTTTTTCTTTTCTTTTCTTTTTTTTAATGCATGCATACAAGTGTAATGGTTGCTTAATCGTATATGTCAACTTGACTGAGGCACAGGATGCCTTGATATATTTGAGTAAACATTACTCTAGGTATGTCTGTGATGGTGTTTCTGGATGAGGCTACCATTTGAATTGGGAGACTAAGTAAAAAAACTGTCTTCTCTAATGTGGATGGGCCTTATCCAATCTGTGAAGGCCTGATTGAAACCAAAAGCCTGAGTAGAGGAGAATTTGCTTCCTCTGCCTGATTGTCTCTCAGTACATTATTCTCCTGCCTTCAAATTTATAACAAGTGATTTCTGGGTTTCAGGCCTTTAGATTTGAACTGAAATTACACCATCAGTTCTCCTGAGTCTCAAGTGCATGTGTGTGTGTGTGTGTGTGTGTGTGTGTGTGTGTGTGTGTATTTTCCAGAAAAACTGAACTGTGC
>JAAGEH010000005.1:21897299-22295748 GCA_011751065.1 Lasiurus cinereus
ACAAACACACTCTGTGCTGGGGTTCTAAAGAACTATTGTAGCACAGATTTTGGAGTTTTCAAAAAGGCTTCATATTAGGAGCAGTGCTTGAGCCAACTCTAGAAAGGCCAGAAGCTCAGTAAGATAGATATTCAGCATGTTTACAGGCAATGAGGTGGAGAGAAGCATAGCACCAGTAGAAAACTACAAGTTACTGTAGTTGATCATCAGTAACTGCAGAGAAGGTCTGGTGCAGGTCTGAGTCCTTTTACACTGTGCTGGTGCTTAGACACCTTTCTACCGAGTGATGGGTTGCCACCAGTTTGGTTTTAATCAGTGGAGTGACAAAATCGATCTGTTCCCTAGAACAACTGCTCTGACAGGATAAAAATGGAGTAGTAGGACAAGAGGGAAGAGTTCTCACATTTTTTTAAACTTCAAACCTATTTATTTGCTTTTCCAAAGGTTTTGAAGGGGAAAAACGGTATCTAGACACTGTAAATGTAAATAATATTTTAGATTAAAAATAAAATTTCCCAATGTTAATTGCAATAAATGTGTTGTATTAAGATAATATATGCTTAAAACATTACTGTGGACTACAAATGTCACAGCTGAGAAGTAGTGTATACTTGGCTCCACCAATATGACAAAATAATTTTCCAAATCAGCCTAATTCAGTGAGCTGCCCTGGACTATTTGGGAAGTCTTTGATAAATAATGTAATCTTTATAGAAATAATCACAGTTTATGTGTTTGCTTTTGTGCATGTGTGTTTGTAGCCTCTATTAAGAACTACAGTCTCTACTGAACAGGAAAGCAGGGTCCTTGACTCCAAAAAATAATTTAATAGATATAAAATATTAGTGGAGGAATGGATATTATACAGCCAATTTGTGTTTCAAACACAATTCCCATGAGGTGGCACATTACTTTGAAAAAGTAGGAAGGTGTTCTTGTGAGAATAATTGGGTAAACAACACCCAAAATTAATTCAGATATAATAAGAGCTTGCCATACTTTCCAACAGTACTTAACACTCAGGCTTCTTTACCTTCAAAAGGCTACTGAAAAATCTTCTATTTGGACCAGGATCTATGAGTTGAACCTAAGAGAAGTATATAGTGATAGATGTGATTTCTCTGGAAGTTGATGTCAAGGAAACATCTTTTGCTTATGTCAAACCCATTTTTTCTTCTGGCTCCCTTTTTAGTCTTTTGAATGGGGACAGAGCATTGAGGTGGTGCAAAGAATAAAAAGGGAAAATATACCATCTACCCTCCATTTGGTTAAAAATGGCCATTCTGTGCCCTTTCGGTATTTACACATTTCACCCCAACCTCTTCATGTGCTCTAAAGTCAGGCTTGAATCTTGAAAATAAGAATAAATTACTCAGCCCATAGATGCTGCACTTTGAGTTTAGTGTGGGGAGTACACAGTTTATTTCTCTGAACCAACCCTCTATGGGTGAAACATTTTTATTTGTAGAGAGTCACGTCTGGGTCATGTAAGAAAATACTCTGATGAACACTGTTTTACATCTTTAGTCATGGGTGTTCCCATAGGGGAATATTATCATTGTGTACTAAAATTCCTTTAGTAATGCTCAGAGTCCAATATAGAATGTTTACTAAAATTCAGATATGCTGATTTTCTAGTGATAAATCTTCAACTCCTAACATTAGCAGTCACTCCAGGGAAGGCTTTGCAAAGGTAAACTTCATTGTGGTTTCCCCATGCTTAAAACATGCTAAGTTTTCATTTTATAAAGCAATGGTTACCAGATAACTACTTCTCAGTCATATGGAGGAAATTTACCAAAGCAATTAATAAATGATAATAGTATAGTGAAGACCCATGATTGCCCAACAAGAACAGTTGGGTAAGTAATTAGAACAAGTGAAAGTAGAGACATGGAACATTTAGAAATTACTAACAAGCTTATGAGATAAACTGTTGCTGCAACTTTGCAATGGAAACTCAGCTATAATGTGTTTGGTTTTTTTTTGAGAACAAACATGGGTCTATAATTATTAATAATAACTTCTAGTTATTGAAATTCTCTATAGAGACATTCAAGATGGGCATATATAATTTTCAGGCCTGATTTTATAACTGCAAGCTAGCAGGCTTCACATCACATCCCAATTTCTGTGAGATGGGTCAGAAGAGAATGAAACTGTGTTACAAATTTCTCAGAGCACCACTTTTAGTTCATTTTCACTTTAAAAATCAGGGCGCTTTTAGAGACCTAAGATGGTATTGCATACTGAAAACAATGAAACTGAAATGCTCAAATATCGCTGACGTAAACATTGGCATGTCTATGAAAAGTTTCAAAATTTTGCTGAAGCTGGTTTGCTCAGTGGAAAGAGCTTCGGCCTGTGGACTGAAGGGTCCCAGGTTCAATTCTGGTCAAGGGCATATACCTTGGTTGTGGACACATTCCCAGTAGGGGGCATGCAGGAGGCAACTGATTGATGTTTCTAAATCTTTATCTCTCTCCCTTCCTCTCTGCAAAAAAATCAATAAAATATATTAAAATAAAAGTTTCAAAATTTCTAAGTTAATTCTTTACCTAACTATATATAACTGTCACAATTTCTGTTCATTTTCATTTATTTTTGCACGCTTTCTTCCATGACATATTTGATTACCTTTAATGAATATTATTTATGTAAAGAGTAAGTAATATGTGTAAAGGGCAGTGTACTCTACATCATGTTGCAGAGAGGGCTAAGATCTGTAGCTAGGCATGACAGTCCAGAGCCTTCTCTCATCTGAGGGAGTTATGTAGCTAATTCTAAGCAATCAAGGGGGAACAGCAGTTTTGGGTCTATGTACTTATAAATCTGGTGTTTCTTCTTCCTCTTCTCTTTTTTCATGGAAAACATGGTGGAGTTGTGATGAAAATGGCTATATTATAGGTGCAAGAAGCCACAATTCTGCATTTCTGCTTGGAAAAGAACCTCCAATCAGGAACAGCTACAATCGATTTTATGTGAATCAGCAATAAATGTGAACATTGTTAAACTACTGAGATATGTTCTGTTTCTAACTTTGTGTTGTTGTTGTATTATAGCAATTAAATTATCCTGACTTGAGTAATACACATGCATAATCCTCAAAATACACCGAATCAGGTAAAATATTGCTCCAATTTTACAGATGAATAAATTGAGCTCAGAAAAATATTTGCACAAGTTACTGCAAGGCAGGGAATATATAGAACTAAGGGTCATGTAAGTCTAAAGGCTATGTCATGTCTTTAACCAAAATTGACACTTTAATAATCCCTTTACTTCATATTAGAAGTCACTGACTCAAAGACATTTTAAGCAATAAGCTAGAAGAAACACAGGCAAAAAAGATAATGAGATACTTGAGGGCTTATATGATTGTATTCATTTTCACAAATACCCATTTCTTCTCTCATGTCTGCCATGCTGCAATGTGGTTGCATTTTACTACTTAACCCATTAATTTGGAGCATGGCTATATAATTTGATTTGAGTAAGACGTGAGTGTGAAAGTGATGTTATGAGCAGGAGCTTTAGAAGGCATTGTGCATTTCTGTATCCCTTCTTGAGATTAATTCCTATATATGAGGAAATCATTGACTGTTTTGTGTAAGAAGATTAGAGGATAACAAGACAAATGGAGAAGATCTGAAGCTAGTCCAGACAAGCCAGGCTAACCTCATCTAAAACTAGGTGAACCAAGTGAAACCCAGATAAGTGGCAGATGATGCACACTGGCATGAATGAGAAATATATATTTCACATTGGAAAACACTGAGGTTTTGGGCTGTTTATTATCTGATGACATATTATCTGATTATATGGATGGAACAAAGGGTACATTTAAGAATATGGATTACTTAGATAGTAAGGAGATATGGCTGAAATGCAAAGTTGAGGCTGCTAAGTGTTTTCCCAAAAGTAAGACATCCCCCCAAAATAAGACCTACTTCCAGTTTTGCCTCTCGCTGTAATATAAGGCATCCTCCACCCAAATAAGACCTCCCCAATAATAAGGCCTTCCCCGAACATAAGGCCTTCCCGGAACATAAAACCTCCCCAGAATATAAGAACCTAGAAGCTACTGTAAGGCATCTGACTCCTGATTTAATGAGACCTCGCACTATCTGAATAGTTCCGGCTGCGCTGCAGCCAATCAGTGAGCTGGTTTGTGATGACAACTACTACTGTACTGTATACGGGTAATAAATTTTCTTTCTTTCTTTTTTTTTTTTGTTCAACAATACTGGTAAATGTGTACTGTATTCTTTTTCATGGAAAAATAAGACATTCCCTGGAAATAAGACCTAGCACATCTTTGGGAGCAAAAATTAATATGATACTGTCTTATTTTGGGGGAAACAGGGTATGATTGTGATTATCTTCATATGCCATGCCAACTAGTTCAAAATATAAATTGTAAGAACTATGAAATTATTGGACTGGCATGAGCATATTCACCATTTGGGTTTACTGTTTATCCTCTGACCATAGTAAAATTAAAAAAATAAAAATAAAAATAAACACATCAGAAAGCTTGCTGGAGGCAAAAGTTTTAGAAAAATAGTAAACACACATGTGCCAACAATTCTTGTGTCAGGAGGTATATCCTATTTGATTTATGCATCAGCCCAGATTGGCACATTGACCTTGATTTCTCACCCCAGTGGCTCTGGCACTAGCTCATCCTGTTACTGGCTCCTTGGAAGCAAACAGCTATTGCTACAGCCATGCTTGTTACACCTTAAAAAATACTGTGAGTAGTGTTACTGCTGAAGAGCAACTGTTTTCCCGCTCTCTGGCCAGAGTGTATTCTTAGTTGCTCTAGCCTTTTCTTTAGCCACCTGGCTTGTCTAGAGAAACAAACTGAATGTTCAGAGAAAAAAATGACCCATAAGACAGATGATGAGAAAAGAGACACATTAAAGATGAGAAGGGCTCAAGCTGGTTTGGCTCAATGGGTAGAACATTGGCCTAGGGATTGAAAGGTCCTGCTTTTGATTCCAGTTAGGGGAATATGCCCAGGTTGTGGGCTTGATCCCCTATAGGGGCCATGCAGGAGGCGGCCTACCAATGGTTCTCTCTCATAACTGACATTTCAATTTCTCTTTCCTTCTCCCTTCCTCTCTGAAATCATCTTTTTTTAAAAAAAAGATGAGAAGGGAAAGGCAAAAAAATAAATGTCCTTCCTATTCTGAGATGGTATTGTGCATACTGCCTCTCTAAAGGCATCCCATGATGGTATGATTACATGTTGTGCTCAGCCAAGAACTCTCTCATTTGTATTTGTTCCCTTCTCTCTCATTTTTATTTTATTTTTTAATGGGAACCACTTCTCTCTCTCTCCCTCTCCCTCAGGGAACCATGATAAATATAATGAGCACAACAAACGGTATTGGCTTGGGCCTTTAGGTCAAAGAACAGTGCTCACTAGATCAGTGTTTAGTTTCATATAGTTTATGTTTATATGTTTATAAATTTTAAAATGCCATTGATTACTACTAATAAATATATAGAAAATGTTTTATTTGTAAACTTATCAACTATCATCTCTAATTTTTAAAGCTCAGTTCTAATAAGGTTTAATTTTATATAATTCATCAATTTAAATATAGAAATTAGAGTTTTAACAAATATACACAGTTGGATACCACATGATATAGAATATTTTCATTATTCACAATTTTCCTTTGCTGTTAAATAAAGCAGAAAAGCTGAATACAGAAAAGAAAAATGAATTTGTACCCAGAATATATAAAGGATACTTGCATGTAAATCATTAGGGCAAATAACCCAAGTCTAAAAAATCTAGTATTTAAAAAGAATTGAATACATACTTCCCCAAGAATATGTCATTCCTATTTGAAGAGAGGAATTTAGAGCTTTGAAATTATTAATAACTAGTCTAAGTTTACATTTGGTAAGTGGTGGATTTGGCATTCAAACTGAGGTCAGTTTGAGAGTGAAATGTGTTTTTTTTAAGTGAGAAGAAAGTGGTAAAGAGTAAAAAAAGAAAGAGTAGAAGGGAATGAGAAAGAAAAACATAGTTATGGCAGTCATTATTTGAAAGCCCTAGACTTTTATCTCACATCCTGATGTTCCAGAGAATGCATGAGTCAGTCAGGATAGCATTGAACTACATTGTTAAATAACTAGCACTTACAGAAACCAGAGAGAAAGATTTCATTTCAATTTTTTCCCAAGGAAAAAAGGAATGCTGTTTTAAGAAATTAATATCTCTTTCTCTGGTAAATAAAAAGGTAATTTAATCACATGGCATGGAGTAAATATTCCCGAAGGTAATGTTTTAGGTTGGGAGATTCTAAGAATAATGAACAAGTAAACTAAAGAGAATTCTGGTAACTTTCAGTTAACCTTCCTTCTTTTCTAAGATTATCAAGTGGAGAAATAAGATATTTTTTAAAAGTTCTGATGTACTTGACCAGATGTATGCTAAAGAAAAGTAAAGTGAAAATGATGCTGTAAGTGTGTTTGCAAAATGAAAAGTGTGGTTCAGCCTTTTTCTGTTGGGTAGGGGTTATTGTTTAAAGGTGTGAAAGGAGCATGAGTAAATGACTAAAATAGCTTCAAAATCTTTTTTGAGTCATAGCAACTAGCCTCTGTGTGTATGTGAACATAAATGTCCTGTGACTGCATGACAAACAGAAGGAATAATCTTATCTGGGCTCTTACCTGTTTTAATTTGTCAGCTTTGAGCTATGAATTTCTGAAACTGATTAAATCAAATTTCTTAAAGAGAAGAGGTCCTGAGATAAAGCTATCAGCTAAAGACAAGGTGCTAAGAGTCTCAAATTGTCATAGTTATTCACAGTATCTGGTTACTGAGTCTAAGAAATGTTCACATCACATGAAGAAGGTTGAAAAAGGAGTTTGAACCACTTAAATATAGATAACATTGATTAAATGAAATACTTTATCTTCAATACAGAGTCAACAGATTCATTTGTATCAGCACAAGTCCTGTAATAGTTATTAGCTCTCAGAAAGAAGTATATTTAATATTAAATTTTTGAATGTTTAATCTTGTCAGTTTTTCAGTCTATTTGTGTCTGCTCAAGCTGCTGTAAGAAAGTACCATAGGCTAGTTGGCTTATAAAAAACAGGAAATAATTTGTTACAGTCCTGGGAGCTGGCAGTCTAAGATCAAGGTGTCAGCATGGTGGATCCAGTGAGAGCTCTCTTCCAGGTTGCAGACTATCAACCTATTGTATCCACTAAACAGAGTTCAGAGAGAGGAAGCCAGCCCTAATCCCATTATGAAGGGATTTAGAAAGACACTGTTTCCATTCATAAGAGCTCCACATTTAAGATTTCATCTAATCTGAACTACCTTCCAAAGATCATACTTCCTAATAGTATCATATTATAAGGTAGGTTTCAATATATTTATTTTGAGGGAACACAAATATTCAGTACACAATATACTTCTTCCCATGAAAAAACATATTGTAAGGTAGGTAATGTCCACTTGGAAAAGGGGGAGGTGGATTTTATTGATGGCCCCGCTAAATGTAGTCACCTAGAAGTTGTCTATCTTCTCTGGATCTTAGTTTTGCCATCTAAAGTATAAAAGGGCTGCATGGGATTATTTCAAATCCCCCTTTCTGGTCTGTATGAAATATTCTCATAAAATTTTAATTATATTAATTATAAATAGCACAATAGACAAGATTTTCCATTTCTAATAAAGATTTTGTTCCTCAAAATCTCAAGACACACACTCAGTCGAAATATATGTTCATTGATAATCACCCTTTTATAATGTTTATAAGCAAAAGCAAATCAAATAAACCCTATGAAGGTGGTAACCTTATTATGCTACTAGTTCCTTGACATTTTGACAGCTATTTAGATTATTTTTGCATAAACTAATATAAATAAATATGCAATTCCATTTTCCAATACTTATAATTTGAAGGCTGCACCTTTACTAGCTTTTTACATTAGAAAGCTTAGATGACAAAGGAAATAGGCAAGTTACTGCTAAATCAAAATTGATAGCCTTGGATAATGGAATTTACTGACTAGTAACAGGAGAAAGAAAAAAAATCCTTGGGTACTATAAAATGCTTGTGGTAAACATTCCTCAAGAATAGCAATGCACTGACTCAGCATTTTATTTTAAGTAAAGCCCTAGAAGAACCCTAATCTCCAAATATGGCTTACACTTCTCCACCTATAGTTTTGCATTGCTCAGTGAATTTCTAGTTTCTTGAGAAATGTGTGCTTGTAATTTAGTACTACAAAACTTTTCTCAGACAAATTGAATAAGAGAGCTTAAAGAGTTTAACATAATGCAGCAACATTTTTAAAAGCCCTTATTATTGAGGAGAAATCTTTTTAATGCTCTTTGGTCAGTCTGACAGTCTACAATAATTGACTTTGATGGGGGGAAAAATGTGCCTGGCTCATATCTACAGTAGGAAAGAAAACCTAGCAATTACATTATCCTTTTTTGGGCCTCAAACAAACAAGCTAATAGCTTCTTATTTAGCTAACTGGCTGTGCGTTGATTATAGGCCATTAGTGGGCATTAGAACATGAAAACGATTGTTGGACTTCTCACACGGATATTTCAACTTCATATTAATGAATCAAATTTAGTCAATTATTTCTTATGTTAAAACCTTAAATTAAGTTAAAAAGCCAACAGTTATTCAAACCTTGTAACAAAACCTCATATTTCCTCAGAAAAGATCTTTGCTTCCAAAATAGAGCAAAAGTTCAAATTAGAAACCTGAATTCCACCAACAATTACTAACAGGAGAAAATCAGTTTGCAATTCTCTAAGGGTGGTTTTATAAGTTCTTAGTTCCATGCCAGTATTTATTTTATTTGTACTTCATTCTACTTTAAAGACAAGTAGAAAGAACTTGGCAGAGACTGCTTAAGTGTGGCAAGGATCAGTGGGAAAAGAATGAATAATCAGAGGTGGATTCACTTAGGCCCTAGCCCATAAGATGAGCCATTTAAGGCTCGAAAAGATAACTGGGGGGTAATTATTGCCTGAGGGGAGAAAGACTGTGTTTAGTGGAGAACTGAATAATGGTACTGACTCTTCTTTAAAGACAGCAGCCCAAACAGAGAAGAATTTCAGTGTTTAAGTGCTTAGGAACAGATGGCTACCTCCTAACTCTTACTGTTTCTCAGTGGGAAACACTTTTCTGATTTTCACCCTTCCCTACTTTCAAAGAGTAAATGATAGCTTTTTGAGTGTAATTTGAGATACATAACAAACTATATATTTCTCCATCTCTAAATAATCTTTCTTCTACCATTCAGCCCAATATTCTGACTACTATATCTCTATTAAACAAAAATAATTACAATTATTAAAATTAAGGTCATGCCTACATCACACTTTCATTTGTATGATGCTTTACAATTTAAAGGGGGTTAATATATATGCAACTTTTTTTTCACACACACACACACACACAAATCAAGGAATATGTTAATATAATTCTCATCCTATATAATAAAAGCCTAATATGCAAATTGACCAAACTTCAGAATGACTGTGGAATGACTGGTTGCTATGATATGCACTGGCCACCAGGGAGCAGATGCTTGATACAGGAGCTGCCCCAGCCCACAGGCCCCAGCCAGCCAAGGCAGGTGCCAACAGGCCCTCCCTTCCCCCGATTACCCTACAGATTGGGCCTCTAGTTTTACTTATAAAGAACTAGTACTCTGCAATTATTGAATAATTTGACAAATATTATAGTGCTAGATTGTCCAACTTGCTTATGGAAACTAAAGCTTCTGCTACCTGATTTGTACTCCTTAAGCACACTACTAAATAAGACACATTCTAAATAATGTGTCTTTAATATTCTTAAGTATTAAATTCTTTGGATGATATCTTTTTAAGTGAAGAAGAAGGAAGGTGATGAACTTCAGACTACTGAGAAGCACATAAAAGAAATCCTGGAGAGCACAAGCAATTAATGCTTTATTAGTGAAGCTTAGAAGAGAGACGTGTCAGGATAGACAGATATTAAAACATCTCCTGGATATAGGAGTCACATGCCAAAGAGCAGACATTAAGGTAAAAGTAATCAGGAATGCTTGATGAAGAAGACGGAACTTTTCTTGTAAGACAATTAGTGTTCTATCATGCACAATCGAAAGGTTAGGACACTGCCACTTGAGAGAGGCATGAACAAGTCTAAAGATGTAAAACATAATAGGTAGGTAGTGTTCAAAGTATAATGAGGGGCATGTAAAAAATGTTGTATGATAAATAGACAAACAGGAAGTTGTGTTAAGGCAGCAGCACTGAGTTTTTTAAAAATCAGACCAGCCGAGACCAGTTTGGCTCAGTGGATAGAGCATTGGCCTGCGGAATGGGGGGTCCCGGGTTCGATTCCGGTCAAGGGCATGTATCTTGGTTGCGGGTGCATCCCCGGAGGGGGGTGTGCAGGAGGCGGCTGATCGATGTCTCTCTCATCGATGTTTCTGACTTTCTATTCCTCCCTTCCTCTCTGTAAATAATCAATAAAATGTTTTAAAAAATCAGACCAAATATTTTAGACTTCAAAAATCAGTGAGGAATTTTACCAATTTTTTATCTGATTTTGATCTGAATTTACCAAAATTTTGGGCTGATGCAGATATGTTAATCTGGCAGAAGTCCTGGCAAGACAAAAGTGAGATTCAATCAAGTTCCATGTAGAGACTGAAAGAGTCCTGATCCCAGGCAAATGCCTCATGATGGACTGATGATGATTATCTGGAGATGGGACCAGGATGTTGTGTGTTGAGTTTAGGGCTATTGGTTACACATCTCACAGAGATAAAATGACCCAGATTTTTTTTACTCGAGCCCAACTCCTATTTTGAATAGATTTTGACAGTTCAAGTTAGTTTCTTTACCATTTTTACAAAATAGGAGCAATTTATTGATATTTATTTATAATTCCCATAGATATGCTTAATGAATAATTCTGAGCTCCTCTTTAATCTGAGTGTGTGTCTAGGAGCTGCTGAAAACAGAATGTAAATGTAGCCCACAGCAATTATGGCAATGCTTCTTAAGGAGATTCCAGTTTTGCCTATAAGTCTTGCAGAGAATTAGAGAACAGAACCAGATCCAGTAGTAAAGTTGAACATAAATATTTACTGGGATAACAAATAAAATTAATACTATAATGGTTTGTTTTTCAGTTTTGACAGTAATGTGACTCAACTTAATTATATTACATAAATAACACAGGATGATCAACAGTGACATTTAATCATGACTCTCGTGGTTCTAGCACTGACAATTCCGCAGCCAGAAAACCTATTATCCCAGGTAAATCAGGGTAATAGATCACACTATAATTATAAGTAACTGGGTGTTTGTATACAGGATGAAATTGGTCATTTTTATTTTTAGTTAGAAATGGTTTAGTGAGTATGCTGGCATTCTCAGATGAATCCAATGAGGACGTGTCACTCCAAACTTTTAGCTTATTTTTGAATGACCAGTTTAACTCCCTCCTGCAACAGCTAAGCCCCAGGGTGTGTTATAAAATCTATCAACAATACATACAGTGGTTGCTATTTTAAGCATGTATGGACACTATTCATGCTTCATTACTTTAGTTTACGTACTAATATAATCAAGGTAATCTGTTTTTGTGGTTTGTTTGTTTGTTTGTTTTGTACAACCTAAGAGAGTATAATGAACAGAATTCTAACCATGATACCGAATTCTAGAGAAGGAAATGTCTCCGTTGTTTTGAGAGGGAAATAATTAAAATAAATCAATGTTTAAAGAGCTGAAATAAATGCAAAATTTTGGTACAAATGGCCTAGTCCATGTAATGCAGTGTTTTTTATACATTTTAAATACATATAAATGTTCAGTTTTACAAACCAAACTGAGATAGTTTTCATTGAAATAGTGACATACAGTACTTGAATTACAAGCTGTTGACATATAGAAAGCCATAGTATATGGAATATAGGAGGTGTATATGTATAGACACAAATACAGACACACACACACACCCTCTATTTTAGAAGTGCAGCAAGGCCAAGGTAAGCTGTTTCAAAACAACTGCTCAGTATAGTAAGTCTCTCTCTCTAACATGTCTTCTCCTGCATCTAGTGAAAAAAAATATCCATTTCCTTTTAAAATATTCCTGTGTGGTCCTGGCCAGCGTGGTTCAGTGCAGCAGCCCACGCACCAAAGGACTGTAGGTTCGATTCCTGGTAAAGGGCACATGTCTGAGTGCAGATTCGATCCCAAAACCCAGTTAGGGCACATGTGGGAGGTAACTAATTAATGTTTCTCTCTCACATGGATGTTTCTATATTTCCCTCTCTCTCTTTCTTCCCCTCCCCCACTTACACTCTTTCAAAAAATAAATAGAAACAATATTATTGGATGAACATTACCAAAATAGAAAATAAAATAATTCTGTTTGGAGATTTATTGAAGAATAACCAAGTGCTACATTGTGTAGGTGGTTGCCCTTGGCTAGACATCCAGCAGTTCTAGTGTAGATAGTATGTCCACATCTTAGGTGGTATCTGATCTTCCATCCTTTTCTCTATATTTCTTGCTCCCTTTCTAAGTAGAATATAAGCTAAACATGTATACAAAGTCAATATATTTCTTCTCATTAATGATCTCATGATTATGTACATTAAAATGACTTTTAAAAGTTATTGATTTATAAGAAAGGCCAATTGCTAAAATAGAAATGAATGGAAATAAAATGGAGAGTTAAGGGAATACTTCAGTCATTCTGTCACAGGGCACACACACAAGCAAAATGAGGTTGACAGCCCACGCAAACCCATGAATTCAGTTTTTGAGAAAAGTTAACTCTTGTTCTCTATTGCCAGTGCCACACTTCTGAGACATAACTGTATTAACACAAATACAGCCTTAATTTAGTTGTTACTTATATGTAGTAAAACCTATGAAAAACTATGAAAAACGCAGACACAGGCAAAAATGTTATAATACTAATAGTATTTATGTGAAAATTGCTTTGGCCATGGTATTTCCTCTATCATGAACTAGTTATAAGATCTTGAGGCAAATCACTTGAATTCTATATACATATATGTCCAGGAAGTGAAAATGAGTGGTGTGCTTTAAAGACCTTACTGGGAGATCTACATTAATAAAAGAGTAACATGCTAATTGATTGTATCTTTGTGACACCCAGCAGCCAATCAGGAGTATGCAAATTAACCCAACAAAGCTGGTGGGTTATTTTGCATACCTATGCACCATGTGGTCAGGGGCAAGGCGGGACACTTGCATCATTGCCATGGTGATGATGTAGGCATTCTGCACCAACCTAGCCACTCTGGGACTCTGGGAAGCACAGGAAGGCAGAAAGGCATTAGGCCAGAGGGAAAAGGCAGTTCCTGGCCAGAGTGAAGGCATGCTGGCAGCCAGGGGAACGAAGGCCCATTCTTACTCAAACCTTCCAATGTCTTGATCATTTATTAATTAATTATATTTTTTGGGCTCACACAAAATATCCCATAAAATTACCCTCCCTATAGCACCCACATTTATCCAGTTGTGTGTTCTTTGGATGATCTGCAATTGCTTCTCCAAGATGCCCCTGATTGCCCACCCATCTCCAACCTCCCTAAAACCATAGCCATATAGACCCTGGCTATGTAACAGTTCTCCATTTCCTTTTTTGTCTCTCTACTTTTCATGTGTGTTTAAAGGATTTTCCTCATGAACAACCTGACTGGCAATTTCCACACAGGCTCTGTCTTTCTGGTCCTCATTTCCTCAAGGAGGACACAACCCGCTGCTCAGAGCTCCCCTCTAATCTGGGACAGTCATCTAAGCCCTGGTCCTCTCAAACATCTAACCATGAGTACTGCCACTTCACACCTTGAATCCTAGTTTGAGATCGATATTTAGATACATTTTTTGATCACTATTTAGATCGCTTTGGAGACATCAATAAACAATATCAGATTTTCAGAAGTATTTGAGACCTTAGGAACTATTGGCCTACCTAAACACTATTGAAAAGAAATGTAGATGTGGGCCTAAGCCAAGTCTTTGTTCTCTAAGCCAATTTGAATATGAAAACTTGGATTCATATCCACTGATATTGGACATAGACTATTGCTGTATAAGTTCTTTTGGCTTTGTTTCTAATATCTTTTACTTTTTTCATTTCCCTAGAATTTAGCCTATAATTAGGTTCCTAACACATTTTGTATCAGAACACATAGAAGTTTATTTCAGAGGCCCCTATAAAATAATAAGTTCTTGGCTTTAATATTGTACTATACCCTATTGAAAATAATTATTCCTGAGTTCTTACCAGAGTTCAGAGTTTTTAGCTTCCTCACAACCATTTATTCTAAAACAAAATAAATATAAAAAAATAAATAACCATTACCTTCTAGTGTCATTAAACATATTAAATGGAAAAGTGATATAAATGCAAGTTTAATTATCTTTTTTTTCCTACAATTCTCTCTCTAAACTTTCAAATGAATGATTTTATCTTCCTCATCCTGCTCTCGGTTACCGATACGTAAACCTAACAATAAGCCTGTAACTAATTTGCATTCTTCTACATTATCTTCAGACTAACAAAATAAAGTGCCAGTGTTTTTGAAAAGATTAATATGTATGTAATTATATTTATATATGTATAGAGAGAATATTTGTTAATATTTATGTCTCACATATAGAAAATTATATTCTATCTAATAAAAGAGTAAAATGCAGATTAATCATTACTCTGCTATACCCACAAGCTATGTTCACTAGCCAATCAGGAGCAAGTAAGAAAATTAACTCAACCAAGATGGCTGTGGCCACTGAGAGAGCAGGAGGCTTGGGTTTTTCCGGAAATGGAGGAAGCCAAGCTTTCTGCAAATCCTAGGAGGCCTAGGCCTCCACTCAAGGGTACAAAGTTTCAATTATAGAAGATAAATAAATCCCAGATACCAGGGCCTCTGCATGGTATGGCTGGCCTGCAAACCACTACAGGACCCTCACTCAGGCTGCCCTATACCCCAAGGAAACCCGCACCCTAATCCAGAACACCCTTCAGGGCAAACCAGCTGGCCCTCACCCATGTACCAGGCCTCTATCCTATCTAATAAAAGAGTAATATGCAAATTGACCATAATTCCAACATGCAAGATGGCTGCCCCCTGGTGGTCAAAAATGGCTGACCTGCCAAAACCGGTTTGGCTCAGTGGATAGAGCATCGGCCTATGGACTGAAAGGTCCCAGGTTTGATTCTGGTCAAGGGCATGTACCTGGTTGTGGGCACATCCCCAGTAGGGGGCATGCAGGAGGCAGGTAATTGATGTCTCTCTCTCATTGATGTTTCTAACTCTCTATCCTTCTCCCTTTCTCTCTGCAAAAAATCAATAAAATATATTTTAAAAAATGGCTGACCCCATGTGGACACAAGATGGCCACCACAGGATGGCTAGCAGGAGAGGGCAGTTGGAGAGAGACCAGGCCTGCAGTGGGGGTAATTAGGGGTGACCAGGCCACCAGAGGAGAGAAGTTGGGGAGGACCAGGCCTGCAGGGAAGGGCATCTAAGGGTGACCAGGCCTTCAGGGGAGGGCAGCTAGGGGCAATCAGGCTAGCAGGGAGCAGTTAGGCATCAATCAGGCTGGCAGGCAGAAGTGGTTAGGGGCTATCAGGAAAGCAGGCAGGCAAGCAGTTGGGAGCCAGCAGTCCTGGATAGGGCCTAAACAAGCAGTCGAACATCCCTCTAGGGGTCCCATATTGGAGAGGGTGCAGGCTGGGCTGAGGGAAACATATCCCTGTGCATGAATTTTGTGCACTGAGCCTCTAGTATGTATATATGTATATAAAGCTCATTTCAGAAAAATGGCAACAAATAAATGTAATACCTATAAATAGGAGGGAAAAAAAGGAATCACTATTTGCAATTCCATAATTGACTAATATAGATTCCATCATTATTTATACAAGCAATTAGATGAAAAAGTTATTGGAAAACCTATTCACAGTATTACCTCATAGATAATTTGGTAATAGCAAAAGGAAAATACACATATACAACAGTATGATCTGGAAATCATCACCTTAAGCAAATGATCAAACTGCAGTTGCCATCAAATAATGAAAAAACATAACACTATGTACCTCTAGATACCATTCTATACAAAATAAACAGCATAAATAATTTTCTTACCACAAATACTTAATATGAATCTAAATATAGACTCAGGACCAAAGTAGCTTCCAGTTTACAGAAAATTCAGAGAAACAAAGGAAATGGCATCATGAGGAAGCAGACAAGTCAAATATAGGAGATATTCTTCAAGAAAGCGGTTCTATCCATAAATGAATGAATAAATAATATGTGGTGCACACAGACATACACAATGAATATTATTCAACCATTATAAAGAATGAAATCTTGCCATTTGCAACAACATGAATGGAGCTAGAAGATATTATACTAAGTAAAGCAATTGACAGAGAAGGAAAATTACCACGAGACTTTACTTACATGTGGAATCTAAAAATAAAAATTAGTCCTAACTGGTTTGGCTCAATGGATAGAGCATCAGCCTGTGGACTGAAGGGTCCCAGATTCGATTCTTGTCAAGGGCATGTACCTTGGTTGCAGGCACATCCCTACTAGGGGGTGTACAGGAGGCAGCTGATTGATATGTCTCTCTCATTGATGTTTCTGACTCTCTATTCCTCTCCCTTCCTCTCTGTAAAAACCCAATAAAATATATTTAAAATACATACATACATACATACATAAAAATTAAAACAGACATAGACATAGAGAAAAACCTGATGGTTACCAGAGAAAAAGAGGTTGGGGAAAAAAGTGAAAAATGTAAAGGGGAAAGGGAGGTAGAAAATTGCAGTTATAAAATAAATGCCATGTTGATGTGATATACAAGGAACACAGTCAATAATATCATGATATGGTGTCAGAGGTATGGTGTCAGATGGTTACTAGACTTATCATGGTGATCAATTCATTAGGCACCTACATGTTGAATAACAAGTTTGCACAAATAAAATCAGTATAGTATTGTATCCTATATAATAAAAGGATAATATGCAAATAGACCAAATGGTAGAATGAATGACTGGTCACTGTGATGCACCTTACCAGCAGGGGCCAGACACTCAATGCAGGAACTACCTCCTGGTGGTCAGTGCGCTCCCCCACTGAGCCAGAAACCCTGAGCCAGGCTCATGGCTGACTCTGTGGGGAGCAGCCCTAACCCAGCAGCAGGCAGACATCCCCCACTGGTATCCAGACTGTGAGAGGATGCAGGCCAGGCTGAGGGACCTCGCTCCACCCTCCTCCCCAGTGCACAAATGTCATGCACCAGGCCTCTAATATTCTTATATTATCATAAGAAAAAAAAACATAACAAAAAGAAAGCTGGTCTGGATATTTGTCAAAATCAATTTCAAAAACTTCCCAAAATTGTCGAAACCAGTTTGGCTCGGTGGATAGAGCGTTGGCCTGCAGACTGAAGAGTCCCAGGTTCGATTCCGGTCAAGGGCATGTACCTTGGTTGTGGGCACATCTCCAGTTTGGGGCATGCAGGAGGCAGCTGATCGATGTCTCTCTCTCTCATCGATGTTTCTAACTTTCTATCTCTCTCCCTTCCTCTCTGTTAAAAAATCAATTTATAAAAATAAAAAAAAACTTACCAAAATTGGGTATAGCTATTTAGCTTCAAAGACTACAGGAGCATAAAGCCCAAAAAGTACTGTCAATATTAATAGTTGACTGTTCAAAATGATAATAGAAAATATGTTTTGGAGACAATGTGGGAAATTTTAATGAAAACAAGTTATTAAAACTATTACATTTTTAAAATGATATTTATGTTACAAAATTTATAATGTATGGATGTGTGTGTGTGTGTGTGTGTGTGTGTGTGTGTGTGTGCGCGTGTGTGTACTTATGATTGTGTAGGCAAATGGTCTTAAATTTCAGAGATGCCTGCTGAAATATTTACAGAAAATTTTCTAATGGTTCAGCTTATATAAACATTTCTGTATGTATGCTGTGGAAAGAGATTGTTAAAAGTATATATTTATCGATGTCTAGTAGTAAACTACTGATTAATATTTATTAAAATTTCTACCTCAAATTTATATTTTAGAATGTCTATTTTGGGCTTTCCCCAAAATGCTTGTTAATTTTTTTATCATCTCTTTTAGTCATTTTATTAATTTATTTTACCACTCAATATATTAAAATACTTATTTAATAGTCTATATCATAATAAATGCCCTCAGTTAGGTTGGCCCCATGGTTTCTTAACTTTCCTTTCTTCTTTTCCCTTCCTATGTGTGGCTTGACTATAGGGATTTCTCTTAATATCTTGTGTGGATGCTTTATGTTTGACAAAATAAGTCCAGGTGTCATTTTCAAAACCATCATATGTTTCTTCATAATCTCACAATCATTGCCATCATAGTAAAATTTGGATACTAAAATAAAAAAAAGAAACAAATGAGCATCTAATGAGGTAAGACTCCATTGGTAGCTGAGTAGATGGAGTCTGTGGTGCACAATTCTGCAAGGTGCCAAACACAGGTCCACATGAATGGTATAGGCAATACATAATCTACGAGACCGTAAAACAGTCTACGGTGTATAGGAAATATAGACACTAAAATAATCCATTAAAGTGAATACTCTAATGCTTTTTTTTATACACACACACACACACACACATATGGATATATATATACATACACACATATATATGTATATATATACACACACACATATATATGCGTATATATATATACACACACATATATATGTGTATATATACACACATATATACACATGCATATGTATGTATATATATATATACATATGTGTGTGTATATATATACATATATATACATATACATATATATGTATCATTGCTTTTTTACAGAGAGGAAGGGAGAGGGTTAGAGAGTTAGAAACATCGATGAGAGAGAGACATCAATCATATGCCTCCTGCATGCCCCCCACTGGGGATGTACCTGCAACCAAGGTACATGCCCTTATCCAGAATTGAATCCAGGACCCTTCAGTCTGCAGGCCGACGCTCTATCCACTGAGCCAAGCCGGTTTCAGCTAAAGTGAATACTTTAGATAGGAAGAATATTTTACTTAGTTCAGATCAACCTGGGTGCATTTATGACTAATCATGAGAAATTAATGTATTGGTATTTTTGATAAGTTTTCTACTTAAGAAGTAGTGGTAGACAATACTTAAGGTCACTAAAATAATTTGGCTAATAATAATTATATGCTTTAAATTTTATTTGCTTAGAATTATATTTCTGACTATCTCAAATTACATTCTTTAGCCTTTCAAATTTAAAATAATTTTCTCTGCACTAGAAGTCTAGTGTAAAACATCAATAATCATAATTATATTATGTGAGTTTAGTGTGAGATTACATATAAAGTGTGACTAGAACAGATGTCTCTGTAATAGTTTATATTTTTCTTTTGGTTAAATGTAGATTTAAGCAGAAATAAAAAATTGAAAAGTTTAAATAGCACTCTTAAAACAATTCAAAATAATACTATTTGTATCAATTCTCTTTTTCAATTACCTCAATCACTTTTTTGATTTGTAGTAATATGTAAATTAAAATTGCATTTCATTGTCAATTCTCCTCAAATAAAAAGTAAGGTAATTCTATTTCTTCCTGTTAGATAAATGTGGCAGTTATTATTCTTTAAAAGTTTGCATTTTTAAATCAAATACATATGATTGCATCACCAGTAAATGTAAATTTCCATAGAAAATTCTTCATAATATGAAAAAAAATTTTCTTTAATGTTAATTGAGCATATGTTTCAACCGCATTATAAGTTTTTAAAAATGACTGTGTTACATAAAACGTGTGTATGCATGTGTGTTTGGGATGGGGGCATGTTTCAGTGGCTAGCACAGTTTATGATATATGGTAATGAGTATTTGCTTAGTGAAAAAATAAAAAGTATTCAAATGGTTGACTACTCTTACCTTCAAACCCTCTTCCCATGGCTGCTGTGATACCATAATTTTCTCACTTTCATTTTCCCTGGTTGGCATTTTCAACCTCATTTGCTAGCTTACTGACCAATGAAATACTGTACGGTATTAGCTACTCAGACAGAGTGATATTCATGTACATAAATTTAAGTGTAACTGAATCACTAATGTAAATTATAAGTTTTCAAATTGTGTTTTACATAACAGTGAATTGTCTTGTGCTCTACGTAGCAATAAGATACATTGGGTGTCTTCAGAAGACTGAATCAATATTCTATCACAACTATTACAACTCTATCATCTCTAATTTGACTAAATTTATAGGTAATTGTGATGCCCCATAGTAGAAGATAGCATACAAATCATCCAAGCTCACTTCCCCCAGCTGCAGCCAAGTTTAACACGCACATGTGATATGCCCAGATCAGAAGTTCCCTCTATCTCTCAGGCATACACTTCCCCAAAGCCGAAGCATGCCAGCAGAAAGGCAGCCACTACTCTACTGATACCATTAATGAGTTCTCCTTGACCATTTAGCTTAATTCAATTCTGAAACTGGGACTTTCTTTTTTCCATATTACCTGTTTCTCTTCCTTTCTCTCCCTCCTTATCTTGCTCCTTCTTTATATGACTATTTCCTGATGGACCTCACGGTCCTTTGGCATCTGTTAGTTTAGTGAAAAAGGAGTTGTAGCCATGCTATCTTTATATTCATGTTAGTTATGCAAATCTAGCTGCCACCTCAGCCATAAATCTCAAGTTTTAAAGATCAAAATTTCCAAAAGCAAAGAAAGAAAACAGAAAGAAAGAGAGAGTGGGCAATGATGGTAAGATGCAAAGGATTGCAGGTCCACAATATTAGATATATATGTACTTAGTTATTATCTTACTATTTCTTTATTGGGGTACCATAAGATATTTATTTGAATAAAAAGTTTTTATTTCAGAAAAATTTGAAACCTAGTTCTCTAAATCAACTATCTTCAAAATTGATAAATTTATTCTACCTAACCACAATACCCACCTTTAAGTTTCACTTATTTAACTATACATAAGTTGCTTCCCATCATTTTCTCTCAATTTCAACTTAAAAATACCCTTTCTATAAAACTTGGGAAAATACAGAATCATTTAAAAGAAAAATAAAATTTAAATGTGCCTATCTCCTCACTACCAAGATAAATAGTAATTTTATGATGAGTTATCTCCCCATAAAATCAGGAGGCGAGTTACCATTTTTCCTTTTAAAAAATATTCTTAAAAACAAAATTAGAAACTGTTGTATATTATTACATTGTATAACTAGTCATAATTTAGTTATGTATTCAATTTTGTGATAAAAATTCATACTCTAAAATGTTTGTTTATGTGTAGATATATAGTACTAACCCTTAGAAAAATTGGTAGATAAAATAGGACTTGAAGAGTATTATGCTAAGCAAAATAAGCCAGTCGGACAAAGGCAAGTATCACATGATCTCTTATATGTTGAATCTAATGAACAAAGTAAACTGACATACATATAAGATTCAGAGACATGGAAGCATAGAACAGACTGATGAATTTCAGCAGGAAGGGGTGGGATACAATTAGGGATTAATCAAAGAATTTATATGTTATAAACTGGTGAACAAAAGGATAGATACAGAGGCAGTAAAGCATCAAAAAGACTGTCAAATTACAGCAGGAAGGTTAAGGAGAGGTAGAATAGATAAGAGATCAACCAAAGGACTTGTATGCATGCATATAAGCATAACCTATGAACACAAGACACTAAGGGCATAGGGTATGCCTTGGATGGGGAGGGCAATGGGAAGATATGTGTACATGTAACACATTAATTAAACAATTTAAAAAAGAATTTATATACATATATGCACAACCCATGGACACACACAGATAGTAGGACAGAGAAAGCCTGGGGAGGGGTTGCAAGTGGGGTGTAGGGTAGCAATGGGGGAAGGGAGAGACATCTGTAATACTTTCAACAATAAAAAAAAAAATCAGCCAATTTTTAAAACCAATCATTATGTATCCTGAAATAACATTTAATCAATACACTACAAAAAGGCATATTTTCCTTTTTTTGAAGGATTGTGTCTAAATGTATTAACTGAGAATGGTTTTGTTCTAAAGATTAAATTTTGGACTCTATAATGAAAGATTGCCTTAAAGTTTTAATAACAAATTTAGGTTGATGCAATTGCCTCAAATTAGCACATCTGATCATTTACTTTTTAATTTACAAAATTAAGGCATGAATCTTGGTTAAAACAAGATTTGTGGGTAACATTAAGAAAACGACTCTTGGACACTCAACTTTCTGATATATGAAAAACAACAGCAGCTACAAAATCAAATCTTTGGACAAGCACTGGACTCAAAGGAGGGAAAGGAAATCTACAGAGTCCCCACTTCTCCCCCAAGAAGGGGAAAATTCCTTTTTCTACACAAAAGATGAAATCACCCTGTGGATAAGTGCTAATATTAAAACTGAAATTCACACGCTGAGTGTGCAAGGAGCAAATTTGAGGTACCGACATCCCTTGGTATGTCAGGGATGATGGGGTAAAAATAAAACTGTCCCAGTGGATTCTGTGAAGATAGAAACACAAACTTTAAATGTCACATTAAACAGAGAGTATAACTCATGGGTAAATTTTATAACACAATAAAAGGACGTCTAAAATACATGAGGATTGGGACAAAGAATCAAAAATATACCCGGTACCAGCATTTGAAGGGGATGAAGCAAAGGGAATCAGTGAGAAAGCTGAGACTCTGGCGAACAGGGAACCACCAAATGGCCAATAGATGTTTTCTGGAAAGTGAGTCAGGACAACTTGAAATCATCCCCTGAGACTGGAAGGGGATTCGCCCCATCCAATAGCGTGTGAGCATATAGGGCCCACAATGGTGCCTGAGTTCTATGCCAGTGGCTACCCTATGACCTCCGGAAACCGATGAGCCAGGCTCATTGCCAGGACAATACCCCACAAACCATAAGAAACATGTATGATAAGGTAAGGTAAGGAAAGGGGGGAGGGAAAACTAGTACATATATATGTTAAGGTTCTTGGTACTATAATGGAATCTGATTTGCTGTGACCTTTACGTAACAAGAGTTATTAACCTTGGGCTTAAATTCCCAGGTTGTTGATGAAACCAGAATCAACAAATATTATATTTTTCCTGGACTTATGTGATAACTCACACTACAGAAGGTAAATTCTGAACATGTTCATCCCAAATTAATCTGCTTGCTTATGAAAACCGAGAACTGAAATTCTACCTTGTCACTAACCCATGCTACTGCTTGCTGTATCTCATTCCGTGTGTGTGTGTGTGTGTGTGTGTGTGTGTGTGTGTGACTACCTAAGTGCCTATAAAATCTATAAATGAAATATGGGGCATCGCCATTTGAAAAATTCAAAGCAAGTGAAACTCTAAGTCTGAAATGGATTCATACACCTAAATACTACCTCTTAAGGTGAATAAGTCACACCATTTTGGTCATTTTCTTTCTGGAGTTTCTACTGATATATTTTAGTTAAATAAATTAACTCTTCCAAATTAGTAAACCCACTCATACACTCAAGCTGCCCAAAATTAAAAAAAAAAATCTTTCTAGGGAAAATGCCAAGAACAAAAATCCCATACAATTTTTTTTCTTTTCTTTTCTTTTTTTTTTTTTGGCTTTGGAGTTGAAAATAAAAGAAGTGTTCACTTGAGAGCTTATGGCAGAATAGAAAGTAAAGCTTGGAGTGCACATCCATCCTGACAGCTGTCAATCCAAGTCCATTCCCAAATATGACACTCATTCTTTTAAATTAACAACAGTGCCAAACACCTTGACCAAGAAATACACATATGTGTTTGTAATCCACTGAATAAGATAGTACAAAATTTGATTAATTGATTTCTATGTTAGTAGGCTTCTTTGATTTTAGACACTGTTTTATTTCATGAGTCAAAATATCTAAGCCCTCACCTAAGAATAAAAAATATTTTTAAAAATCAAATAATAAAATAATTCAGAGCTTGACCTTGTAAACTTGAGTTATATAAACTTTTCATAATGTTTTTAAAGTTAGCACCAAAGTGCCAAGGTGTTGGAGGGAATAACACAACTGTAGTGTTTTGAATATTTTTAACTTATCTTCCTGGATTTTTTTCTATATCCCTTTGGAGCACTGCAGTTGGTCTTTAACCATCAATGCTCCACTGAACCTGCTCTTGTCAAAGTCTCCAAAGATCTCCACAATATAAAACCCCATTGTCAATTCATAATTCTCATCTCCCTTTTCTGTTAGCAGCATTTACTTCACTTGATCCACATGACTCCTTGGAAATCTTATCTGTTCGCTTTGTCTCTGTCTCTGTTCATTATTTCTCATCATTTGACTTCTAAATGTTGGAGGGAGGACTCCAGGGCCCATGGGGACCTCATTTAGTCTTATGGTCATCTACATAATTATAGGTCCCAAATGCATGGCCAGTATGAAATGTTCCCCTGAACATCAAATTAATGTAAATCACTACTTACACAACATCAGACCTTAGATGACTGGAGAGATTTTACAATTAATATCTTTAAAGAGAATTTGTAATCTTACTCACCACTGCCACCATCATTCTTTTGTCAGGAAGTGAAAAAGTGTTCCAATTGCTTAGATAAAAATAAGCAAAACTCTGAAAAACATAAACAAAAAACTATTTGGTATCATCATTGACATTTTCTTTCACACTCTACCTCCAATCCATCAGCAAATGTCAACTGGTCCAAGCCACTATCATCTTTCCTGTGAGGAAATCACTTTCTACTTTTGTTTTTGTTTTGTTTTGTTATTGCTTTCAATTTCATCACCAAAGAGAAACCAGACTTATCATGTCTCACCCTTAATTTTTTTTGTCCCAACGATTTCTATCTTACTCAAAGGGGAAAAAAAACCATAAGTTCACAACAAGTTTCTTCTAGAGCTATCTCTTCATCCTCACTTTATTTCTTATTTCATTTCTACAAGTCACCCTCTGAATCACCCCACTGGATGCAACCATATCTCTCTGCTGTTTTGGAAAAGATCAGAAAATTTTGTGGATTTTTTTGTTGTTCTTTGTTTGCTGCCATATCCTGAGCTCTCAGAAAACTACCTGAGATTTAGTTGATATTGGTAAATATTTGCCAATTAAAGAATAAAGAAATAAATCCCTGATTAATGAGTTAGATAAGAAAATATAATTTCACAGTGAATTTCAGACTTAGTGGTGCAAATTCAATTTTTAGACATAGATAACAAATATAAATTTCATGAAAAATAGGTATGTCTTTAATTGAAATAGATAAATTTTGAGGTACAACTTCCAACAACATTTTTATAAGCACTCAAATGTCTAGATTCACTCTATAAATAAGCCCTAAATAGTTGTGGCTATCTAGCAAATCAAAGAAAATGATTACATATTTCCCCAGTCTCTGAATATTTGAAACTGTGCATTGAAAAAATAATACATGGGTACTTGTTTGTATTATCTACTTGTATGTACAGATAGTATCAAATACTATTTTAGCTAAAATGTCCAATTGGCAGATACTCTCAAATCCAGATATAAATGGTTAAACTCAGAAAACCATCACTCTATTAGCCTTAAGCAGCTTAGACCAGAACAACTCACTGTGATTGATAGAAATGCAATGAAATGTTGAGGCTAATTTGTATTTTGCAAAAAGTAAACACTGCAAATGTCAAGTGAATACTTATTTCATTACTATTACTGTTTGGTGAAAAGATTTCAATCTGAAATAAAAGCAGAGGATATAAAATGGAAAATCTCACACATGCATCTGCAGAACAGAACTTGACTGAGACACTGATTTTTCATAAATGCCTGATTTAGAGAAGACTTAAACTTATCTCCTGACCAAAGAATATCCTCCAAGAATCTCTTCCCCATCCTCCAGTCAATGAACTTACAACTTGGGCTCTGATTGGACGTTTGCTCTCATTGAGTTTCTTGACCATAAATACAGACTATCCTTAAGTGTTGGGGGATTCATCTGTAGCGTGCTAGAGCATTCCTTTTTTAATTACAATTCCTCCCTTATTCCCAAATAAAATCAATTTCTGATCATTGGAGCTTGTCATTTTAACTCTTTATTTAGGTTAACAGCTGTTTTTCTTGGAAGATAAACATTATTAAATGTATTAATTTCTTTGGCTAGCATATTCAGAAATTAATGTACCACAAATTTCAGCCATATATTTAAAGCCTGTAACATAACTGAATTTTCCTGAGAAAGAGTTGAAGTTTAATACATCAAGCACAGTCTTTATAAATTATTTTTAACTGAGTTTTCATGGAATAAATCTTTGTTTTAGGTTGGCAGGTTTTTTTAAATTTTTTAATTTAAATGGTTTAGTTTATGTCTTCTCATCTCCTAATATACTTCCACTCTTTGTAAAGGAAGATTCAGCTTTTTCTCAAGTCATTTATTTCCATTGTCCTTCGCAACAACAACAAAGTAACAATTGAGATTAAAGTAGTCTTTCCTTCTGCCTTCAATCTTTTAGGTAAGTACAAATTTCTGTAGGAATAAAGAGAAAGTGTGTTCACATTCTCTCATGAACAGCTAGTTATAGTAGAGGTAGGAGAGCACAGATAACACATTTCTTCCTAAATTATACTAAATTAAGCCAAGTAGTGAAGAATGCTAGTCAGGTATAGTAAAGCATCAATATTTAGGTTTCTGTGTAGTTCTAAGAAATCAAAAGGGCCTAAATAACAAATAGAGTCCCCATTATGTCCACTTTCCTTGCCCCAATATTTTGCTTATGATTCATACAATAAAGAATGCAATATTTGCCTTGGCTCTTTAAAAAAGGTCCTCCTTGAGAGCTTGTGTAGTCATTGACTTTTAATATTCTGCCTGCTTCATCACAACCATTTTTCAGATCCAGTACCCATAATTTCAAATGCAGTGGCAGTTATCCACCAACTGCACACCCAAATAAACTGGCCGAGTATAAATAAAATTTGTGCAGGTATGTCAACTTTCTACTAAGAGAAACTTTTGGCCACTATTAATCATAGTATCTTCTTTGACAATCTAGCTTTGGTTGTTAATGTTTTCATAAATGCTCATATTTTTAGATACTGAGATTTTGCTACATAGTATTAACTATTTTTAATGTTAAAATCTGGTAAATATATTATTTTTTAGAAGAACATGACATTTGATTATGCTCAAAGTCTCTCTGACATTAATCATCAATCAGGGTTGAAGCTCACGCTTGATATTCGTTAGTGGATCTGAAGAACAAATTAGCCGATGTTCCTTACAGACTATCTTTGGCAATAATTAATATAGGACTTACTTAGTTGTGTGAGATCAAATAAGCTAATTTGAAGGTTAACACCATGGAAAATGCAATCTTACTAACACCCGTTCATAATTTAAACAAACAATATCCTGTTCTGGCATGTTGTTAGCTTCTATATGAATTAAAGGTGACTCCTTTGGATCTAAGACTGAGCCACAAATTTCTGTCTTTCTTATTCCTCTTTCCTTTGCTGTAAGTGTGCATATTCCCTGCTCTCATGACACAAATAGGAACTGACGCCATTGATCTCCTGATAACAGCTTTCCCTGGGCCTGAATTACTTCTAACTTTAGTTAACAGAAAAAAAAAGAAGAGACAAATGCCTCCCATATCCCCTTTATGCTTCATTTTGGCTCAATTTCTCTCTTCTGGGGTTCCATTTATTTGCATTCTTCTAGTAGTTTCTTGAGATATGAGGGATTACTTAAAATGCACAGAACAGAGAGTTTTGCTTCTGGCCACTGCTGCACATTCAAAATGAAGTATAAACACTATCTATTCCAAGCATGAGGGGAAAATCTAAGTTTCTCCAATGCCTTGGAGTCAGAAAGAAAATAAGTGTTCCCTAGTGAGGTTCTTACTCTGTGTGTAGATGCCTTGCTTTAGTTTTAAAGGAGAGAAACTTGAAATGAATCAACACTAATATTTAGATGTCCATCAGTTAGTTTTACACTTAATCAATAGGGAATTCATGGAACAACAATGTTAGTTAATTGTTTCTATACAATTGACCATTTTTAGAATATTGTACTAATTTTTAAAATGTGCAAATAAACTGTGTTATCTGAAAAAATGTGTGTTGTATAGAATACTTGTTTAATGGAAGTGGCATGTAAAGGAGATAGTAGATTTAACATTTACAATTATATATATCTGCTTCAGCTGAGACCAGATTAAAACAATAAATAACATTACAATAATATATTATATTTTTATATTGAATTTATTTTCTGACAGCTCAGTTTTAGGACTATAGTTAAGTCTTTTTTTGACCCCATTCAATTACTGTAATGATACATATAATAATGTTCAAAATAAGTCCTTATTGAATAGATTAATAAAATGAGAATATACATTCATAATATGCAAACAATGTAATTTCAAAGATTTTAGATGCATAAAGATAATATACTTGAACATGTTAGAATTTGTCTAATTTTCATTTTAAAAATAAAACATGTACCATAAAGTCATATAAAATACATCTTGTTCAAAATATCTTTAATGGGTCACATCCTAATTATTGTGCCCCAATTAAATATGATTGTCATTAGCATGAAATGTTTAGAAATATGGACTGTATACAGAAATAGGCCTGGGCTTCACCAGAGTAGCTCAATTAGTTGAGTATCATCTTTTGCACCAAAAGGTTGCTGGTTCCATTCTCAGTCAGGGCACATACCTGAGCTGTGAGTTTGATCCCCAATTGGAGCACATATGGAAGGCAACCAATTACAATTACAGTCAATAAGTTATTCCCTATCATATAAATTCTCCTTCTCTCTCTCTTTTTCTCTCTCTCTCTCTCTTTCTTTCTCTCTTTTCTCTCCCTCCCTTTCTTTAAGCACATCCTTCAGAGAGGATTAAAAATAAAAAAGGCCAGGTTTCAAGTCTTTGGTTAGGTCATCCATTCTTATATGCTTTGTTCATAAAATAGTAATAACTTTGTAAATTGTTGGGACTTTACATAAATATGTTTAAAATGCTTAGCACATATATGGCACACTACAATAGGATCTCACTAAATGACAGCTCTTAGTGCTAGTACAAATATTAGTAAAAAGTTATACTTTAAGAATTTGTTATTATGCCTTTACTTCATTTAATCATCAGATTCAGTATGAGGTAGATAGGATAGTATTAACAGGGACTTTCTGAAGACAAAGCAACTGAGGTTCATTGAGGTTAAATGATATTTTATGATTATATAATTAATTGGGGTAGATTAAGAATCAGGTCTTACAAATTATAATTAATATATCTTCTGACTAGATGTCACATACTCTCTTGTGCTAATCCACAGCATCTCTTATATTAAACAGACCTTCTAATATCTCTCCAAATAAACTTTGTATTTGAGTTTTATTAATAAACTATTTCAGTTGCTATGAATATGTCACTAGCAATAATAACATTACTCATTAAAGTATTATTTGTCAAGCCATATTTAACCAAGTATTTTTCACCTCATATTTGATATATGACATATCATACACTTACTTGCTCAGCAATGGATTGAATAATGAATTTAAATACATCATCTTGAATAGGACATCATCTCTATCTCTATAGAGAAGAAACAGAAAATTGGACTTCAACCTAATTCTAACCCCAAATCAATTTCAGCTGGCTTAGTAGCATTCATGTAAGTCACAAAAATATAACAATTTTGAAATGTATTATTTAAAAGCAAATTGCTTACTTTGAGTAAGGGAAGGTCTCTTAAAAAAGACTCAGAATATCCTTACCCAATTAAAATGTTATTAAATAGCCACCTTTAAAATGTTTTTTATTGATTTTAGAAAGAGAGAGGGGGGAGGGACAGAGAAAGAGAGAGAGGTATTGATTGGCTGTCTCCTGTATGTCCACTACAGGGGATCGAGTCCACAAGCAGGGCATGTGCCCTGACAGGAATTGAACTAGAAACCTTTAGTACATGGGACTACACTCACTCAACTAAGCCACAATGGCTAGGGGCTCAGTAGACATTTTAAATGAAGAAAAGAGGCAAGACACAGATGAGAGAATGACATTCACTACATATTATTACTGATAAAAATTTTTGAATATATAAAAAGTTTCTGCATATTAATAAGAAAAATTGAGATAATGCAAAATAAAAAATAAAGACAGGTGCTTTTTATAGGCACTACATAAAATGACTAGAACATATATAATCATTAATAATTAGAAAATTAAATCAAAATACAGAGATGCTACTGTACACAGCAGATTGACAAAAATGAAAAATAATAATACTAAGGATTATTAATGATGGAGAACTCCTTTACATTTCTGGAGATAATGTAAATTGGAAGAGTTTGGCTGATCTAAAAAAGTTGTTAGTATACATCTACAACTTAGAGAAACTTTATATGCATATAAAATGAAACCTCCAAAAATATTCATAGCAGTATTGTTTAAAAGAGTTTAAAATAGATCATCCCAAGGAGTCATAAAAAATAGCATGACTAAATACATTGTGGCACGTGCTTCCAATGAAATTTCATATAGAAAAGAAATACGTAATGCTACATAAAACAAAATAGCTGTATTTCTAATACAATGTTGAGAAATTAAGCAATTCGAAGACACATGGTATGATGATAAGTACAAATAGATCACATTAGAGAAAACCAAATCATGTTATTTAGAGTTATATTAATAATTAATGACACTCTAAAGCTAGGAATATTATCAAAAAAAGTCAGGACAACAAGAGGGATTAAATAATCAGCAATAGCAAGAAAGGAATGAAAAAGAGGCTTGGAGAGCAAAAGGATTCAGTTACCTCAGTTTTGGCATTTATTTTGATGACTTAATTCATTACAAGTCAACATATATTTTAAAATCTGTGCTCAGGATAGAGATTACAGGCTGGATATGTAGAGATAGATAAATTTTCAAAGAACGTGAAAACTGGAAAAGATAGAGATATTTAAAAAAAGAGTAAAAAATAATCTTTCAGGAGAATAGATCCTATAAGGAATGCAAACAAATTATGCAAATAAAGGAAAAAAGTATAGCCTTACTAGGTGGAAACATAGTAACCTAGTACGTTCAGTCATATAGAAATTTACTCAACAAATACTTATTGAGATTCTATTCTGAGGATTTGGAATAGGATGGGGTAAAAACAGTGGAGATACAGACAGTAAACAAGTCTCAATGCTTTGGATATAGAATTAATGGGTTTTTTGGTGGTGGCTTGATATGTAGCAGAAAAAAAGGTGGCCACAAGGATGCTGTTCCAGTTTTCTCTCTACACCTCACAAAGACTGGGGAACACTAATAGGGATAGAGCAACTGTTGAAGCAACAGATTTGGCTGAAGAGTCCAAGGGAAGAAGCAGAGTTGGGGAGAAGATAGAAAGCTTTAGAGGGATATCTGTAAAAATTGAAAGGTAATGATACCAATTATATTATGATTGATTTGTGTTTGGAGTTTTTACTAAAGGCATAGTTTGAGATACAGGGTGATTAACAGTATGGAAATGCTATTAAATATGTAAGAATATATACAATCATATAGCGCAAGACTGTACAGTTTGCATTATAAGCCCTAAAGGCCAATATTTCTGGAGAAATTTAATATAAAGAAGTGAGACTAGGGATGAAGACTTGGCAAAGGAGATGGAGAGATAGAACAGAAGTATAATTTCACAAAAGAGAAGAGTAACTCAGGAAGAAGAGGTTAAGAGTAGTTAACTGAAGACTTTTTTGAAGAGTTGATATTTAAAAGGTTGCCTACAACGCAAGTAGGATTCTGAATGGTAAATGTGATAGTGAATGTCTTTCCCTGGCAAAGAAACACTGAGAAGAGGGAGAGAGGTGGAAAACGACATGACTTTTCCCATAGGTATTCGAGCTTGAATTTTAGGTGGATATTACATGAACCAGAGGGAGGCATTCTACACAGATACAGTTAACAAAATAAGTAAAGAGATTTATATTTTGTATGTGTAACTGCATGACTACGAAAAAAAGAGCCAGAAATTAAAGCAGAAAGGAAGCTGTAATAAGAGATTACAAATTTCTGTTAATGTAGTATTATACTGTATTAGTGACCCTGTGCAGATTCATGCACATTGAAAGTAAATTCATTAGAAAATGGCCGGTGGGGGAGGACTGGACGAGATGGGCTAGACACACCCTGGAGCCAACCTCCCGTGGTCCCTCCCCAGTGTCTGCAAAGTGAGCAGGGTCCCTCCAGCAGCTGGGGTTCCTCAGCCTGGTCTGTGGGAATCGGGCTGAAACCAGCTCTCTGACATCCCCCGGGGGTCTCAGAGTGAGAGGGGGCACTCTGCAAAGTTGTTGTCATACAGGTTGTGGAACACAAACACAAGTGTGCAGTAAACCAGATTTGGGCTGACAGTGCCCCAGCAACCACATAACTCATGGCCAAAGGTGGAATCACGTGGCCCGGAAAGGAAGCAGGCTCACTCTTCTCTGGTTTTGGGTTGTATCACCCAAGAACAACCACTGCCAAGTCACTGCAGATTAGCAGCTCCTGTGTTGAGCATCTGCCCCCTGGTGGTCAGTGAGTGCCATCGTGATGGTTGGACAGTTGGACACTTAGCATATTAGCCTTTACACACACACACACACACACACAAACACACACACACACTAGAGGCCCAGTGCACAAAATTCATGCAAGGGGGAGGGGGGCAGGAGTGTCATTCAGACTGGAATGCTCCTTCTCAAATCTGAGACCCCTTGAGAGATGTCTGACTGCCCTTTTAGGCCCCATCCTACCTGCATTGGGCCTAAACAGACAGTTGGACATCCCTCTCATAATCCAGGACTGCTGGCTCCCAACTGTTCACCTGCTTGAATTCCCAATTGTCCCTAAACACTTCTGCCTGCCAGCCTGATTACCCCATAACCACTCCCCTGCCAGCCTGATTGATGCCTAACTGCTCCCCTATCAGCCTGGTCACCCCTAACTGCCCTACCCTGAAGGCCTGGTCACCCCTAACTGCCCTCCCTGAAGGCCTGGTCACCCTTAACTGCCCTTCCCTGCAGGCCCCATCACCCCCAACTTCCCTCCTCTGCTGGCCTGGTCGGCCCTAACTGCCCTCCCCTGCTGCCCTGATTGCCCACAACTGCCCTCCTTTGCAGGCCTGGTCCCTGCCAGCTGCCCTCTCCTGCTGACCATCTTGTGGTAGCCATCTTGTATACATGGGGGCAGTCACCTTGTGTGTTGGAGTGATGGTCAATCTGCATATTACTCTTTTATCAGATAGGATAGAGGCCTGGTGCATGGCTGGTTTGCTCTGAAGGGTGTCCGGGATCAGGGTGGGTGTTCCCTTGGGCATGGGTGGCCTGGGCAAGGGGCCTGTGGTGGTTTTCAGGCTGGCCACGCCCCTCAGCGACCCAAGCTGAGGCCCTGGTATCTGGGATTTATTTATTTTCCAAAATTGAAACTGTGTAGCATGGAGCAGAGCCAAGCTTTCTGCTCCCACAGCCATTGAAACTTTTGTTACCTTAAGCAGAGTCCTCTGCTGGCCAGGCTTTGTGAAAAGCTTGGCTTCCTCCATTGCTAGGGGCAACCCTTACCTCCCTCCTGCTCACTCTGTGGAAGCATCCATCTTGCTCCGGTTAATTTGCATACTCGCTCTGATTGACTGATGGGCATGGCTGAAGGGTATAGCCAGAGTATGGTAAATTTGAATATTACTCTTTTATTAGATACGATAAATATCTCCATGAGCTAAAGAATGAGTTTGATGAATTTTAGGACTCAGACATTTTGAAGGATAACTTCTGAGTGAAAATAAGTTAATTGGTTGTTCTCCATTTTTCTCAATTAATAGGGTCTGTTTAGGATTTCCTCTCTCACAGCTTCACAATGTCTTTGAATACAGTGGTACCTCGAGATACGAGTGCCCTAACATACGAGATTTTTGAGATAGGAACCATTAAGCGAGCGATTTTTTGCTTTGAAATACGAGCAACATTTGAGATACAAGTAATCCCATGGATCGGCCGGCTGCACACGACCCACCAGTTTACCTCGCCTCGAGCATCTCATAGTTTCCCATGCCTCAGTCAGCGTGCTTGTTTACCTCCTTGTCAAAGCATCTTTTGTGCATTTACATATTTTATCGCATTTCTTTTTATAACCATGGGTCCGAAGAAAGTGAGTGGAAAGATCAGTGCTCAGAAGAGGATGATGTCTATTGAATTAAAGCATGAAATCATAGAAAAATATGAGCAAGATGTGTAAGTGGCTGATTTGGCGAGGCAATATGGGCATAGTACTTCAACGATATGCACTGTGCTTAAACAGAAGGAGTCGATAAAGGGTATAACGCCAGCTAAGGGCGTTACAATAATTTCTAAGCTTCATAGCTCTCTCCATGAAAAGTTGGAGAATCTACTGATGGTATGGGTGATGGAGAAGCAGCTTAAAAGAGATACATTAACACAGGGCATCATACGTGAGAAGGCGTGAGCGAGTTACAGTGATTTGCTGGAGCAGACCCCGTGCACTTCCATGGACAAAGCATCAACAGACTCATTTAAAGCCAGTAGAGGATGGTTTGATAACTTCAGGAAAAGGTCCGGCATTCACTCCATCCTCAGGCATGGTGAGGCAGCAAGTTCAGATGTGAAAGCAGCTGAGGATTACCTCAAAACTTTTTCCAAACTGATAGAAGCCAAAGGATATATCCCCCAGCAAGTCTTCAACTGTGATGAGACAGGGCTTTTCTGGAAGAAGATGCCGAATAGGATTTATATACAGGCAGAGGAGAAGGCGATGCCAGGCTACAAACCCATGAAGGATAGGCTAACCCTCGCACTGTGCGCCAATGCGAGTGGAGACTGCAAGATCAAGCCTCTGCTCAAATACCATTCGGAAAACCCCAGAGTCTTTAAGTCACATAAGATTTTAAAAGATAAACTGCAAGTTATGTGGAGGGCAAACCCAAAGGCATGGGTCACCAGGCAGTTCTTTGTGGAGTGGGTAAACCTGGTTTTTGGCCCTTCTGTTAAGAAATATCTACAGGAAAACAACCTAACCATGCAAGCCCTCCTCATCCTCAATGCTCCTGCTCACCCACCGAACCTCAAAGATGAACTCCTCGAAGAGTTCAAGTTTATAAAGATTGTCTACCCACCTCCCAAAACCACTCCTATCCTGCAGTCCATGGATCAGGAGGTGATTTCTAATTTTTAAAAGCTGTACATCAAGCACTTGTTCTGGCGCTGCTTTGAGGTGATGGAGAACACAAACCTCACCCTTCGAGAGTTCTGGAAGAACCACTTTAACATCGTGATATGTCTCAGAATTATTGATCAGGCCTGGCTGGGTGTTACAAGGAGAACTTTGACCTCTGCATGGAAGAAGCTGTGGCCTGAGGCCGCAGCCGAAAGGACCTTCGAAGGATTCAAACCCAAGGTGCCAGTGGAGGAGGAGATAGTGTCTCTGGGAAAATCCATGGGCCTGGAGGTGGATGAGAGAGATGTGAATAAGCTCGTTGAGGAGCACTCCCTGGAGCTCACCATGGAGTATTTACAAGAGTTGCAGTGTCAGCAACATGCGGAGATTGTCTAAGAAATTGGTTTCGAGGAGGAGCCAGAGGTGGAGGAGATCTCTACAAATGAGATAAAGGAGATCTTAGGAATGTGGGAGAGGGTTGTCACACTTCATGGAAAAGAAACACCCAGAAAAAGTTGCTACTGGTCGTGCATCGGAGCTGTTCAATGAAACTTGCCTCACCCAATTCAGAAACATTCTGAAAGGGAGTAAGAGGCAAACCTCGTTGGACACGTTTTTTTTTAAATTGGCCAAAAATGCAAAGACCAGTAGCAATTAAGTTCAGTGAAGATTAGTTAAGTTACATTCAGTTAGGGATAAAGTGTAGCAGTAAGAGTATAACAAGTAGGTCAATACACTTTATAAAACCAGTTTATTCCTTTACATTCTCTTTTACTATGTTTTTATGCAATATTTGTCATTTATAAATACATTTTTCTTATTCAAAAACACGTAACAAGAACAACTGGGGTGGCATTTTGGTGGCTGGAACGGATTAATGGCATTTCAATTGATTTCAATGGGGAAATTTGCTTTGAGATATGAACAACTTGATATATGAGCAAGTTTACAGAACAAATTAAACTCGTATCTCGTGGTACCACTGTATAATCAGGAGCAGGATCTCTTAATAAATATTTTCTAGTGGTAATTTTTGTTGAAAACAAAATACTTGCACCTAGCTAAAAAAAAATATATCATAGCATTTTAGATCATACCTAAAGTCCTCAAATCATGTTTTCCAACTCCAGATTTAAATTGTACCACAAAATGTTCAAATTTATATGCATTTGTGATTCATTTTCATTTGAAAGATAATTTTTGGGGTGCTTTGGAGCTCTCAAACACCCAAAAATAATAAAAAGAAAACATTTAGGAGTCATTCTATTATGCAAAATGCTTTCTTCATTTTTATCCAAATATGTCTTTAAAATCTCCAATTATCATCCAAATTTTTAAAGGCATAAGTAGTGGGGTCTGAGGATCAAATGCTTCATAGTTCGCTGATGATGTTTCTGTCATTTTTTAAAGTGCTCAAGAATTATTATATATATTGAGAAAACATAGTATAAATTTGCGAAAACATTTTACTGAGTTATTTGCATTCTTTGGATTAATGCACCAGGGATTTTTTTCTATATTTGTTAACAGGTAAATATAATTACTTAGGAGATACTTGCCTCTGTAAGCAGAATTACAATGAACTTGGACTATCCTCTGGATTCAGGTTTATCTGCTGAAATGGATGTAGTCAGAGATCATAAAAGCAGTAGCTGTTTCTATCACTCAGTGGTGATGCTTTCAACCAGAGATGGACATTCTGGCTTTGTTTCCAGTCTCTAGTTTCTCATCTTAATAACTCTCCTTCAAAGATGCATTTGAAATCAATTGATTTGAAAAATGTACTTGTCGTTTCATGGTAACTCTCATAGTGCAGCATTGATGAGGAAATATTCCAATTAAAAATGATAATATCTAAGTATATATTTTAAAAGAATAAAATATAAAACAATAAAAATAAGAATCTCCCTTTTTTCTGTTTTAACTCTTTTTCATATTTGTTTTCATTTAATTTCTTAAAATCATTTTTTCATTTTTTAGTTACAGTTGATATACAATATTATATTAGTTTCTGGAGTATGGCACAGTAATTAGACATTATATAACTTACTAAGTAATTATTCTGATAAGTCTTATTCCTATCTGACACCTACTTATTAGAACACTACTTATTAGAAATTTCAATACATGAAATTTCTGTATGGGGAAGGTGGAAAGGGTGTGTTCCTCAGCCCAGCCCCTGCACCCTCTCCAATCTGGGATCCCTCTCATAATCCAGGACTAGACTCCTAACTGCTGCCTGCCTGCCTTCCAGATTGCCCCTAACCACTTCTGCCTGCCAACCTGATCACCCCTAATCACTCCTCTGCCAGCCTGATTGATGCCTAACTGCTCCCTTGCTGGCCCAATTGCCCTTAACTGCCCTCCCCTGCTGGCCTTGTCACCCTCAACTGCCCTTCCCTGCTGGCCAGGTTACCCCTAACTATCTTCCCCTGCAGGCCTAGTTGCCCCCAAATGCCTTCCCCTGCAGGCCTGATCCCCCCTAACTGCCTTCCCCTGCAGGCCTGATCACCCCCAACTTCCCTCCCTTGCAGGTCTTGTCCCTCCCAACTGCCCACCCCTACTGGCCTGATTGCCCACAACTGCCCTCCCCTGCTGGCCATCTTGTGGCAGCCATCTTCTATCTGTAGGGGGACAGCCATCTTTGACCACATGGCAGTGGCCATCTTGTGCTGGAGTGATGGTCAATTTGCACATTACCTCTTTATTATATATGATTATTCACTACATTCCCCATACTGTATTTTACATCCCATGACTATTCTGTAACAAATTTGTGCTTCTTAATCTTTTCATTTTTTTCATCTCCCAACCTCTTTCCTATGGGGAAACCATCAAAATTTGCTCTATTATCTATGTATCGTTGTGGAGTTTTTTTCTCTGCTTGTTCATTTGTGTGTTTTTTTTTAAGATTTAATTTTTATAAATATGTATTTATTGCCATTTAGTGTTCATATTTTTGAAATAATTTTATTTTTCTTCCTAATTTTTAATCATTATTGAAGAAGACAATTGTGGTTTTTACTCTTACTTTTTAATTTCATACTGATAGTAATGGTACTTAAACTTTTCTGGCAAATTTAGAAGTTAATAATTATAAACATAGGGTGTCCAAAAATGTATGCTCTTAGAATAATCATAAAGGCAGTGTTTATTAAAGTACATTTTATTTTCAAAATTGAGCTATCAGCTATTAAAATGTGTATACATTTTTTGGAACACCCTGTAAATGCATGTATTGCCTGCTGATTGTGGAACTTACTCTGCCTAAGAAAGATTTGTGGCTTCTCCTCAGTCCTTGCAATCCAAATCTTGAAGCTACAAACTCAGAATTCTTATTTAGTAAAACTGGTATGGAGCCAGATTTATAGGTAACTATGAGAACAGCATATTTTGAGAACTACACTTGGTCATACCATTTTGCATGAATAATTCTCAGGCATCAGATTTAAAACATACTAGTAGAATAATAGTCCTCCCCAGTCATTCTGTAAGCAACCAAAATATGAGCTCTCTTTGTATTTAAATGTCAGCTTCAAGAAGCCACTTCCCAGCACCAGTCATCAAATTTAAATGTTAAATATACTCAATTCTTTCTTAAAATAAATACCATCTATACCATTTGCACATCACTCACCCAGAAATGTGGTTGTTAGTTGAAGAAGAAAAGGGGTGTTTAGACTTAAGGGTTTCATGGCTTCCAAAGTTGTTTCTCAGAATCCAAAGGAGGTACACGTGCCACACCTCTTTCATTCTGCCTTGTCACAGCTCAGTCTGTTTACCCATGAAGCTCAGTATTTTCTTGTCCTTTTATGTGGGAGTTTAATTATTTAAGTGATATCAACCTCACTTTCCACTACAAAATAACAGGGCAGTAAGAAATTGCTGTATATCATATAGATGAAGAATCACAGTTTATGCTCCTCATTTGACTATAAAACTTCTTGGATTCATTCAATGTTAATATTTCACCGTGACTAATGAGATAAAGAAAAAAAGGTGAATATTCTGTTTCATTTCTGCAACTTCATGTTTTCAAGAAACTCTAAAACTATTTCCATAGGGTTTGGGGGACTTGAAGGGACTCAGTTAATAGCAACTCTTCATCACCACTGAAGTTCCTGAACTAATTTACAAAACAAACATGGAGAGTTGGAGCTATAAAGATACAAATATCAACTATTTTTCATAAAGTTTGACTTTGAAAGATCTGGATTTTATCTATGTAAATACTGAATCCTATTAGTGGATAATTAATTCAGTTATCCACCCATTAATAAGCAAGACTGGAAAACTGCAGGTTTTTCCCAGGATAGCCTTCTCCTGTTGTGAAGGCACAAAGCAGAACGCATGCTCCTTGTGTGTAAAAGAGAAAAAATTAGCTGGATGGCAAATTTCAAGTTTATTCCTCTAAGTTTACTAATCAGGTTAAGTCATGCCTCCATTTTTACAGAGAAATGAGTTAAAGGCAGAGGTGAAAAGGACTGCATTCAATTGAAAAACAAACAAACAAACAAACAAAAAAACAGCACAAATAGGGAGGGAAAAGTCTATTGCAGTACTATAAATATATGTTCTTACAATCATTTGTGTATAACTGAATTCCTTAGTCAATCAGACTAAGGAAATGAGCAGTTTATCAAGATATGTTCTGGAAACTTCATTCAATAATTTCATTTTCTCTCCTAAGAACTCAAAACAAGTCCGAAGAGAATATTAATTAAATCATCTTGTACCCATTTAAAATTTTATATTTTATTTCCAATAAAAAAGTATGTCCAACTATACTATCCAATAGAGCCTATCAGAAATCCTGTAGTGAGATTAAACTTTAACTAGAGATCAACCAAAGGATTTGTATGCATGTATATGAGCATAACAATGGACACAGACTGCAGGGTGGCAGGGGGGGAGGGGGGGCCCCCCCGAGAGGGCATGTGCTGGGGAGAGGTCAATGGGGAAGAAGATGACTTATATAATACTTTTAGCAATAAAGAATAAAATAAAATTATTGACAAAGGAACAAAAATTAACTAGATGTTTTAATAATGAAATGCCAAAATAAAGATGTCCCAAACTTGAGTATAATTCTTTTTTCATTATCATATCTCAGGTAAATGAAAAGTCAAATAGTTTATCTCATTGCAAATTAAATTCCTAAGGCATTCAATTCCCAGAAAATTAAATTCAAAACCAATGTATTACGACGTTGTGAATAAAATATCCACGAAACATTGTTTCCTCATTTTTATTCTTTTCAGTCTCTGCTACAAGTATTACCAATGTCTGAATTCAGTGGGGATCTATTCAATAGTTTTAGCCTATGCTGGATTTACAGTGCACTGAATATAATTTTCCAAAGTTCTAATGTTCTATTATTTCAGTAGCAAAACTTTATTTTCCTTTTAACAATTTTCTTCTCTACCTTAAATCTAGATTTTTTTCAACATTCCACTTCCAACAAATTAAACTATAACTTACTTAAGTGTCCAAAGAAAAACATATCTGCATCTTTTCTATAATTTACTTACCCACTAGGACACAAATTCACTAATCAATACCCATGACCCTACTTACCCCTCATATCTAATCAACAACTGATTCTAGCTACATTAGTTGCTCCCATTCAATTACTCACCTACTTCTCAAAGTCTGAACCTTAATTCAGACTACAATTGCCCTTCATTTGATTATTGTAAGATAAAAACCTTCTTTTTAGAAAAGATTAAATATTCTCACCTCTATCCAAGGCATCTTTCTTCACCTGACTATGAAAAATTCTCTTACCTTCTCAAGAACTTTGGTTCTGCACCATCCCTTTCTTCTATTTTATCAGATATTGTCCATTCCTCCAATAAAATATTTTAATCTTTCCATCTTAACTTTTGCTTTTCAAACTTATCCACCTACTCATTTCTCTGATCCACAGTATAGCAGAGTATGTCAAATGAGTTTTCTCTACTGGTGAGACCTTGAACTCCTCACATTCTCTCCTTAAGTTATTCCAGTAAAATTCTTATCCTCAGCATTTTGGTAACTGCTCATGCCACTGTCACCTCTTCCCCCTGTATTGTCAAACCCAAAATCAATTCTTAGTTATTACTCAGTTCCCATTTTCAGCAGCCTCTGTCATACTTGATCCTTCTCTCCTCACCAGACATTTTGCTCATTTGATCACCCATACTGTCATGAGAATATTTTCCTGCCTTCCTCACTTTCTCTCATTTCTCTTCCAACTCCTCTCCCTCTTCCCACCCACTGCAATTTTAGGAGTTCTGGGGCTCAGTTTTCAGACTGGCTTTTTTCTTTCTTTTTCTCTGCCATACACAGTGATCTTATCTACTGTCTGGATTTTAAATAAATTATATACTGTCTGGACTTTAAATAAATTAGCTAAGAATGACTTCCACATTTGTGTAGTCAACTGTGCTATCTTTCTTTAACTTCAAGCATTTTATTTTTATTTATTTATTTTTGCTGCCTAACTCATTTTCAACTGGATATCTAGGAGGCATCTCTAACTTATGATTTCAGAAAAAGAAACCCATATCTAAGTATCTACTGTGCCCTTATCTTATTAAAAAGCATGACTATTCACACAATGCTGACACCAAATCTCTTTTGTCTCCCTTGTCTATACCCCAAATCTTCAAATCATATTAGAATCTGACTAGTCTTTTTTTTTTAAACTTCTAAATCATCACACTGCTCCAAGTCACACTCATATGTCATCTGCATTACTGTCATGCCTGCTGTTTGATCTTCTACACCCATTTTTGTATTTTTTAGACAAAAGATATATTTTTTTAGATTTTTATTCTGAAATAATTATAGATTCAGAGAAAACTTATGAAATAATAAGGAAAGATCCCATGTATCCTTTACCCAATCTCCTCCATTGGTTATATCTGAAATAGCTATAGTATAATAGAAAAGCTAGAAGTTGATATTGGTAAATCATACATGTATGGGTGTATGCTATTTATCATGTGTAGAGTCATGTGACCACAAAAATAATCAAGACAGAGCAAGAGTTCATTTTAAAACCTAAGAAGATTGTCACTTCAAAATTCTATATCAGCCTCCATGTACTCTTCCCTAGACTCCCCTTATACTTTCACTTTTACTTCTATCTATATTATTATAATGCCTTACATTATATATCATTTTTTTCATGCAGTGCCTGCCATCTTTACCACAATGAAAGCTCATTGTTTGCCTTATTGCTGTTTACCAGCACTAGATTGCCTATCACCAAGAAAGCACTCATTAAATTCTCAAAATATTCAAGCTTGATTTTATACAAGAGCTAGAGTATTTTGTCTAAATCACATAATATATTTTGCTTAATAATTCTTTGGTGGCTCTCCAGAATCCTTAAATAAAGTTATAGCTCCTTAGTGAGCTATACAGAGCTTCCAATGGTCCAATCCCAAGATATTTCCTAATATTACTTCTAGTCACTTTCATCTTATATGATACTAGAGGCCTAGTGCATGGATTCGTGCACCAGTTGGGACTCTTGGCCTGGCCTGCATCCTTTTGCAATCCAAGATCCCTTGGGGGATTGCGAAGAGCCAGTTTCAGCGAAATCTATTCAGGCCAGGCCAAGGGATCCCACTGGTGCATGAATCCATGTACCAGGCCAGTTTTGGCTTGATCCCTGCAGGCCAGGCTGAGGGACCATACCATTCATGAATTCATGCATTGGGCATCAAGTATGCATATAAGATATTTGGTTAATCTCTTCCTTCTCTTTACCCCCTCCCATCTGAGATTCATCAGTCTGTTCCATGTTTCTATGCCTGTACAATGAGCATCTGCCCCCTTGTGGTAATTGTGGGTCATAGCTACTGATTGGTCAGCCAATTGGCCCATCCCTTAGGCTTTTATATATATAGATACCCTTGTTATTGTGAGATGTCTTCTATTCTCAGAATAGTTCTCTTTTTTTTTTTCTGGACTATTATCTGTGCAATTTTCCTCACCAGGACACACACCTCTAACTATCTATAGTGAATTCTGAGGGCTCAAAGTTGTTGTTGCTGTTATTTTTTTAAATATATTTTATTGATTTTTTACAGAGAGGGAGGGAGAGGGATAGAAAGTCAGAAACATCAATGAGAGAGAGACATCGATCAGCCGCCTCCTGCACGCCCCACACTGGAGATGTGCCTGCAAGCAAGGTATATACCCCCGACTGGAATCAAACCTGGGACCTTTCAATCTGCAGGCCGACGCTCTATCCACTGAGCCAAACCGGTCTCGGCGTTGCTGTTATTTTATATGTGATTCAGCAACCAATCTCTCTATTGACCCAGTTATTACACAGTGTTTAAAGGATGCTGAATTAGATAGGGTTAAATCACAGGTAATAGATGCCCACTTACCTGGTTTAAAAAGAAATAATTTTAAATAGATCCTGACATACTTAAAAAAATTTATTCAATCATTTAAACTTCTAGCAGACTATATCTTCAGATCCATGCCTTGCCTGCTACAACCTTTTCTGCTGCAATTTCACTCCCTACTCAATCAAGATCCAAATTCAATATTTGTAAAACTTCACTTGATTGGAACCCCTCATTTACATCCAAATCCCTAGCATCCCAAGCTAGAAAACATATCTATTAGTTTTTCTTCTCTTTTACACAGGAAGGCACATTAAAAAAAATTAGAATGGATGTGGAAAATCCAATACACTGTGTCTTTTACCTATGTTTTTCTTTCTACGTCCTCAATAGATTATAAGCATCATGACTATTTTTTCTGTATTGTTATATCAAAATATAAGTACTTGAGCATACTATGTTCTTAATAAGTAACAAAAATATGAGTCGAGTTTTTATTCACTTCATCTCAATACCAGATCTTGTACTCAAAATTCATTAAGTCACAGTGATTAATATTTAAAAACATGTTTAATATGTCCTAGCAGAACTGTCACAAAATATAACCAAAGGAAGCCAGTATTTTACATTATTATCATCTATTTTGCCAAGTCTCATAAGTCTTGTCTGGTTCCAGTTAACTAAACCTGAAGATGAGGATGCCACTAAAGATGGTGAAGCGGGAAAGTCAATTAACTTTACTTCCAGCATGCATATTGCTATGGTTGTTTCCTGGCTTGTCAGAGAATCATTTTCAGGACCATTGAGACCATTTTATCTGCATCATTTTCTTGGAGTCTCTCTGCTCAGACATTAAAATGTCTGAATTTTTTTAATGCAGCACAGAGCTTCAGATAATATTTGGACAACATAAAACCATCAGTCTGCTCTTGTCAGGATTCTTTTGAGTGCAAGTGACAAAAAGCCAGCTCCAGGTGACTGAAGAAAAATTAAATAACAGAAGTAGTAATAGATAGTAAGTTTGCTCAGGAAATTTTCCTTACTCTTTTCTTTTTTCTTTACATTTTTTTAATTTTTATTAATTTTTATACATATCTCCCCATTGCACCCCCTCCCTCCCGGGCATACCCCAACCCCCCAGTGTCTATGTTTATTGGTTATGCTTATATGCATGCATACAAGTCCTTTGATTGATCTCTGATCTACCTTACCTAACTTTAATCTTCCTGCTGTAATTTCACAGTCTGTTTGAAGCTGTACTGTCTCTGTATCTATCCTTTTGTTCATCAGTTTATATTGTTCTTTATTATCCACAAATGAGTGAGATCATGTGCTGCTTCTCCTTCATTGACTGGCTTTTTTCACTAAGCATAAGGCTCTCTAGTTCCAACCAGGTTGCTGCAAATGGTAAGAATTCCTTCTTTTTAATGGCAGCATAGAATTCCATTGTGTAGATGTACCACAGTTTTCTGATCCACTCATCTGCTGACAGGCACCTAGGCTGTTTCCAAATTGTAGCTATTGTAAATTGTGCTGCTATGAACATAGGGGTGCTAAATCCTTTCTGATTGGTGTTTGTAATTTCTTAGGATAAATTCCTAAGAGTGGGATTACAGGGTCAAATGGGAGATCCATTTTTAGTTTTTTGAGGAAACTCCATACTGTTCTCCACAGTGGCTGCACCAGTCTGCATTCCCACCAACAGTGCACAAGGGTTCCTTTTTCTCCGCATCCTCGCCAACACTTGTCATTTGTTGATTTGTTGATGCTTGCTATTCTGTCAGGTATAAGATGGTATCACATTGTCGTTTTGATTTGCATCTCTCGGATGATTAATGACTTTGAACATGTTTTCATGCGTCTTTTGGCCTTCCTTCTGTCATCTTTTGAAAATGTTGTATTTAGGTCCGTTGCACATTTTTTTATTGGATTGTTCATCTTCCTTTTATTAAGTTGTATAAGTTGGCTGTAGATTTTGGAGATTAAACCTTTATCAGTGATAACATTTGCAAATATGTTCTCCCATACAGTGATCTTTCTTATTGTTTTATTGATGGTTTCTTTTGCTGTGCAAAAGCTTCTTATTTTGATGTAGTCACATTTGTTTATTTTCTCTTTACCTTCCATTGCCTTTGGAGCAGTATCAGTGAAGAAGCTCTTTCGGCATATATCTGAGATTGTACTGCCTGTGGATTCCTCTAGTATTTTTATGGTTTACCTTCTAATGTTTAAGTCCTGTATTCATTTTGAGTTTATTTTTGTATTTGGTGTAAGTTGGTGGTCCAGTTTCATTTTTTTGCATGTATCTGTCCAATTTCTCCAACACCATTTATTGAAGAGGCTATCTGGGCTCCATTGTATGTTCATGCCTCCTTTGTCAAATATTAGTTGAGCATAGTGATTTGGTTAGATATCTGGGTTCTCTATTCTATTCCATTGGTCTATATGTCTGTTCTTGTGCCAGTACCAGGCTGTTTTGAGAAGAGTGGCTTTGTAGTATAGCTTGAAACCTAGTATTGATATCCCACCAACTTTATTCTTCTTTCTCAGAATTGCTGTAGCTATTTGTGGTCTTTTTTTGTTCTAGATGAATCTATGAAGAATTCTTTCTAGGTGCGTGAAATATGTCTGGTATTTTAATGGGTAGTGCGTTGAATCTGTAGATTGCTTTGGGTAGTATGGACATTTTAATGATGTTGATTCTCCCAATCCATGAGCCTGGTATGCTCTTCCAGCTGTTAACATCTTCCTCTTTCTCTTTTTTCAGTGTCCTGTAGTTTTCTGCATATAGGTCTTTTACCTCTTTAGTTAGGTTTATTCCTAGGTATCTTAATTTTTTTGGTGCGATGGTAAATGGGATTGCTTTTTTAATTTCTCTTTCTGTAATTTCACTATTAGTATACAGAAATGCCACAGACTTCTTAGCATTAATTTTGTATCCTGTTACATTGCCGAATTCATTAATTAAGTCATTAGTTTTGGAATTTAGTCCTTTGGGTTTTTTATGTACAATATCATGACATCTGCAAATAAGGACAACTTTACTTTTTTCTTTTCCAATTTGGATGCCTTTTATTTCTTCTTCTTGTCTGATTGCAGTGGCTAATACTTCCAGTACTATGTCGAACAGGAGAGGTGAGAGTGGGCATCCCTGTCTTGTTCCTATTCTTAGGGGAAATGGTTTTAGTTTTTGCCCATTGAGAATGATGTTAGCTCTGGGTTTCTCATATATGGCGTTTATGATGTTGAGGTATGCTCCTTCTATTCCAACTTTGCTGAGAGTTTTTATCAAGAAAGGGTGTTGGATTTTGTCAAATGCTTTTTCTGCATCAATTGATATGACTATGTGATTTTTATCTCTCAATTTGTTTATGTGATGTATCACATTTATTGATTTGCAGATATTGTACCATCCCTGCATTCCTGGGATGAATCCTGCTTGGTCATGGTGTATGATCTTTCTGATGTACTTCTGGATCCGATTTGCTAGAATTTTGTTGAGGATTTTGGCATCTATGTTCATGATAGATATTGGCCTATAATTCTCTTTAATTGTGTTGTCTTTATCTGGTTTTGGTATTAGGGTGATGCTGGCTTCATAGAAGGTATTTGGAAGTCTTCCTTCTTCTTGAATGTTTTTGAATAGTCTGAGGAGGATAGGTTTTAATTCGTACTTGAATATTTGGTAAAACTCTCCTGTGTAGCCATCTGGTCCTGGGCTTTTATTTGTTGGAAGCTTTTTGATGACTGCTTCAATTTCTTCCATAGTTATTGGACTATGGAGATGTTTGGCTTCCTCCTCATAGAGTTTTGGAAGGTTATATTTTCCTAGGAAAATGTCCATTTCTTGCAGGTTGTCCAATTTGTTGGAATAGAGTTGTTCATAGTATTTTTTAACAATCCTTTGTATTTCCACAGGGTCTGTTGTTATTTCTCCTCTTTCATTTCTGATTTTGTTTATTTGTGTCTTCTCTCTTTGCTTCTTGGTGAGCCTGGCTAGAGGTCCATCAATCTTGTTTATCCTTTCAAAGAACCAGCTCTTTTGTTGATCTTTTGAATTGTTTCTTTGCTCTCCAAGTTGTTTATCTCTACTCTGATCTTCATTATTTCCTTCCTTCTGAGTACACTGGGCTTTTCTTGTTGCTCTCGTTCTAGCTCTTTGAGTTGTAGGTTTAGGTAATTTATTACCATTGTTTCCTGTTTTTTTGCAGTAGGCTTGTAGGGCTATGAACTTCCCTCTCAAGACTGCTTTCACTGTGTCCCATAAATTTTGTATTGTTTTATTGTCATTGTCATTTGTTGCCATGATGTTTTTTATTTCTTCTTTGAGGACTCTGGTTACCCAGTCATTGTTTAATAGCATGCTGTTTAGTCTCCATGTGTTTGATTTATTTCTATTGTTTTTATTATAGTTGATTTCCAGTTTTATGCCACTGTGGTTTGAGGAAATGCTTGATATGATTTCTATTTTCTTGAATTTGAAGAGACTTTTCTAATGATCCAACATATGATCTATCTTTGAAAATGACCCATGTGCACTGGATAAGAATGTATATTCTGTGGCTTTGGGGTGAAATGTTCTGAAGATGTCAATTAATTCCATCTGGTCTAGTGAGTCATTTAGGATTGATGTTTCTTCCCTGATTTTTTGTTTAGAGGATTTGTCCAATGGTGACAGTGGGGTATTAAAGTCTCCTACTATGATTGTATTGCTGTCAATCTCTTCCTTAATAACCTCCAAGAGTTTTTTTATGTATTTAGGTGCTGCTATGTTGGGTGCATATATGTTTACCAGAGTTATTTCTTCTTGTTGGATTGTTCCCTTTAGTATTATGAAGTGGCCTTCTTTATCTCTTATTATGTCCTTCACTTTGACATCTAGTTTGTCAGATATAAGTATTGCAACCCCAGCGTTTTTTTTCATTTCCATTTGCCTGACATAGCATGTTCCATCCCTTCACCCTCAATCTGTGTGCATCTCTTTTCCTGAGGTGGGTTTCTTGCAGACAGCAGATATATGGATCATGTTTTCTTATACAGTCGGTTACCCTATGTATCTTGATTGGAGCATTTAATCCGTTCACATTTAAAGTTATTATTGATAAGTACTTATCTGTTGCCATTTTTAGTCCTGACCCCCTAGTTCCTTCTTAGCTTCCTCTTTCTTTTTATTACAGCAGACACTTTAACATTTCTTACATTGCTGGTATGGTGGTAATATATTCCCTTAGTCCTTTTTTGTCTGTGAAGCTTTTGATTTCACCTTTAATTTTGATTGAGAGTCTTGCAGGGTACAGTATTCTTGGATTCACACTTTCCTTTGCATGACTTTGTATATTTCATTCCATTCCCTTCTGCCCTGACTAGTTTCTTTTGAGAAGTCAGTAGCTAGTCTTATGGGGGTTCCTTTGTAGGTAACTTTCTCTTTCTCTCTGGCTGCTTTTAAGATTCTTTGTCATCGGTGTTTGCTAATTTAATTATAACGTGCCTTAGTGTTGATTTGTTGGGGTTAATTTTGCTTGGGACCCTGTGAACTTCTTGGATTTGTGTGGGTTTTTTCTTTCCTATATTGGGGAAATTTTCTGTCATTATTTCTTCAAACACGATCTCTAATCCTTGTTCAGATTCCACTCTTTCTGGAACCCCAATTATGCGGATGTTGTTTTGTTTCATGTTATCCCAAAGTTCCCTAAGACTCTCCTCTTGCTTTTTAACTTTTTTTTCTAGAAACTGCTGTACTTGGTTATTTTTTCCTACCGTGTCTTCTACCTCACTGATGCAGTCCTCTGCTTCTTCTAGTCTACTTTTGATGCTTTCTATTGAGTTCTCTATAGTAGTGATGTCGTTTTTCATTTCTTCTTGTTTAATCTGCACCTCCTCTAGGTTCTTCTGCATTTCTTCTTGCTGCTTCTTCATCTCCTCTTGGGTCGTCTTCATTTCCTCTTGGGTCTTCTTCATTTCCTCTTGTCTCTTACTCAGATTGTCGATTTTGTCTTCCATTCTTTTCATCCACCTTATGATCATTTCTCTGAACTCTTTCTCTGGCAGGCTTATTTCTGCTTCTATTTTGTTTACTTCCTTTTCTGGAGAAACCTGCTTTTCTGTCTTATGTGGGCTGTTTCTTTTTTTGCCCATGGTCTTTCTTCTCTGAGTGTATGGTTATGTAGTTCTCTCTCCTACGTTGATTGAAAGGCACAAACTATAACACGACCAGGTATAGCATACAAGGCACTGAGTAGAAATGTATTCAAGATGTTAATAATCATGAATAAGGTGACCACCAATGAAAGACAAATTGTGGGTAAATAGAGAAAGAAGAAGAGGTAAATGAGGAAAAAAGATAAGAAAGAAATACCAAAATCAAATTGGGAGAGCAAGAAAAAATAAATAAATAAATGAACAAAAAAATAAAATAAAATAAGAAAATAAAAGGGAGAAGGAGAAGAAAAGAGGAAGAGAAAAAAGTCAGAGAGAAAAGAAAGCGTATAAGAGAGAAAAGGGGAACAAAATATAAATGTTAGGAGACAACTCTGATAGAACAGTCACTAATCCAATTAAGGCCAGCAACCAGTAACTAGAGATTAATATAAACTGCAAATAGCAACTGGTATCGAGGGAGGTGAGAGAAAAGAGAGGTAAAAAACAAAGCAAGCAAAAAGCAAAATAAAACCAGTAGAATAAACTAAAACAATCTCACAAAAAAATTCAAAAAATTGATATAATCACTTTTCAGGCAAATAGCAACAAAAGGACATAGAGAAAAAACAACTTTTTGGCTAGTGAACACAAGAAGAGAGAGGTTTGTGTGGACTTGTAGTAGGGTATTTGAAATTAGATATATAAATGGGGTGAAATTTTAACCAGGTAAAGAGAAAGAATAGGGAGAATCTAAAGTTGGAAAAGGGAAAGAGAAACAAGACAACAAAATGGGGAAAGTTAGGAGGAAAGTGTTGGCATAAAGGTAGAGTTGAGTTGGAGTAAAATTATGCTAAAGGAAAGATGAAAATAGAATGTAGAACTCTAATCCCAAAATAAAATAGAGAAAACAAAATGACACTTGTTTTTTTTCCGAAAAGGTAAAGTACTAGTAGTAATTAATAATACTAGTTTAAAACAAAAATGTAATAATTAAAAAGGTAAAATCAATTGAGGCAGAAAGAAAACAAATAGTCTTTTAATTAAAATATGTAAAAATTAAAAAAATAAAAAGGAAGAAGAAAAAAAGGAAAAAAAATAGAATGGTCCTTCACTTCCACTATTATTCTGCTTGGCATTCCTGTTTCCCAGTAGGGAAGGTATTGTAGTTCCCTGTGTTCCCCTCTTGGTGTTTTAATCTCTTTATTCTTTTGTGGTTATGCGAGAGTCAATTTGTGTGCCATCCACTGGGTGGCAGTGTTTCAGAATTGATCTCTGAGACAAAGCACAGGACCTCTCTAGACTGTGCTCAGATCCTGCTACTCTGTGATTCTCAAAGCCAGTTTGTGGGTAATTTGCAGCTGGGACACTGTAATAACTCCCAGGCTGTCCCTCTGCCCCAGAAAAAAACGAGTCTTTTTCCAGAGCTCCCCTCTGTCAACAGCTTAGAGAGTCTGCCTCCACACTTAGGGATCACGCCCTGCCCACCTCTGCAGACCTCTCCAGTGGCAGCTTTTCCAGCAGCCCAGTTGCCACAGTGTGCGCGTCTCTGTTGTGTGGGGGTAGTAGACCTCACCCTGTCCCAGGCGAGATCTGACCCTTCCGCGTGCCGCATGGATCTCTGAATCAGCCGCCTGCACGTCTGCGCCGCCTGGGAAGCCGTGATCTGGGTCCCTGGCTGCTCAGTGGGTGCCTCAGTCAGCCGCAGCTTTCAGACTTCTGCAGACATCCACCTCCCTCTTATCCCAGGCGAAATCTGACCTTTCCGTGTGCTCTGTGGATCTCTGATTCCACGGCGTGTCTGCGCCGATTGGAGAGCAGAGTTCTGGGTCCCCGGGTCCCCGGCTGCTTGACAGGTGTCCCAGCCGCAGGCCTCAGACCGCCGCAGACATCCACCTCCCTCTGCAAGATGGTGTGGTCTCCCCCTTTTTTCTTTTTTCTTTTCACTTCATCAGTTAAGTACATTTTCAGACATACTCCCTCCATGGCAGTCCTGTCATCAACTGATAACAGTATTAGAAAGAAATAGTCTTTTTACATTAGTTTAAAACATTTTTTGAATTATATATCACTAGAGGCCCTGTGCATGAAATTGTGCATGGGGGAAGGGGAGATGTCCTTCAGCCCAGTCTGCTGCCTCTCCAATCTAGGACCCCTTGAGGGATGTCTCACCACCTTTTGAGGCCCAATCCTGGATTGGGCATAAATGGGCAGTCAGACATCCCTCTCACAATCTCTCTCACAATCCAGGACTGCTGGCTCCCAACTGCTGACCTGCCTTCCTTCCTAATTGCCCCTAACCTCTTCTGCCTGCCAGCCTGATCACCCCCTAACCACTCCCCTTCCAGCCTGATTGCCCCTAACTTCCCTCCCCTGTGGACCTTGTCACCCCCAACTGCCCTTCCCTGCTGACCCAGTCACTCCCAACTTCTCTCCTTTGCCAGCCTGGTCATCCTTAACTGCCTGCCCCTGCAGGCTTGATCACCCTCAATGGCCCTTGCAGGCCTGGTCCCTGCCAATTGCCCTCCCCTTCTGGCCATCTTGTGGTGGCCATCTTGTGTCCACATGGGAGCAGTCATTGAAACTTTGTTGCTTTAACCTCTGGCAGCCAGGCTTTGTGGAAAGCTTGGCTTCTTCCATCACCAGGGGCAACCCAGGCCTCTCTCCTTTTCTCTCTGTGGCTATAGCCATCTTGGTTGGGTTAATTTGCATACTCCCTCTGATTGGGTGGTGGGTGTGGCTTGTGAGTGTAGCAGAGGTATGGTCAATTTGCACATTACTCTTTTATTAGATAGGATTGTTCCTGCCCCACTACTTTGATTACTTACTATAGTCAGAGATTAAAACATTCTGATTGGTGATGTCTGAGTGATAGAAGCTGCCCTATGTGTTAGGAGCTATGTGGCAGAGTCAATCACATCAAAGCTCAATGCTCTGCTTTGATAGATAAGGATACTGCTGTTTCTCAATTTACCAGAAAAAGAAATAGATATTGAACAGCTAAGAAAAAACAAACAAAATAGAGGTTTGTTCTTCTCCCCCTCCTTCAGCTTTTAAGCACTGCACTGAATGTCTTTCTGTGGCCTTCCAGATCCATTTTCTAGAATACAGTGAGAACTTCAAAGAGATAAAAATATAAGAAAGTACCAAATAGAAGTCAGAGAGCTGAAGAACAAAATAACTCAACTGAAAACATACAAGAGGGGTTCAACAACAGACTAAATGAAGCAGAAGAGAAATCAATAACTCAAAGATAGTACATTGGAACTCAACAATCAGCATAGCAAAAATAAATAAGAAAAGAAAGAAAAGTGAAGACAGTTTAAGGGACTTACAGGACAACATTAAGTGGACTAATATTCACATTACAGGGAGTACAGAATAAGTAAAAGTGAAAAAGGCAGAAGTTATTTGGAGAAATAATTGCTGAAAATTTTCTTAACTTGAAGGAGGAAATAGACATTTAGCTCCAGCAAGCCCAGGCAGTTTCAATAAGAGAAACATAAAAGACCCACACCAAGACTAAAGTAGTAAAAATAACTATAATTAAAATAATTAAGAAATGCATAATTTAAAAAGATTAAGTTATGAGGTCAAGAACAAAAGTGGTAGGGAGAATAAAAGTGTAGAGCTTTAGAATGTGTTCAAATATATGTTGTCATAAAATAAAAATAGACTGATATATACATATATAATTCATAGTAACTGAGTGAAACCAACAGTGGATAAGCAAAAGGTAAAGAGAAAGTAATCAAAGCATACCGGTAAAGAAAGTAATCAAATTACAAGGAAAGAGATCAAGGGAAGAAAAAAGAAACTATAAAAAAATAAACAACAGAAAACAATTACAACATGGCAATAAGTACATATCTATAATTACTTGAAATGTAGATAGACTATATTCTCTAATGAAAGGACGTAAAGTGACTAAATGCATTTACAAAAGAAGACTCATCTATAATCTGCCTTTAGGAGACTCATTTCTATAATAAGGATACACACATTTCTATAATAAGAGATGGAAAAGGAAATTCTGTGCAATGGAAACCAAAACAAAGCTGGGGTAGCCATACTTACATCAGATAATATAGACCTTAAAATAAAAATTGCAGCAAGATATTTTAAAAGTACTACTTATAATCAAGTGGCTGATCTAAGATACATTTGTAAATATTTATACACTCAACATAAGAGCACCTAAACATCTAAAGAAAATATTAACAGAGCAAAGGGGAGAAATAGCAATACAGTAATAGAGATTTTAGTACCCTGTTTATATCAATGTATAGATCATCCAGACAGAAAATAAATAAGAAAACATATATAACCTTCTATAGAAAAACAACAAAATACATATTCTCACATGTACTTGGAACGTTCTCTCTCTTTCTCTTCCTTTCTCTAAGAATTCCCGCAGGTAAAGATTTGAAAAGAAAAGGTATGTCCCTATGTCTCTCCACAGTTGCTTTAGTATATAAAATCCTAACTCTTCATAAAATGGGATTCTTTCTTTCTTTCCCAATAATATCTCACTCTTCTTTATCATTAGAACTCAGAGGATGTATATTAGTTTAGTCTTCTAAGAGGCAGATGCCAATATTGAATGAGAGGAGAAAGATATACTGGGGAAACTCCCTGTGGAGGATAAGTACAGTACATAGGGTGAGCTCAGAATATGACGCAGACCTGACAAACGTGCATGAAGAGGAAGAATGGAGAATGAGCAGTAGTTTATCAGATTGGAGCACAATTCAAAGAAAAGTTCAACCAGGGGAATCTCCTAGCCAATGTTTTCTTTGAAGGGACTTCCAATCTTATTGGCTTAGGCCAGTTTCATTGCACCTATGTTACTCAAGCATTTGTTGGGGCCAGTCAAAAAGAAAGGTGGCCTAGGTGTAAAAAAATAGATGGTCTTGTGTCTAACAGTATGGAAGCTGGGGTTGTCATCTGGATATGCTTCCTACAATAGTTTTTCATGAAGGAGATCGTAAAGGGGTATTTCCACTAATGTCATAAGGTTGTAATATTCCCTGTGTTTTATACTTCACTATCATTTGGATTCACTACATTCTGTTCAAATCTTTCTCTGATATAGTACTTATCTTAATTTGCATGCACCATTTGTTTATATGGAAAACCTGCTTGGACCTATCCAGTTGAATGGCTTAAAAGGAAAACATTGGAAAAATAAACTAATAATTTCAGAAATCATGATTTAACAATTTAAAGAAACCTTTTAAACTCTTATCCATTTTAATAAAAGCACAATGAAAATATATATTCATGAGGTACAACATTAAAGAAAGAATATTAATGTTGGAAATGTGATCTCAGTAACAATTAATTGTTCAAAAGCAATTAGATCCTTTTAAATGATTATTTTTAGTTAATGGATTTTATGCAAAATCAAGACCTCTTATTATTAATGCAATCCTTTGATGAAAAACACTGAAATACATGTAATCATAAGAGTGGGAATAGAGGAATGAGAACTAGATACATGACAGAGATAAAGGTGTGGATGTAAATATTAGATTTTGATTTTTAGAGAAGATATAGGATGAATTTATTCATCCTTTGAAATAAATTTTGATTGAATGCCTACTATGTGCCAGAAAATATATAGAGATATAGAGACTAGGCTAACATCTGTTCAAACACACACACACACACACACACACACACACACACACATTGATTTCATGAAGTTTATATTCTAGTAAAAAAGAAAACTAGAATGTAAATAACCATGTAATCCCAATATGTAAGAATCATTTCTAAGCTACCTGATATCTTGGAAATCCATCATATATTTTAAGTATAGCATTATCTAAATGACAAAAATAAAGTATTTCAAATGGAGAGATAAAACTAGAACTTTAATCTTTTGAACCTGATATCAGGAGAGAATGTACAAACCAAACCAAAAGAATCTGAATGCTTTCTACAGTTTTTGAGCCTTAACTTTCCCAAGTTATCTTCCAAAAATTAGTAATGAGGTTACACAGCAAATGTCCATTTATAACACAAACCTGCTCTTTATTTCAAATGTCCTAGATATTGTCAATTGTTTCCCTTTTATTCTATAAGAAATAGTCTTTTTAAGCCCCTAATGAGTCTTGAGCCTCTCTCAAATGTGTCCCTGTTACTTTTACACATGATTCTTCCAATGGTTATTTTATACGGTCTCGCTTCTCTTTATGTCAGCTTATCTATGACACACTGTTCCATGTTTTTTTTTAAACTCTCAATAATATTGCAGTAAATTATGTAGATATAATTTATTATAGTCTATAAGGGTTTTCAAGCATAAGACAAATGGTTGAGATCCTGTCGTTTTTCTGTGTCAAAAGAAGGGCAATGCCATATTAGCTCATTACCTAACAATTCTCCTTCACCAAGTTGCCTTTTTATCATCAGCTTAGCATTTACTGAGAACCAACAAAAATAGCCATCTGAAAATGAGTTCTGCATTTTCTCTGTAAAGGTGATAAGAGCCATTATCTTCTTCATAGTTCAAATATTCTATATTAGTTTCCATATGAAAAGTGTATTAAAAAGCATGAGCTCACTTTTTTTTTCCCATGAAGAAAGTTGTGTTTTCTCCACTTTCTGAAAAATGCTTTGCAATTTCTGGTGAATTGGTTTTTTTTGTTTTTTTTGTTTTTTTACTTTGTTTGCTCAGATTCTAATCTGATATTCCATTATAGCAACAAGGTTAATCATCTTGTTTAATATTTTGATCATACTCCATTTTTAACTTAGTAAATATGGAGATCATGGGACTTCTGGCTGGAAAGAAAAATGGGCCTGGGCCTCCAGAATAAATCTTTAATATAAGATTATCCAGCCATATTTTTATTGGTGAATGATGGGTAGATAAGTTATAGATAATTTGAGGGATAATTTTAGTTAGGATGTAGCTGAAGAAAAGGAAATAAAGTGTATGGAAGGAAAATACATCATTTCAGAACATCAAGAGGTAAAGTGTGTCCGCTTGTACTACCCAAAGCCTGTGAGAAATCAGGGTATGGAAGGCCAAACAGACAGGCACAACTAGGAGTGGAGCTCTGTTGGTGGTAACTTAGAGCCAGGACTACTATTTGGAGAGCAGATTATTTCTTAAAGCCTTTACCTTTTGGGGGACAGTATCAAATAATTACCAAAAAAAAATTAGGAGCCATTTTGGGGCAGTGTGCAGTACCAGATTGCCAAAAGAAACCTCTTTAAAAAAAAAAAAAAAATATAATATATATATATATATATATATATATATATATATATATAAATTTTTTTTCTTTCTTTCTTATTGATTTCAGAGAGGAAGGAAGAGGAGAGAGAGAAAAATCAATGATGAGAAAGAATCATTGATCGGCTGCCTCCTGCATGCCTTTGGTCGGAATTGAACTTGGGACCTGCAGTCCACAGGCTGATACTGTATCCACTGAACCAAACCAGCCAGAGCATAGTTGCTAAGAGTGCTTTGTAAAGAGCCTTTGTCATAGATGTTCTTGCAGATAATGGGCAAACACCTCCTAGACTTACTAGTCCTTTTTCCTCCTAGCCTTAATGAAATATAATTGATCTCTAAGAGGTTGCAAATTCAATTTGTACAATGTGATTATATAATACATGTTATTGAAATGATTACCAAAATAATGTTAGTAACATACCCTTCGCCTCACATAATTACTGTTTTTTTGTTATGATGAGAATACTTAAAATCTATTCCCTGAGCAACCTTAAACTGTCTGATACAGTGTTGTTAACCATAGTCACCATACTGTACATTAGATCCTCAGAATTTATTTCCCTTATAACTGGAAGTTTGTCCACTTTAACCAGTTTCTCAATTCCCCACCCCACACCCCCACTAACCCTTGGCAATCACATATCTAGCCATATGAAATCTGTTTTGAGCCCAAGTCTTTTAGATTTTACATTTAAGTAAGATTATACATTATTATCTTTCTCTAACTTATTTCACTTTTCATAGTGCCCTCAAGCTTTCTCTATGGTGCCACAAATAGCAGAATTTTATTCTTTTTTATGGCTGAATTATATTTTACTTTGCATACACCCTCAACCCACATTATTGTTATCTATTCATCCATAAACGGACATCAAGCATACTGTCTGCTTGAGTTTCTTTGGCACAGATGGAAGAAGGTGCTCATGCTTCTGTCCCCACTTAAAGTCTCACTTCTTACTGATTCTGTTGGCCGCTGTGGGGACCCCATATTTTGAACACAGGTGAGTGGAATTCTCATTTTAAGCAAGCTCAGCCCCTGGACTTTGATGTGGGTGCCTCTGGCAGTTACCCTGGCTGGGACTCTGTCTGCCAACAGCCTCAGGGTCTCCAGTTTGCTCACAAAATAACTTCCAATTACTCTTCTTGGGCAGAATGTCAATCCCAGACTCATATTATTTCAGAATAAGAAGTAATATGTAAAGAGCCACTTCTAAAAGTTATTTAACTTTTCAAGACTTCACATACACCTTATACATTCTTTAGCCACTACAACGCAAGCAGGTTCAAATTCTGTTACCTGCTGGATGACAATAAAATGTATGTTTTATTGACAGTTACTCTTCTAGGACTTCTTCCAGAGATTTCCACTGCATAGTTTCTCACATGATGCTCTTTGGCCAGAGCCGTTCTCTGAAATTAGTATTTACCATTTACAACCAAGATCCATGCCCTATACACCAAGTGGCCAGATTATTATGAACTCTGAACACATAATAATCTGGCCACTTAGTGTATATCCTATATAATAAAAGACTAATATTCACATTATCCCCTCGACCAGGAGTTCAACCAGCAGGCAGGCCGGCCAACTGCCCATGTCCCCTCCCCATGGCCAGGCTGGCAGGACCCCATCCATGCACGAATTCATGTACCAGACACACACACACACACACACACACACACACTCACACACACACACTGAGTGGCCAGATTATTATGTGTTATAATCTGGCCACTCAGTGTATATGCTTATGTTGTTCCAAAGCCCAGTCCCAACTCTCATAGCCTCTTCTTTCATTTCTTATTTGAACCCCTATTAATCCCCTGTAACAATCTCCAATAATTAAGGCTCCACAGAATCCAATGAGCACTAAGACTATAAGTGCCATGTGGAATTTATAATATTGTTTTTTGTAATTGTGATTTTTGCACTCAGGTCCACTGTGCTGAACAGTATATACTTATCAACTTACAGTAATATATCTTTGCTAAGTATATTGTGTTACAAAACTTTATGCCAAATACTGACTTTAATAATTCTTCTTCATTTCCCACTTTAGTCTCCATGTTATTGTTATTGGCAGAGTCATTAATTGGGTATATATTTTATACATTATGGTGGAAATTTCTCTCTATATATTTTAGTTTATATAAATATATATGTACTAAAGATCTCACTCAGCACCTATGCTTTTTACTTAAGATAATGTTTTCAGTAGCTAGCCAGAACTGTATGTTTTCAATATATTGGTACATATTCATAGTATTTATATTATATTTTTATAATTTGCTTTATGTAGCCCTTTCTTTTATAATATTGGTTATTTGTATTTTCTACTTATTAAAAATTCTTACTAGAGTTTTGTGTACTTTGTTTTTCCCAAGACTGAGCTTTTAGCTTGTTAATCCCTTGTTGTGTCTTTAATTTTATTTGATTAATTTCTCTTATAATGTTTTATTTATCTCTTCCAATTTATTTGGGACTTATTTTAATAGTATAAGTTCTTAATTAGCACATTTATTTTGTTAACCATTAGAATTTCTTTTTGAACATAAACATTTAATGTTATCAATTTTGCTTTAAGTATAGCAATATAGCTGTATCCCACAGCTATGATATGTAATTATTTTTGAAGCAGTTACTATTTATTAAGGTAAAAACTCATGTTACTTTTATAGTTTTATGCTATTATTATGAGAACCATTTTAGGCCCATCAAAATTGCCTTTCCAGTTTTATATCTCTTGTTGCTAATTTACGCATAGAATGCTCCAATTACTATTGAAGTTATAATAAATTAAAATTAAAAATGAAGTATTTATATTATCTAAAGGGTATAACATAGGTATAATCCATTTGTAAGAATCATATGAAATATTAACAAAATATTCTTCTAAGTTATTTTATCCCACTTCAATTAAAGCCATCAATTCCTTGAACTGACAGTGGATAAGATTCCTACTGAAGAGAGCTCACAGACGCTCAAGTTTCTTGGAGAGATTCTGAAAGATTAGATCATTGATTTGAAGGTTGACTTAACTGAGAAGGAAATCATACTTTAAGGATGCAATTTTAGTGGGAAATCCAGCTCATCAGCTTTCATATCTACCTCCTAAAGAAGGGAGTGGATAAAAGGGTTTTTCTTTGTTCTTCATGAGTTTTCTCCTTCACTCCACTAGCAACAATGAACCGCAGGTTTAAGAAGGAGGTGTGTGAACACTGGCTGGGAGCATGGTAGTGGAGGGTAAAGAAAGGCCCTACCTTCAGATAAATGTGTCTTCCAAACCTTTATTTAGAAGTCCATAAAGAGAATCATTATTGGCTAGATACATTGTTTAGGAAAACTAATTGTAAAGTGGTAACTTGCCAGGCATGATCAAGTGACTAGTTGGTTATCATCTAGCCATCACCTTTCCTTTGTTCTCTGCACTGCACCTCTCTTCATTCAGTTCTTGTTTTTGGAAAGTGACTGACTCCTTGAGTATTGACTTGATCTTCTGCTTTTATTTTTTCTTCAAATGCATTCTTTCATATAACATTTACTTTAGGTTGTACTTTCTAAAGATAATCCCAGTTATACCTATTGCTTATTAACAGAGCTTGAATCAATTTTGTGAATACTTAACATTTTGTTACCATTGCCCACAATGTGCAGTACAGTGATATGCCATACAGGTTTATATCCTAGGAGCAACAGACTATTCCATAGCCAAAACATGCAGTAGGCTATACCATCTAATCCTATATATGTGCACTCTATGATAATCACAAAGCAACAAAATTACTTGACAACACATTTCTCAGAAAATACCTCCATCACTCAGCAATGAATGGCAATGTCAAGTTGAAACTCCTCTGAATGTACCCTTCTCCAGCTTATTTACATCATTCAGGGACACAGGAATTGACAGTTTTCAGTTATTTAACCAGTTCAACAGCCTATTTTTAACTCTGCAAGTAGTAGGTTTCCCAAAAGTGTTTGGGAAAGAATGACTGATTGGTTCAAGGAAAATATTTTATCCTGGAGAATGAACCACTGAAAAGCAGTAGATCAAATCATTTCCAGAATTCACAGAGTGCTAAGTACTACTGGAGTTCCCACTAGAATGGAAATAATTCATAATATATCAAAAATTCATAATATATCTTACTAATGGAGCTAAATTATCTCTATACTAACAGCTGTTCTGAAACCACCTTTTGAAAAGCAAAGTTTGAAATTTCCCAGTGGATTGTAATTAACCTGGCTCTGTGCTTTAAACAAATTTACTACAATTGAAGTAATACAACAAAAGGCAAAAACAATGCAAAATTTATACTTGCTATCCAGACAAAATTTTGAAGCATGCGGAAAAACACAAAAATATGACCCAAAACCAAACCCATCAGTAGAAACAAGTCTGGAAATTACATAGGTAACCTTGAAAACCAGAGACAAGAAATACAAAATCAAAGTCTGCAGAGATTAAATGATGACAGATTAAATACAGGAAACAAGCAGATGATAGCTGATTTTTCAGAAACTACACAAGCAACAGCTAAATGGAATGCCATATTTAAAGAACTTAAAAAATAAAACATAATTCTTGCATCACAAAAATTTTATTTAAAACTGAAAGCAAAATAAAGATGTCAGAAATGATCTCAGACCATTTTTTTTTCCCAAAAGATGTTCAATATAACAAATGCTCAAAAATGTTGTTCTGCTAGAAGGAAAATAGAAGCTGAATGAAAAATTGGATTTACATAAACAAATGAAGATGACAGAAAAGATAAATGTGTGGGTAAATGTTGCTTCCCATTTTCAAAATATACCCTCCAGCTAAGTGGGAGAAGACTTAGCAATTCTGCTCAATTCTGCCCAGCCAAAATAGGTATAAAAGTAATATGTTATATGTGTACAATAAGTATAAAAAATTAATATACATTGCATTTATTTTATGGCACTAAAAACTAATTTAAAAAACACACAATTAAGAAGAGTTTATTCTTTAAAACCATGCTAGAGTTTTGGGTAAGAACTGGAAGTAGCATAGTAGCTTTGCTAGTATGTTAACTTTTTGCCTGCTCCCACCACCAATCAGGTTTGTTAATAATTTAACCAGTATGTGGCAGACTGGTTGTAAAAACTAGCTTTGCTGAAAGAGGTGATGCAGTTTATTTGAGCTTTCGACAAAGACGTATATCATTGCAAACAAAATAGTTAAATACTGTTTTATTTTTTTTTATTAAAATGATTTTAATGAGCACAGATTCTAGACTTAATGTTGCAGCACAAGAGCTTAGAAGGGGTTCTCACAGTCTGTTTGCTTGGACATGAGTCAAAGCAGCAATCAGAATATTCTGACATTCGTTAGTTGATGGTGGTGTTACTAGAAGTAAAATAAATGGAAAATTACCTAAGTTGTTACTTAATCTATATATTGCAAGTATCAAGGTCAAGTGAGAAAAGTCTAACTTGAATAATAAAAATAGAGGAGCATGTCTCTGTTATGCCCAGATTTCAAGATCCCCAAAGACCACCAGGGAGCTGAGTCCAATGCAAAAGCAAAGAGCCTTTATTCAAGCCCTGGGCTTGGCTCTCCGCCTCCACAGACCAGCAGAGGACGCAGGAAGAGAATGAGTTTTTAGGGAATAAAGGTTTTATAGGGGGAGGTGGGGCCTCCTCGGACCACTGAGTTGGCCGATCCCGATTGGTTCGGTGAGGGCTGGGGGTGGTTAGGGTCTGGTCACACAAAGACAGGATGCAATCAGCATACTTTTGGAGTTCCCCTTGCATTCCCATTGGCTGATTTAAGGGTGAGCTGGGTAACTGACACATTCTGTGGCCTTTCTTGGAAGAGGGTCAGGTCAGAGACACAGCTACACAAGATGGAGGACATGGTATGAAATGGAGTCAGTCCTACTCTGCCCTTTCATTCCCCACTGGTTTTTTGTACGAGTCAAATCATTGACTCTTGGTTATTGTCAAGATATATTTACCCCTGAGGACTATAATTTTCTGTCTAATAAAGTTAGTGGGCCTACTTATAATACAAGGGCCCAGAATGAGGACCAGGAGTAATATTTAGAGAGTTCGAAAAGTCTTGGACTCTATTTTTCTTAAGTTGCTTAAGCCGGGAGTGATGAAGCCACATTGGGATTCTCTTGACCTTGACTGCCATGGAGGTGGTCCTTTCCATGCAGAAGTCAATCCATAGGTTGCAAATTTCTTTACCCAAACAGTCACCAGGGTGGAAGGGATGAATGGGATCAGAAGTTAGTACAGGCAGATTATCTCGGATGAGCTTCTGGATTGCTTCCTGAGTAGACGGTGAAATCTGTAAGAACTTGAATAAAGATTGGTTATGGCTGTAGAGGCCCCACTGGTTTTAGGGCAGCCTCCTGGGCAGCTTCATCTGTGGCCCAGTTCCCTCTTGCTTCTGCAGAGACCTCTTACCTTGTAAATAGCACTATGTACGTGGCCCATTGCAAATGCGCACCTGCTATCAGTATAAATTGTTACTGATTTTTCTTTGTCTACCATAGAGCCTGAAACTGGTGACTCGAGTGTTTGACATCCAATGCTCTACTGTGTTCCAGAGTAAAGCCTCGCCTCATGTCCTCAGGTGAGGCAGTTAGGATTAGTTACTGCCCTAGGGTTAACCTATTTGCTTTTCTGATAAGTATAGCTGTGGCTGCTACTACCTGGAGGCAAGTATGTCATCCAAATGCAAAGGGTTCAAGTCTTTTGAACAAATAGGCTAGTGGCCTTCTCTAAGGGCTGATACTTTGGGTGAATACCTCTTTGGCTATGCCTCTTGTCTCACATACATAGAGATGGAAAGACTTAGTTATATCTGGTAGCATTAGTTGGCCCATCATCCTTGCTCTGCTTATGTCTATCTAACTGCCTAATATATTACCTCAAAGATCCTGGCTCTGAATTCTTTTAGGGAAAATGGATGTTGAATTTCTTCTGTAGCTGCTTCCTGCTGAGAAGGGATGGAGTATTCCTCAGAGCCAAGAGATCTTACTGTCTGTCAGAGGGACGATGAGGCCTGGGCACAGAAGGAAGTGGGCTTGTGACCTGGCAGAGACAAAGTGTAACAAATAGTCACTTCCCTCTGTTCCAAACAGGCCTTCCTCAGTTTCCTAAAGTTGAGGTTTGTGCCACATCTGACATGGGTATGGCCACACATGCCGCGGTTAATCAGGCTCTCTGAGTCGGAGTCCCTCGTGGGTCTTGGGGGTCTCAGGCCAGCCCCCAAATCTTATGCCCAGATTTCAAGGTCCCCAAAGACCACCAGGGAGCCGAGTCTGATGCAAAAGCAAAGAGCCTTTATTCAAGCCCTGGGCTTGGCTCTCCGCCTCCACCGACCAGCAGAAGATGCAGGAAAAGTGTTAAATACTGTTTTAAATAAATGGTAAAAACTGACAGCTTTGATATAAGATTGTGGTTACATAACACAGTGCCAACAAAATAGAGGCGTGAATATATATGTCTAGAAAACTAAATGAGAGGTAAAAATCAATAATAGTAATAACTACATTAAATATCTCAAAAGGCAAGTGGTTTCTAACTGAATAAAATAGCAAGATCCTAAATAATAAAGGCATTAGGTTTTTCTCATTTTGTTCATAACTTCCCAAAACCAATCATGCTCTACTTTCTGTACTCATTTATGTAACTATCTGTACCCTTTGTCTTTAACAAAGTTTGTATCAATAAAAAAGGTCAAGATGGAACTATATAATGTGTATAAGAGATACATTTTAGATTCAAACAGGTTAAAAGTAAAAGGATAAAAAAAAGTATTATAAAGTATATTTAAATTACTTTTAATAAGAGAAGGAGTATATTATTAGAAAAAAGGTAAACATTATTTCTAGAATCATTACTAAAGAAAAAGAGGACAATTTATAATTAAATTGTTATAGCAGAAAGGAATTAAAAACAATATAGGGCAATAAAGCTCTAAAATAAGTGAAGAAAAAAGTAACCAAATTGAAACAGGGAAAAAAAAACCACAATCACAGTTTTAAGATATCAATAATTTAAGTTATTTAACAATAAGTCAGAAAATTAGTGAGGACATGGAAAAAACAACAAAATTAACTGACATATAGGACATTGTACCCAACAGTAGCAGAATACACACTATTTTCAAGCACACATGGAGTATTTTTAGAAGAATTAAAATCATACAAAGCATATTCTCCAAATAACAATGGAATTTAATTTGAAATCAACCACATAAAACATATAGGAAATTGTTAAAAATTCATAAATAAATGAGAATATCTAAATAATACACAGGTCATACAAAATCAACTTGAAAATTAAAAAGCTATAATAATAAAAGCATAATATGCTTATTAGACCAGATGATCAACCTCTCAGATGTCCTTCTGTATAACCTTCCAGACAGGGCTGCATGGGGCATGCCCCTTGCATAAATTTTGTGCATCAGGCCTCTAGTATAAATATACATATATATAAATACATATGTGTGTATATATACATATATATCCTGAACTATATTACTAAGTTTATAGCATAATAAGAAAAGCTTCCTGACTAAATTCTAAGCAAATATTAAATACTTATCCATATAAGAAAATGCTAATATGCAAATTGTCCCCTTGGGAGTTTGACTGACTGGAAGTTTGACTGCTTGCTATGATGTGCACTGACCACTATGAGGAAGTAAGGAACTAAGAAAGGTCCCAGTTGTTAGCTAGAAGGCCCTTATCAACCCAGATCGCTGGTCAGGCCAAAGGACCCTACCCATGCATGAATTTTGTGCGCCAGGCCTTTAGTCCTGTAGGCTAATATGCAAAATGTCCCCTCGACTGGGAGTGGCCGGATTATTAGGCGTACAGAGATCATAATAATCTGGCCACTCAGTGCATATACACAGATGTAAATACTATCAAGTTTGAAGGTAAAATCTATTCTAAATGTAAACTATATGAAGTCATGGAGTTGTTTATTTATTTCCAGGATGTAAAAATATAAAAAAAAATACACATCCTGTATGAAAGGTTTAAAGAATGTAAACAAGTAAATATAATACTATATGCCATATATATATATATATATATATATATATATATATCAAGCTTATTGGGAATATAAAAGGCAATAATAAATTATAAGTGCATGGTATGGGGGAGGAAAATGAAAGATAGTATAAAGGAGTGGACTCAAAAGAATTACACATTTTTCTTTGGTCAAAATAAATGATCACATAGCAAAATAAGCCAATGAGAGAAAGACAAATATCACATAATCTCACTCATATGTGGAATCAAATGAACAATATAAACTGATGAAGAAAATAGATCCAGAGACACAGAAGCATATAACAGTTTACTGAATCTCAGAGTGAAGTGGGGAGGGGGCAGGAAGAGATTAACAACAAATTTTTAATGCATATATAGTATTATAGCGTATGGATACAAACAATGGTGTGGTAAAGGCCTAGAGGCATGTAGGATAGAAGGTATCAATGAGGGAATAAAATGGGGCATCTCTAATACTTTCAACTATAAAGATAAATTTAGGTATCTCACTTAGAGCTATTACAATAAGTGTTTAAATGTAGTACTGGGGTCAAATGAACTAGCTTTTTTTTTTTCAGCTGGGTTTAGAAGTATGACAGAGAGGGCATTATCAACATTAGAGAATATAATGCTTACTTAGCAGAGTAGCTGAAGAGGTAAAATAAGCCTGACAATAGTGTTCTTACCCTTGCCACTGTGACTCAGTTGGTTGAGTATCTCTTGCACCAAGAGGTGGCCAATTCCATTCCCAGTCAGGGCACATGCCTGGGTTATGGGTTGCTGTCTCCATCCCCAGTAGGAGGCCCACAGTTGGCAGCCTGTTTGATGTTTCTGTCTTATCATTAATGTTTCTCTCTCTCTTTCCATCCCTGTCTCTCTAAAATTGAATAAAGTCACATTTTAAAAGTAAAAACTGAACAATATGTTCTCATAAAATTTTCCTAAGAACAGTCTGGAGTAGCACCTTTACCCACTGATATTTCTTATACTCATTGTCATCTTGGGTTAGGGATCTATGAACTTGCATATTAATATTTAATGCTATCTTTGTGCTGGTGAAGGGAAAAATCTCTTGTATGCTTCTTCAATTATTTAGTATCAAATACAAATATTTATTGTTTTTCAAGGTTGAGAAACTTTGCATATTACAACTTTTATTTTAAAATCTTATATTTAGAGCACTTCAGAATTTTTGAGTGATGTGTATAAGTTCTATTATTTGAAATTTAGCAAAATTATATGAAGTAGGTTGCCTATATCCTTCCAGCTGTTTTTCATTTATAGTTTTATTGATGCATATAGATGAATACAATATACTGCACACATTTAAACCCTCAATTTGATAAGTTTTATGTATATAACCAGGAAAAAATTACCACAACTATGATAATAAAAATATCTATCACTGACCTTGGTTGGATTCAGTCATTAAATATTTTCCACAAGGACTGAAGGGTCAGGGGAATGAACCTCCAGCAGGTTAGATCCCTGGCCCCAGTCAGGGGCCTATGTGGGAGACAAACACTCAATGTGTTTTTCTGCCTCTGTCTTTCTCTTTCTCTGCTTATCTCTCTCTCTTCCATTGTCTCTAAAAAATCAAGGGAAATTATATCCTTGGGTGAGTATTAACAAACAAAACAAAACAGAAACAAGAATATCTATCACCTTCAAATTTTCTCTCTGCTCTTTTTAATCCCCATTTTCTTCATCTCTGAACAACTGCTTATGAACTTTCCATCATAGTTCAATTACTTTATTTTTTAAGATATTTTATTGATTTTAGCGAGAAAGGGAGAGTGAGAGATATAAGAATATGAATGATGAGAGAGATTCATTGATCAACTGCCTCCTGCATGCCCTGCACTGGGGATCGAGCCTGCAACTGGACATGTGCCCTGACCAGGAATGGAGCTGGCCACCTCTTGGTGCAGGGGACAACACTCAACCAAGTCACAATGGCGAGGGTAAGAACACTGCATCATGCTGCTTTATAGGTCCATGCTCAACCACTGAGCAACACTAGCCAGACTTAGTTCAATAACTTTAAATTCTCTTTAAAAGAAGTAAAGGGCTTGGCAAAGACCAACATACCCTATACAATGTGGAATAAAAATCTTGAATAATTTTTAAACTGGTACTATTTTCATTAATTCTTCTCATTATGTCATTACTTATTTTCATTATACTCACAACTGAATAGCCAAAACTCTCCTGAGAATGTCTGCATGAGAACAAGGGTCATCTCTTAATGGTGAAAATTTTCTTAAGAAACAGAGTTCTGTGAGTAATGAGGATGAAGTGAAATGAATTTAGGTGTTAAAACTGTAGCACGCAATGAGATTCCTTATGTCATTGCATTTGAACTCTTTCCAAACCCCACTGCTCTCTACAAACTTCCTCTGACACTCTTCTTGATTGACTTGCAGCTAATGATCTCGCTTCAAAATTCAAGGAGAAAATAAAGGTAGGCAGATTCATAGAAATTTCTTTATCCTTTCTATATTCCACTTATCTACCTAATGAACCCATATTTGCATTTTTGCCTTTCTTCTTATAATAGACAAAGTATCCTTGTTTTATTCACTGTTACTCTGAATTTGTTTTTGCCCATATATTTAAGGATATCAGTTCTAAAATTAGCCCTTTCTCTCTTTTTATATAGTAGTATACAATTTACTCTCATCAATTTCCCTTTCTCTCTGGAATATTTCCATTTGATCTCATTAGCATTTAAAGTGTTCTTATCACTTTTAAAACAGCTTTATTAACATCTAAAATTAGCCCTTTCTCTCCTTTTATATAGTAGTACACAATTTACTCTCATCAATTCCCCTTTCTCTCTGGAATACTTCTATTTGATCTCATTAGCATTTAAAGTGTTCTTATCACTTTAAAAACAGCTTTATTAACATTAACATCTATCTTTTGAAAATATTTTACATTGTGAAAAATAAATCATGTTTTTATCCACATTTAAAGAATCAATATATAAATAACAGAAACAGTTTGATGCCACTGTCATGTTATAATTTTTAAATACAATATGAAGAAATGGAATAAAAATGTATTTATTCAGGAAAAAACTATTTATACCCTATGAAATAAAACAGAAGTTAGTGCTCTTGGTTTTTTACTTCTAGACATCTTAAAAATCCAATCTTTGTAAGGCCTACAGGTTGTTCTGTGTCATTTAGGATAGATCTCTGACACTTGTCCTGTTTAACACCTGCAGGCATTACTATTAACTGGACATGTTTTATTCCTAAAGTACTTAAATAGAGAAATAGTGACATCACAGTGAGGTGACAGATGCCTTTGTGGTTTATTCAGGAGGCTTAATTGATAGAAAAGGATCATGGATGAATATATATCTCTACTGCTATTCATCTTCATTCTGAGTAGCATGGCCAGTGGGAACTGATCAGTGTCAAAGCAAGCCCCAGTGACTCACTGCTCCCATTATCTCTCTTTTTCTGAGAAGTTAATCAGCCCTTGTTCACAAACTGATCTGTGAAAGATAGTTGTCAGGTTGGAATGCTTGGTGTCAGTGGCAGGAATAACAATCTCCCTTTTCTGAGTTATCTCTCTCAGGGCAAGCACTGGCATCATTCAATGTCCCATAACAAGACACATGTGATGCAAAACCAAAGACAAATGCTATTACCTTTGATGATTTAATATAGGAACTTGAGTTCTGAGATAGCAAGTGGAAACCCCAAGGTCACCCTGACGAGGAACAGGTGGAGCACTTCTTGATTAACGTACTTTGCTTTGTGTGTTCTCTAAAGTAATCTTATCCAAACACAAATTAAATCACTCTTTGTAAATACTTTCCCACCTAACATTTTAAGTGTTTCCATAAACTGTGAGGCTTTGTATGAAGTGGCTGGTTCCTACTGTCCACCATACGTTCATTCCACTCTAGACTCTGTGCTTTCCAAATGTCCCTCCATGGTAACATGCATAGAAAAGTATAATACTTTTTGTGAGACACTGAGGTAAATTAAAGAGACTGCTCAAGACTACTGAGTTTGGGTCCAGGTGCTCAGGTCACAGCTGATGTGGATATAGCTTCAGCTCTGTAAGCCATTTGCTGGTTGCCATTGTGACTTGGTCCAGTTGGGAAGCTCTGGTCTAGTCCTTCCTATTTCTCAAATGTGCATAGATTATCCCTGGTGAATCTGCTCTTCCCTCTGGACCTCTATTAAATCAAGTCTCGGGTCAAATATCAACTTGACAGAGAGGTGTGTCTGAGCCGCAATCTAAAGGAGCCCTGGAGACATCCTCTCACATACCCTGACTACCTTATTTGTTCCCTAGTATTTTTGGGTATCTTAGCTTATCCCTGTTTACAACGTTCTTATCTTTCTCTCCTAAAGAACGTAAGCTCCTGAAAGATATTCACTGCTATAATCCCGGTACCTATTACATTTGAAGGGCATATAAAAGTGTCACAGAATGTATTGAATATACTGCATAAACTAGATTTTCCAGAATTTCTGCTTTGAAATAATATTGCTAATTTTTATAACAAAGAATGACAGAAAAAAATGGTGTACCTAGTTGTAGGTCCTCCACTAAGTTCTCATAGAAATGTATTATTTACTGTGCCATAGTACCATAGCACCAAAAGTTTTTAGAACAGCTAATAATTTATTAACATTTCACAACTTTAAATTTGTCAAATTAGCTTATGAGAATGAATGAAAAGTCAAATAGTATTAATAATAAACACTTATAATACAAGAAAGCAGTGCTTTATCTTCAAACATGCCATAGACTTTATCTTCCACCTTAGCATTCAATACTATTCTAATTAAGTAAATGCTCACAGTTCATTTGTCTGAAGTCTATATTCCTGAGATTCTTAACCTCATTCCTTTTTCCTGTATCATTTGTCTATTTCTCAAATTTATCCTAATTTTAATGAAACACAGTCTCTAGTAGCTTCTAAGAGAATTTTGTTGGGGAATGTGTGTGTGTGTGTGTGTGTGTGTGTGTGTGTTTAATGGCATTAAGATGAAGACCTTTGAAAAACTCTTATAAGTTTTTATTTCCACAGCTACTATCTTATTTTATTCCATATTGTTCAGTGACTTCAGACAAGTCACAATTTGTTATGTGATATTATTGTTGTTGCTTGTGAATAACAGGGAACTGGGGAATCTTTGTTCTATAAACAAACCTTTAATTCACCCATAGCTCACACCTTCCTATTGTATTTGCCATATGGAAACCCATTTTGGGAGTTTCTTCTTCCAGACACATGCCTATAAAAATGCATGTGACTAATTTATTACTGGAAGCAACATACAGCATAGGGAATATAGTCAATAATATCATACTAACAATATATGTAACTAGACGGGCACTAGAGTTACCAAGGTGATCACTTTGTATGGTATATAATGTCTAATAACTATGTGGTATAACTGAAACTATAATATTGTATGTCAACAATTAAAAATCTACTTTAAAAAAAACATGTGAGAGTTGTATGTGCATGTATAAATTTAGCTGCTAATAACAATATAAAGTATTTTTAAAGATCGTGTACCTACATACTATAGGAAAATGAATAACTATTCTTATCCACTATAGCTTCATTTGATTACATTACCTTTTTTTCTTATTTCTCTAATTAGAATTAACATGCTCTCTCTGTGTTCTCCTTTCAGCTACCACACATTATGTATAATAAAGATAAGGAAACCTAAAATGATGCTTTATTCTCCTTTTGAAATGGAATCTAGCATCTGTGAGAATAGTGGTTTGCTGATAATGGAAACACTTCGCTGTTTTTAAAATACAAATGGACAGGATCAACCCACAACATTTTGAATCAATTATTCTATGGCAAGGACAAGACATCTGTACCTCAAAAATAATTTCCTATGCTTATGCTAATCAAACAGTTTTTGTTGGTATACTGTATATAGCTATTATTTTTGGCCACCATGCTTTCATGTGGTTTCATAACTATAGCCTGAATTCTTCTAAAGCCATTGCCTATTTTAAAGAGTCACAAATATTTTTACAGAACTGTAATGTTTCTATGTAAACTTTAAAGTTATATCACTTTAAAATATGCTTTCTCTGATTTTCATTAAATAATCAAACTGTGTTTTTTTTGAGAAGAAAAAGAACTCACATTGACATATCACCTACATTTTTTAGATGCATGACCAGCAGAATACATTTTCTAATTTTCCATAGCTAAGGGCTTGTTTTGAAATATATTTGATTGTTCAATACATAAAGCAATGGGGAGAGAGAGTTGATTTAATGTTTACAGTGTTAAATGCAAGAACTAGTAGTTTTTATTACAGTGGTACCTCGAGATACGAGTGCCCTAACATATGAGATTTTTGAGATACGAGCCATGGAGCGAGCGATTTTTTGCTTTGAAATGTGAGCAACATTTGAGATATGAGTAATCGCGGGGATCGGCCGGCTGCACACGTCACACCAGTTTACCACACCTCGAGCTTCTCATAGTTTCCCACGCCTCAGTCAGCGTGCTTGTTTACCTCGTTGTCAAAGCATCTTTTGTGCATTTACATACTTTATCGCATTTCTTTTTATAACCATGGGTCCGAAGAAAGTGAGTGGAAAGGTCAGTGCTCAGAAGAGGATGATGTCTATTGAATTAAAGCGTGAAATCATAGAAAAATATGATCAAGGTGTGCAAGTGGCTGACTTGGCGAGGCAATATGGGCATAGTACCTCAACGATATGACTGTGCTTAAACAGAAGGAGTCGATAAAGGGTATAACACCAGCTAAGAGCGTTACAATAATTTCTAAGCTCCGTAGCTCTCTCCATGAAAAGATGGAGAATCTACTGATGGTGTGGGTGACGGAGAAGCAGCTTAAAGGAGATACATTAACACAGGGCATCATATGTGAGAAGGCGCAAGCGATTTACGGTGATTTGCTGGAGCAGACCCCGAGAACTTCCACGGACAAAGCATCTTAAAGACTCATTTAAAGCCAGTAGAGGCTGGTTTGATAACTTCAGGAAAAGGTTCGGCTTTCACTCCATCCTCAGGCATGGTGAGGCAGCAAGCAAGTTCAGATGTGAAGGCAGCTGAGGATTACCTCAAAACTTTTTCCAAACTGATAGAAGCCAAAGGATATATCCCTCAGCAAGTCTTCAACTGTGATGAGACAGGGCTTTTCTGGAAGAAGATGCCGAATAGGACTTATATAATTGCAGAGGAGAAGGCAATGCCAGGCCACAAACCCATGAAGGACAGGCTAACTCTCGCACTGTGCGCCAATGCCAGTGGCGACTGCAAAATCAAGCCTCTGCTCGTATACCATTCAGAAAACCCCAGAGTCTTTAAATCACATAATATTTTAAAAGATAAACTGCAAGTTATGTGGAGGGCAAACCCAAAGGCATGGGTCACCAGGCAGTTCTTTGTGGAGTAGGTAAACCTGGTTTTCGGCCCTTCTGTTAAGATATATCTACAGGAAAACAACCTAACCATGCAAGCCCTCCTCGTTCTCTACAATGCTCCTGCTCACCCACCAAACCTCGAAGATGAACTCCTCGAAGAGTTCAAGTTTATAAAGGTTGTCTACCAACACTTGTCCTATCCTGCAGCCCATGGATCAGGAGGTGATTTCTAATTTTTAAAAGCTGTACATCAAGCACTTGTTCTGGCACTGCTTTGAGGTGACAGAGAACACAAACCTCACCCTTGAAGAGTTCTGGAAGAACCACTTTAACATCGTGATATGTCTCAGAATTATTGATCAGGCCTGGCTGGGTGTTACAATGAGGACTTTGACCTCTGCATGGAAGAAGCTGTGGCCTGAGGATTCGAACCCGAGGTGCCAGTGGAGGAGGAGATAGTGTCTCTGGGAAAATCCATGGGCCTGGAGGTGGATGAGAGAGACATGAATGAGCTCGTCGAGGACCACTCTCTGGAACTCACCACGGAGGAGTTACAAGAGTTGCAGTGTTAGCAACATGCAGAGGTTCTCTAAGAAATTGGTTTCGAGGAGTAGCCAGAGCTGGAGGAGATCTCTACAAGTGAGATAAAGGAGATCTTAGGAATGTGGGAGAAGGTGTCACACTTCGTGGAAAAGAAACACCCAGAAAAAGTTGCTACTGGTTGTGCATCAGAGCTGTTCAATGAAACTTGCCTCACCCATTTCAGAAACATTCTGAAAGGGAGGAAGAGGCAAACCTCATTGGACACGTGTTTTATTTTTAAATTGGCCAAAAATGCAAAGACCAGTAGCAATTAAGTTCAGTGAAGATTAGTTAAGTTACATTCAGTTTAGGGATAAAGTGTAGCAGTAAGAGTATAATGAGTAGGTAAATACACTTTATAAAATCAGTTTATTCCTTTATATTCTTTTATTATGTTTTTATACAATATTTGTCATTTATAAATACATTTTTCTTATTCAAAAACATGTAACAAGAACAACTGGGGTGGCATTTTGGGGGCTGGAATGGATTAACAGCATTTCAATTGATTTCAATGGGGAAATTTGCTTTGAGATACGAGCAACTTGATATATGAGCAAGGTTAAGGAAGGAATTAAACTCGTATCTCGAGGTACCACTGTACCTGAAATTTTGCTAACTAAAGTTCCTGAAGGGAGGATACACTCAACTTGCAAACTGCTACTTCTGCATATTCCTCTGCATAGGTGAATTTCTTGGCTTAATAACTATGAAAGATCAGTTAATAATAGAAAAAGAGGAGTGACATCATTATGATGACAACATATGTGGTTGTTAACTTCACTCCAGCTCACAAAAACAACCAACAACTGTGAATAACAAGACATAGCTGAGAGAATCCTAGCACATTGGGATGAGACTGGAACACGCCCCTACACCACAGAGACCAAGATAGACTACATGGGAAGCTAAGAGAGGGCGCAGTACACACTGATTGCACTGCCCCTGCCCTTGCCCCAGACTAGTATAGTGCCATGTGATGAAGTCTCCCCTGAGCCTCCGGTTCTTCCAACAGGAAAAGAGAATGAAGGTCCCCAGTCCTCACCCCAGCACTCTGGGTGGCTTTAAGAGACTCCCTGCTCTGCCCTCTCACTACACTATGAGGATTGTAGGAGAATCTGCAGGGCTCAACCATTGGGAATCTGACTGTGATTTGGAAGCAGGGAGGGACTTGCAACAAATAGCACAGGGACCAAGTTTATACCTACAGTGTCGCAAGTAGTAACCCAACCAGAGGCTTTACTCATCTGCACAACCAAGTCAGAAGTGCACTCTGAACAGGGAACCTGGAAAAGTACAGATCTGCCCAATTGGAATCCCCAAACAAGCAGTTTTGCGCCCCTAGCGTCACGTTTGCCCATGCCCAGGCAAGGAGCTGAATAACAGCCTAATCCATTGTAGAGTATCATCAGGCCCCTTCTGATGAGACAGCATGGCAACTACTCTTGGAAGCAGTGGTACCTGAGCTGCAATGCCAGAAAACATATCTGATTGCCAGTCTGGGGGTGGAGTTTTCTGCACTAGGCACAGATAGGGGGATTACATCATAGCTAAGACTGAGAGTTGTTCTGGTCTCTGTCAATCAAAGAGGCTGTTTGGAAAATTGAGAGTAGCCAGGAGTAGCCCTTCCTCCTCCTTCCCAAACCAGGGGCTGAATCAAAGCCCCACTCACTGTGAACAGTGACTTTCTGCCCCTTCTGATCAGAAGGACTGGTGGCACCCCCTTGAAGTTGCGTAGCACAACAGCATATGATCCAAGAGGCCGACAGGCAGAGCCAACAGTTTGCAGAGCAAATCCAGTGGCCTTGGTTAGTCAGGAAACTGGGAGTGCAGGCTGGCTTGAGCAAAGAAAACAAACCAAGAGCTTGATTGGTTTTAGAGCTACTTCTCCTGCCTTGCCTGGGCAGGGACTCTATCAGTAGTTCTGTTCATCATTAAATACAGGAATCTAAACAGAGGAGATGAAAAGCTGCATAGCCCAGAGGTCGACAAACCACAGCTCGAGAGCCACATGCGTTTCGAGAGCCACATGCATCTCGAGAGCATGGTTTGCCTCTCTGTTAACTAATGAGTTTGCCAACCACTGCACTAGACTAAATGTTACTGTGTAGTTGGAAGCTGTGAGGATTAGGCAATTGTGGCATATTGTGTGCAAAGAAATAAAGGGTAGTATATGACAGTCGGTAAACTCATTAGTCAACAGAGCTACTGGCATGGCCCATTCAACAGCCCTAGAACTTGAACAGGAGTAGAGCCTATTGTGCGCCCAGGTGCAGAACAAAAATAGTCATCTCACCTAACCAGGGAACTCCATACTCTGGCCTTATTCACATGCCCAAGCAACAAGTGGTACAGGCCTAGTGTCTCATGTGCTGCCCAGCTAGGAGGAAAAGCCAATGCATAACCCCACCTAATGCTGAATATACTATCATATACTATCCACTCCTAAAAATCTAGTGAGCCTAACCTATATAATTCAATTAATCAATGTTACCCCAATAAATGCAATAAAAATAATTTTTAAAAAACCTATTTTTTGTATTTTAAGGAACTAAAAATAATAAACTGAACCCAAAGTTAGCAGCTAATCTGGTCACCCCTAACTGCCCACCTCTGCAAGCCTGGTGTCCCCCAAATGAATCAGAAAATAATAAAAATAATACAATAAATAAATTAAAAATAATAAAAATGTTGACAAACTAAAGAGTTAGTTCTATGAAAAGATAAACAAAATTGACATAGCTAGACTAACCAGGAAAAAAAATCCAACTAAATGAAATTATAAATTTAAAAAGAGACATTATAATAAATATCACAAAAACACAAAAGATCCTGTAATGCTATTATGAACAACTATATGCCAACAAGCTGGCATATATTTGTCAAAGTTCAAACAGGAAGTAGAATCTCTGAACAGACTAAGCATAATCAAGGTGATTAAAACAGTGACCAAAAATGTCTCAACAAAACCCAGGACCAGTGGTGAATTTCACCAAACATTTGAAGAACTGACATCAATTCTTTTCAAACTCTCCCAAAAAATTGAAAAGAAAAAATACATATATTGCCTTGGCTGGGTGGCTCAGTTGGTTGGAGCATAGTCCCATAGAATAAAGGCTGTGAGTTCAATCCCCAGTCAGGGCACATACCTAGGTCTTGGGTTTGATTTCTGTTTGGGGCATGTACAGGAGAGAGCTAATTGATCTTTCTTTCTCACATTGCACTTCTTTCTCTCTTTCTCTTTCTCTCTCTCTCTCTTTCTCTCAACCAATCAATAAACTTATCTTAGGGCAATGATGGAGAAAAAAATAAAAGAAATCTTGCCACTTGCAGCAACTTGAAGGAGCATTATGTTAAGTGAAATCAGTTAGAGAGAAACAAATACTATATGATCTCACTTATACATGGAATCTAAAAACAAAATCAAACTCATAGAAAAAATGGATCAGACTGTGGATACCAGAAATGGGGGGAAGGAGGAAGGAAGAAAATGTGGTCAAAGTTTCAAACTTGCAGCTTTAAGACAATTAAGTACAAGGGATGTAATCTGTGGCATAATGAATAAAACTAAAACTGCTATATATGATATATTGGGAAGTTTGAGAGAGTAAATCCTAAGAGTTTCATCATACAAAATAAAATAGTTTTCCTTTTTTCTTTTATTGTATCAATATGAGATGATGGATCTTAGCCGTACTTATTGTGAAAGTCATTTCACAATTTATGTAAATCAAGCTATTATATTGTATGCTTTAACTTTATACAGTGTTGTACATTAATTGTTTTTCAATAAAACTTGAAAAAATAGTAAGAATTCCTTCTTTTTTACCTCAGCATAGTATTCAATTGTGTAAATGTACCACAATTTTTTAATCCACTTATCTGCTGATGGGCACTTAGATTGTTTCCAAATCTTAGCTATGGTGAATTGTGCCACTATGAACATAGAGGTGCAACATATCCTTTCTGATTGGTGTTTCTAGTCTCTTGGGATATATTCCTAGAAGTGGGACACTGCATCAAATCTGAGCTTCATTTTTAATTTTTTGAGGAAACTCCATACTGTTCTCCACATTGGCTGCATCAATTTGCAACAGCATTGATGGAACTCGAGAGCATTATAGGTGAAATAATCCAGTCAGAAAAAGATAAATATCACATGATTTCACTCATTTGTGAAATATAATGAACAATATAAACTGATGAACAAAAACAGAAACAGAGAAGTATCGATCAGACCATCAAACCTCAGAGGGAAGGTAAGGGAGGGTGGGGGTAAGGGGGAGAGATCAACCAAAGGACTTGTATACATGCATATAAGCCTAACCAATGGACACAGACAACAGGCGGGTGAGGGCATGAGTTGGAGGGGCAGGGGAGGCAATGGGGCAATAAAGACAAATATGTAATACCTTAATCAATAAAGAAAAAAATAGTATAAAACTTGAAAAATAATACACGAATATATTATTTTTCCTGTAGGCCGGATTTTAACCTCATTAGGAGTTTAGAAAATTCATTGTGATTCAATTCCTCTTTATATTACAAGCTTTTTAAGGACTGACCATATGACATTTTTTTTTAATCTTCCTTTCATGATTATCCAGTGGCACGTAAAGAAAGGGAGGATGTAGGACCTTATTTTTCATTCAGGGGTCACTGAGCTTTAGGCAGTGAGACTTAGTGTCTCATTCAACTTCCTTGTTGGCGATTTTAAAACTGAACTGCAGCTCTGCTTTGAAAATCTAGTCTCAGATTCAAAGGTTGATTCATGATTCTAAGAAAAATAATCATGTTTAAAGAAGGAAGACAACATGGGCTTAGAGCAACCAAAACTGCATTGTGTGGGAGATAAAGTGAAGAAATGATGGAGACAAGTGGTATTTTGAGAAATAGGGACTAAAGAAGAAAAGGTGCAGATATTTAATGTATATATTTTCATTGTTGATACTAAGAAGCCAGCATATACATGTTTCTTTTTAGGCACCCAGTAATTGACAGTGACTTACAGAGTCCTTGAGACAGAGCAAACCCTCTATAAACTATTTTAGAAAAAAAGGAACAAATTTTCCAAAATATATTAACTCTTCTGTAGGTGAGTTGTGAAATTCTTGTTTATTGTTATTTAGTGATTTGGGAAAAAATTGGTTATTAATACTTTTAAAATTATTTTTATTGATTTCAGCAAGGAAGATAGAGGGAGAGAAAGTTAAAAAACATCAATGATAAGAGAGAATTATTGATCAGCTGCCTCCTGCCCCCATAGGCATGTGTCCTGACCTGGAAGCGAACCATGATTGCCAGGTTCATAGGTTGATACTCAAACAGTAAGCCATACCAGCTGCACTATCAATACTCTTTTTTATCAATAGTTTTCTCTATTTAATTGTTCTTAAGAAATACTAGAATACAGACCACTCTTGCTGTAAATATATCTTTCTAATTTTACAAGTGATAAAGCTATTTAAAAGACTACTTTTGTTCATGAAAATTAGTCACTTGAATGAAAACCATTTTTTTTCTTTAATGAGTTAGGAATATACAGATAATAGATGCTATGATTTGATGATTTATTTTTTTGAACTATTTAATGATATATTTACCTATAGCTAGCCATTAAGGAATAATTTAATCCATCTCATTCAATATTGTATAAGCTCTTGCAAAATATTTGTTTTGCATAATTTAGCTTTATTTCAGATCATGTCATTAAATTATTTTTTTTCATGGAGAAGTGTTTGTGTGTGTGTGTGTGCATGAACACATGCTTAACCCACTTCTGGTATATACTTTAGATTCTCAGTTACTGTTACAGTACCAGATCTTAGGGTATCAAAGTCAGACATAAAATGAATGTGGCACTCTTATAGGAGATGTAATTTAGACTCAAGTCTAATTCTTGAAATTGTAGAGATGAATCAGTTTATAGACAAAGATCTTCTTCTCTATTAGTTATTTAAGGGCCAGACTATTCACTTGATGTCCAGATTACAGTGTGGATAGCTAATACTGTCTTCAGTCCTTCAGAGTTATAAAGAGAAGACTGTCAGTACCAATGAAGACACTACAGACAGTCTGTAAAAGAAACCCTTCAGGCAAAATCTTTTTGTAGAAAGAAGGGATTATCAGGCTTGTATACCAATGGTTTGTCAGGACAATTTCTGAAAAATGTATCAAATGGAATCAATCCTCAAACATAGGTCTGTGTTGGAAATATTTGAGTTAATGTTAGAATTCTACGTATACTGTATTGACAATTATTTAAAAAAACACTTCTTTGATTATATTAAAGCACTAGAGGCCCAGTGCACAAAATTCGTGCATGGGGTGTGTGTCCCCAAGCCCAGCCTACACCCTCTCCAATCTGGGACATCCCTTTCACAATCCAGGACTTCTGGGTCTGAACTGCTTGCCTGTCTGCCTTTCTGATTGCCCCTAACCATTTCTGCCTACCAGCCTGATCACTGTCTAACCACTCCCTTGCCAACCTGATTGATGCCTGACTGCTCCCCTGCCAGCCTGATTGCCCCTAACTGCCCTCCCCTGCAGGCTTGGTCACCCTCAACTGCCCTCCCCTGCAGGCCCAGTCCCCCCAGCTGCCCTCCCTTGCTGGCCTGGTCTCCTCCAACCTCCCTTCTCTGCTGGCCTGGTCCCCCCTAACTGCCCCCAGCTTCCCTCCCCTGCCAGCCATTCTGTGGTGGCCATTTTGTGTCCACATGGGGGCAGCCATCTTTGTGCTTTAATGAGTTAGGAATATACAGATAATAGATGCTATGATTTGATGATTTATCTTTTTTTGAACTATTTTTGCCACTCTGTTGACTAATGAGTTTGCCAATCACTGTCATATACTACCCTTTACCTCTTTGCACACAATATGCCACAATTGTCTAATCCTCACAGCTTCCAACTACACGGTAACATTTAGTCTAGTGCAGTGGTCAGTGGTTGGCAAACTCATTAGTCAACAGACTCATACTTAAGAAGAAAACTAATATTTGCCTCTTATAAATGTTTTCCAGATATCTTTTTACCATAAATAAAAACATATTATCACATATTTTATTTATAAAATCTTTAGCACACATTTTCATATTTAATCTTAAGCATTACTCTGTGAGGTAAGTATTTCTTCACTTTATAAATGGTATAAACTAAGATTAGGAGATCTGCTTGTAGGATCTCAGTATAGGGAGCATCACAGACCCACTCTCCAGCAAAGCCCGTTCAAATTATTATTTTTAAATAAACCACTTAATTTATTTCAAAATTGTTCCAAGGAAATCCAGCAAATTAAAAAAAATTATTCAAGAAAATATACCATAATTCAGTAAGAAGAATAAGATCCTTTGTCATTAGAGCCATGACCCTCTCTCCTATCACATATGGCTTAGCTTACCTGAAACTGCACTCTGGCACTGGGTAGGTGTGGCCAAGGGACTGTCCTTTCTTTCCAATCAATTCTCAATTAAGGGTTATCCTATATACCACCAAGGGGAACAGTATGCCAGTATTTCTCATCCCTTCTAACTCAGAGTTGAAGAGTACAGCTAAGAGGTTGGAGTTTCCTTCCACCTCACAGCTACTACCCATAGGATCAGGCTCTGCCCCAGGTGAGTGAGGCAAGTTGAGAATAATGAAGCCTTGATCACTTTCTCCTCAGGTTACTCTTAGAGTAGAGGTTCTACCCAGGAGTAAGTTGACTAGAGGCTACTGACTTGCAAGGCTCTCAAAGTTATTATCAAGAAATAACTCAGAAATTATTCTAGGGGGATCAGAATTCCATACAAGAGTACTTTAAAACTCTCCCCAAAGGAACTTATTTTATAAGAATTATAGTATGAAGATGAATCATAAAAGCACTCTCAAAATAATAGCTATTCTTAATTAAGAGCAAAAAGCTAAACCACAATCAGGCTAGTTCATCAGAGTGAAACAGAGAAAGACAGCTAAGAAGAAACATGCTGGACACAGAAAAATTCTCAAAGAATGGCCTCAAACATTGCCTTTGCTCAAATTTAATTGGATCAGAGGGCTGAGAAATGTATGCTCCAGCACATTCTCAGAAACAACAGAACATTAGGCTGATTATTAGTGGAGCGTACATGTGGGCTGCTAGCTTAGAGAGAGAGAGATCCAGGAGAGAGACAGTCAAAGAGAATGCTACCGAAATGCAGGGTGATTGTTCACGTACCCAAAGCTGAGCCCTCTGATGAGTGATGTGAAAGGCTCCACAATGTGGGAAGGGTATACTTCATTAAAAGAGTCTAGCAAAGTCACTAAACAAGCAAACAAACAAACAACAAAAACTGCAAAGGGGGAAGCAAGTTATTATTCAGAGATTTACCAATATATTGATTAAATGTCCTGTTTTCAATTAAATAATGAGACATGCAGAGAAGCAGGAATATGCGACCCATGCACATGGTAAATAAAAATACAACAAAAACGACTATGAGAGGAACTAGATGTCAGATTGAACAGAGAAACTTCAAAGTAGCCATTATAAATGTGGTCAAGTTTTTCTTTATCTATGGGTAAAGAAAAACTGTATAAAGACAGTGTATAATCAAATAGAGAATATTAATAAAGATGCAGAACTTGTGAAAAAAATCTAAGGGAAATTCTAGAACTGAAAAGTGTGATAATTGAAATGAAAAATTCACTAGAAGGGTTTTAGTGTAGTTCTGAAGTAGCAGAAGTAAAAAAAAAGTGTATATTAAGATACATCCATGATAAATATAATCTGAAGAACAAAGATAAAATAGAATGACAAAAATGAAGAGAGACTCAGAGAAATATTAGAAACCTTTAGGCATATTGATATATGCATCGTGGTCATACCAGGAAAAGTACCAGAGAAAAATATTCAAGAAAAAAATAATGGCTGAAAACTCCTCCCATTTGCTGAAAAACGTTTATCTACACCTTCAGGAAGTTCAATGACCTCCAAGTAGAATAGATGGAAAGTAATCCATCCTTATACAAATCATATAAAAAAAGATGAAAGCAAAGACAGAAAACATCCTGAAAGCTGCAAGAGCAAAACAACCCATCATGCACAATAGAAGCAAAGTAAGATTAACTGCTGACCCCTCCTCAAACATAATGGAGGTCAGAAAGCAGTGTAAGGGCATATTGGAAATGCTGCAAAGTAAGGACAAAGGAATATGTGACTTGCCTAATTCACAACAAAACTAAAAGTTAAGGAATTGAGCTTAGATTTCTTTTCACTAAGTCAATGAGTTTAGTATTGAACACTGTGACTCTGATCTCAATGGACATAAAACTTACTTGAGGTACTGGGTTGAAAATTCAAATTTCTGGACTGGACGGCCACCTTAGGGATTCTCATCCTGCAGATCTGGAGTGGGTATCAGGAATTTGTATTTCAATGTATTGCATAAGTAGTTTTGATAGGGGTGGCACAATGTATCACAGAGCAAGATGCTTTGGGAAAAAGAAAAAAGTGAGCATTGAGCCTCACAAATCAGCCTTTAATTCCTCACCCATAATTACCTGCCTACTTAACTAATGCTGGTTTGTGAAAACAGAAAAGATAATTATAGGGTTGTTTTGAGAATTAAATAATATTCTTGAAGTTGACACCCAAATCTACTGGCCTCTTGTCTATCTTCATATTCCACACTACCCTTACTCATTCCACTTTATTGTCATTTCCCTCTTCTGATATTACCTTCTCCTAAAACAATAATGATTTCCATCTCAAAGTAATAACTTGTCCTTCTGCGAGTATATCTATAATCAAGAAAAATATTTTTGAACTAAGATGGTCTATTTAGATTATTGACATAAGGAAGTCAGGCATTGGATTTGGTTGAAAGTACAAATACTTTTCTCAGTGAAAGTATTTTTTGTGGAAATACAAGTGCTTGTTTTATTTTTTAATAAGTGCAATATTTCGCTAAAGTATTTGTCAGGCAACTAATGGACAATTTATTACTGAAAACAAAAGAGCAATAAAATGTCTCCCATGATTTTTATTTATTTTTGCTTGTTTATTTTTTTAGAGAGGGAGGAAGAAAAAGGGAGAGAGAGATAGACACGTTGATAGGAGAGAACATCAATCTGCTTCCTTTTAAACCCCCACTACTGAAGATTGAGCCCATAACCCAGGCATGTGCTTTGACTGGGCATCCAAAAAAGGGGACTACCTAGTACTTGAGGCTATGCTCAGTCCATTGAGCCACACTGGTTGGCTCCCATAATTTATTTTTTTAATTTGAGGTATGTCCTGGTATGAGATACATATATATATGAGATACATATATATATATGTATATATATGTATGTGTGTGTGTGTGTGTTGTGTGTGTGTGTATATATATATACATATATATATATATTATATACTAGAGGCCCAATGCATGAAGATTTGTGCAAAAATGAGCCTTCCTTCCCCTGGTTGCCAGCACTACCTTCGCTCTGGCTGAAGCCAGACTGCCCAGAGGCCCTAGGCCACTTGGCCTCTGTGCATGCAAATTAACCCACCATCTTCATTGGGTTAATTTGCATACTCACTCCTGATTGGCTAGTGGGACCTGTGAAGATATGGTCAATTAGCATGTTACTCTTTTATCAGTATAGATTGTGTATATATATTCATGTATGCTTGAACACTGTGATGGAGCATTATTTTCATATAAATTAATTTATCTTGGATCACAACAGAATGTGATAATCAATATAATCAAAGGTCTTTGTTAATAAGGAGGGTTATCACTATTGATATGTTATTTTTATGGAAAGGTCCCCAGAGACAATGTACTAAATACAGTGAACCTCCAAGCCATCCCCTGTGAGGTGGACAGACTCTTAAACTGGCCACATTATTCCTGTGTGATTCCATCTGCTCTTGTGTTAAACTGTGCTTCCAGTCAATAGACTGTAACAAAGATGATAGCATGTGAGTGATTACTTGACTTGATAATGTTATTATATCAGATTAGGTATAAACACATTGTTCTGGAGTATCTCTCTCCCTTGTTCTCCCTTGCTAGTTTTGAAGATGTAAATTACCATATGGTGGCTTCCTAAGATGGGAGACTCATTTGGCAAGAAACTTCAGGCAGCTTCTGGGAGCTGGAGGCAGCCTATGGATGACAGCCAGCAACAACCTGAAGCCCATATTTCTACAACCAAAGGAAAATGAATTCTGCCAATCACTTGAGTGATTTTGGGATATCTTTCATGTGTTAAGCTTCAGATAAAACCACATCTCTAGCCAACACCTTCTTTACAGCCTTGTGATATTCTAAGCACAGGACTCAGCTAAGCTGTATTGCATCCTGACCCATAGGCACTGAGAATACAAATGTCTATAGTTTAAAGCTGCTAAGCTTGTGGCTATTTATTATCTAGCAACAGAAAAATATACTACATTGCTTTGTTTTCTGTTTCCTCTATATATTTGATTATGTATCCTTTGAAGACTAGACCATGTCTTTGTTATTTTGATTTGTCTTAAAGGTCTTTAAAACAAAATTTCAAGGTAACCTTCACTAATATGAAGGACACCATCATACAAATATTCATACTAATATGTACATACTATTTTGTTATTTTCCAAGTACTTTAATATGTATCGTCTTCTGTAATACACATATCGTGTGGCAAAGGTAGAAAGATAATATGCCTGTTTTAAAGGTGAGGAAACTGAAGTTACAGGAGGTAGAAGTGACTCTACTTAAGTCACACAGGAAGTAAACCAATGGGGTTAGCAAAAGCAAGTTCTGCTTGGCCACAGCTTGGTCTCTAATCACAGATTGGTTGGGATAACAAATATCGTTCCCAGTGGCTTCACTTTACTACCAAACTGACAAACATGCAGGAAAAAATATATAGACCTGATAAGGAAGCCAGTTAATGAACAAAATGCTCCGAGGTCTTGGTTCTTCATGAATGGTACCCAATAAACTTAATACTAATGAAAGAATCTACTATGATAGAAAAACTCAGAATTGAAGCCTCTGCCTTTTAAACCACTTTTCTAAGGGAGCTGCTATATTAGCACTCCAATGTCTATGTTAATACTGCATAAAGGATTCCCTGCTATATCATGCTACCTAACACTGGATTCTATTTCTCTGCATCAGCAGATCTAAGGACTGCTTGGCCATGGTCTTTCCATCCTAGCTGGTTCCTCTCCTACTGGGGTGTTATTCTAATTATACTGTTCATATTTCTAGAAACAGACCCTCTTTTTAAAAGTAAATGAATAAAAATTAAGTTAGTGCCTACCAACCTCTACATTTCATTTTTAACTATAACATTGAATAATACTTGTTTTCCTTTGTTTTTCTGCATATAATTGTTCACATGTGATCTATGATTTTTGAATCATTAAGTAGCTTAAGAGAACAGTAAAATAGAAATCTCAAATGTATACAAATTTAAATTTTTACTGCATTTCTAGATTTGAAAGATAACTTGAGTGGAAGAGACTGCATTTTTTTTTCAGAGACTTTATATCCTATTGAGCTAAGTGAGCATATTTGGTCATTGTATAAATAATTCACTGTGCATTGTGATGGGTCACTTCAGTCTTTATGATTTGAATGCGGCACTCTAGGGCAGTGGTTGGCAAACTTATTAGTCAAAAGAGCCAAATATCAACAGTACAATGACTGAAAGTTCTTATGAGAGCCAAATTTTTTAAACTTAAACTATATAGGTAGGTACAATGTTATTAACTTAATTAGGATACCCCTAAGCTGACCTTTGCTAAAAACTCAAGGGGTCAAAGAGCCACATGTGGCTCACAAGTCACAGTTTGCTGACCACTGCTCGAGGGCATCCCAGTAGGAGAGCCACTTGGCTCCTAAGAGAGGCTATAAGTCAGTGTGTTGGGTCACCAGGGTGCCGTTTCAAAGGATGTGTGTACAATCTGTGGGCTTGCTCTGATGCTGTTGGAGTTACAGGACAGTGTGGGAGAGCAAGAATGAGTAAATATCTTAAGTAATCAAAGAAATTAATAAAGAGCTTCCTGACTTTTCTATGTTCCATTGCTATTATCTGTGACTTCTGAGTTCCTTCTGACTAACTCAATCTTTCATCAAGGTAATGTAAGTAAAGTCTGATTTTTTGTGTATTAACTTTTCTAGCACACATAAAAATCATAAAGTATATTGTGGTTTAACATCAATTTTTAACATGGTAATACATTTTTCTGAATCACTGAGTCAATTATTCAATAATAATTTTTTCAATAATTTTAACACATATTAGTAACCAAACTTAATATTGGGAACACAACAATAGAAAAAGAACAGAGTACACGTGGTCATGTGTCAGACCTTGAGCTCTGGACTTCTGTGTAAGATGTAACATTTTCCTGTTCCAGTGCACATGCCAAGTGTGCTTAATAACATGTAGTCTTTGCTTGGGTTGGGAGTGACCTCTCTGGGAAAGTAGATTGCAAAGCTTAAAGACACACAGGCACATGTAGATATATTGTTTATTTCTTAAGTTTCCCTGCCTAATTTTTTGAGTCCCATCCTCATCTTCCAACCAACCTCTTATTTGTGTATTCTCAATTTTCAGAGCTTAATAATGAAGGGTCTCCAAAAATTGAAAATCAAGAACAAAAATCGCAATTCTTTATATATGTGACTGTGCAAAAGTGAGAAAATTTTGGTATAATGTAGCTATGACAACAGGCCATTGAACTTTGTTGGTTACCACTCAGCCGGCTTTGAAAAAGGTCTGGGGCTGCTCAGCAAGTAAACAGTCTGATGCCTCTAAAAAAGATTGGGGTCCATACATGATAACTGCCATCTGACTTGTACCACTTCATAGTGTGCTTTTTTGTTATTGTTTTTTCTGTTAATCCTCACCCAAGGATATTTTTCCCATTGATTTTTTAGAGAGAGTGGAAGGGAGGGAGGGAGACACACACACACACACACATTGGTTGCCTGCCTCCCACATGCAACCCAACCAGGGCTGGGGATCCAATCTGCAACCCAGGTATATGCCCATGATAGAAACTGAACCCCAGGGCCCTTTGGTCAAAGGGTTGATGCTCTATTTAAAACACTGGCCTGGGCTGCTCCACTTTCTTTTTGAGACTCAAAGTAGTTTTGCTCCTTTGCAAATACAGGGTACAGGCTGAGAGAAAGCTGTGGAAAAGTTTGGGCTGCCTTAGGAAACGTTTGAGTTACCTAAACACATAGATAAAAAGAGAGGAAAGAGAACAGAGTATAAATGAGATGATAATCATGAGAATACATTCAAATATTGAAATATAATGTTAATCTATAAGAATAAAGTTAAGCCGAAACCAGTTTGGCTCAGTGGATATAGGGTGTCTGCCTGTGGACTCAAAGGTCCCAGGTTCAATTCCGGTCAAGGGCATGTACCTTGGTTGCTGGCACATACCCAGTAGGGAGTGTGCAGGAGGCAACTGATCAATGTTTCTCTCTCATTGATGTTTCTAATTCTCTATCCCTATTCCTTTCTCTCTGTAAAAAAATCAATAAAATATGTATTTTTTTTAAAAAAAGGTACATCTGTGGTGGGCAGTTAGACAGAAATGAACAGAGCAAGGGTGATGGGCCAGCTACATAGGTCACCAGACCATAAAGTCCTCGGTGCCTAGCAAAGGACAATTGTAGGGTAGGACCTCACTTCCTGGATGATCTTTCCTCCCCTAGTACATCACCAGTTATGTGATTTGGAACCCTGACCTTTCCTCCCTAGAGATGACAACTAGGCCTCAGTTGTATTTTAGCTCCAGGCCCAGAAAAGCAGCAAAACCAGAAAAGTGACCCAAAGGCTGATCTCAGGACCAGCTACATAGGATAATGACCCCCTACCCTGATTCTAACCAATTAATCACTGGAGACCTAAACCCTGAAAGGACACATCTGGAAAGTGGCTAAATATTCTATTGAGATCTTCTCCTGGAGACCCATCTCCTCCTAAAATCTCCACCTTTAAAACCCTTAGGACTGAGAACCCAGTGTTCTTTCCCTCCTGTGAGCATTCCACACCATTCCCTTTCCTTTTCCCTCCCCCCACCTCAGGTACTACAATTAGCTTTCTCACTCTCAAGCTCCAAGGGCTCTTCTTTGACCTCTCTAACTAGTTTATAAATTACTTCTTCTATCTCTGTGATTTTATAAATAAACGTACCCTAAGAGTTTAAGCCTTCGCTCTGAATTATTTCCTAGCCAGGACTTAAGTACGGAAGTTGCTGAACCCAAGTCCAGTCTGACCCTAGGGATCTAACTCCTGGTGCTGTTCCCATTACCTAAAATAAGTCCACCCAAACAAAACACACACACACATACACACACACACATATTATTAAATAGTACAGTCATGAATATCAATCCCTAAATTATTTATTGGGAACTCCATGTGCTATGGTAGGCTAACAATAAGAGAAGTTAATATAGGCTGAAAGATATATTTCAAAGAATTCATGGGTGAGTAACATGGACAAATTAATAACCAGAAGAGGACCTGAGTGAGTCATAGTGGAACAACAAAAATTGTTTTCCATGACCAGACTAATATCTCTCTAAGTTGTAATTTAAAGATGTTAAGCCAACTTTGTAAAAACAAAACACTACTAACACTGAACCAAGATAAAATAGATAATCAGAATCATCCTATAACAATCAAAGTAATTGAATTTTTAATTAACTCTTAAAAAGAAATTTCCATCCTGGCCAGTGTGACTCAGTGTTTGAGTATTGACCCATGAACCAGGAGGGCACAGTTCAATTCCCGGTCAGAGCACACGCATAGGTTGCTGGCACAATCCCCAGTAGGGTATGTGCAGGAGGCAGCTGATCAATGATTTTCTCTCATCTTTGATTTCTCTCTCTCTCTCTTGCTCTCTCCCTTTCTCTTAAATCAATAAAAACATTAAAAATTACTATGATGGGAAAGAACATTGTTGTTGTTTTTTTATTGATTTTAGAGAGAGAAGGGAAGAGAGAGGAAGAGAGAAAAAGAAACATCGACCAGTTACCTCTTGCATGCCCTTTTCCCCCATATACCCTGACTGGGAATTGAACAGGTGACCTCTTGGTGCATAGGACAACACTCAACCAAGTGAGCCACAATGAATGGACAACATTCTTGATAAAACAAATTTTTAGAGAGGAAGTTGGAAAATTCCTGGGTGAAACATACAAATTGATTTGAATCCTTGTTCTGCCACTAATAACTTTGAAACCTTGAGTAGTTTTTTTAATTCTCTGCATTTTAATTTCCACTTCTATTAAATAATTGTAATAAAATCCTCTACAAATAAATTGTTATGAGAAATAACCAGAATAGCTCACAGGAAAGTCCAGCCTACTGTGTCTAAAACTTCATGATGATTTTCCTCCACACATGTTCCTTCCATCCATCTGATGTCCTGTGAGTCAACACTAAGGAAGGATAAACTTATTCTAAAAGTATTTAAAAATTCTGTTGGTTTTCACTGGTATGCTAGATAGACTAGTTCTAATTTAACATGATAATTCTGTTGTTCTTAGGTTTGTTCTTCTAACTCCATTAAATTCAACTAATGGGTGAATATGTTATGTTGTGTATAAATAGCCACATCACACACCTTATCTAACTTTATTTAGCATCCCTATATAAAGAGATAGCACAATACACTTACTTTGCTTCAATAAACACTGTTCTGATAGCTAAGATTCATAAATTCTGAAGGTGAGAAACTTATGTACTCATTTTGGGGATACATAATCCCCTATATCAGTGGGTCAGCAAACTGCAGCTCTCGAGCCACGTGCAGCTCTTTGGTCCCTTGTGTGGCTCTTCCACAAAATACCACGGCCTGGTTGAATCTATTTTAAAGAAGTGGCATTAGAAGAAGTTTAAGTTTAAAAAATTTGGCTCTCAAAAGAAATTTCAATCATTATACTGTTGATATTTGACTCTGTTGACTAATGAGTTTGCAAACCACTGCCCTAGACCAAGGAATTCTCTCTTAGCTCTCTTATTCCTTTGTCTTTGCTCCTGCCCATATTTCCTTTTTAGCCATGTGGCCTGACCCCACATGCAATGGACTGATGAAATGCAGTGAGGAACACAAATTAATCTGGCCTGAGGCTGGCCTGGACTATACTTTAACATGAAGCAAAACTCTGGACACTGGCTTTGATCTTCCCTGATGAAGGCAAAATGGAACGTCTTCCTTGGCGGGACAAAGGGAAATGGTACCTTGGAAACTCAGGGATATAATTCCATAGAAAGAAAGCATTCTACAACATCTCATCCTTTTATAGGAAACTCCAGAAATTCTTATTCCAGCAGCACCTCAGGAACCCCATGTTCACTGATAACAAAGATCATTATATAGTTCAAAAGAGCTGGTGTTATGTTTTCAATTTTGTGCTATAAAATAATACCAGCTAGTTATATTTAACATCTTAAAGTCAAAATCAATAGATATTTACTGTCATAGTGAAATAATATATGACATTAGTATAAAAATTTGCAATTGTACACAGATCAATTGTAAAATTATACATGGTGTTAAAAATTGGACCAGAAATTCTCATACTCAACATTAAACTACAGGGGTTAAGTACAAGGTATTATTTTCTCCAATTAAACTAGTTAAATGCTTCCTAATGATATGGCAAGAAAGAGAAGAGTTCCCCAGTAATGTTCTTATGGGATTAGTAGTCCTATTTTTATTAAAAATATTACTGCTGGACTCTTGTCTCAGTTTTGCAGTGGGTCCTGAACCTGAAAGCAGGTGGATTGTGCATCTTCATTCTAGAGTGAGAAGCTATACCATTTTTGTATTATGTCAAACAAAATGTTTAAAAGCTGACTTTTCAAAAACTTAGTCCCACATTCCATTTTTGGATACGAGGTGGCAATATAGGGACCCTTTTCACTCCTAATTGATAAGTCAAAGTGAAGCATAGAGAGCTGTTCTTACTTCCCTAGTTTGTATCATCAAATGGTATTGATATGAGTTTTGACAATGAAAATCATCCTCTCCCATGCAGCTTCTTATATGTCTTTCTTTAGGCTGTAATCACTAATGTAATTTTATTATTCCCTTACCCTCCTCCATTGTAACTTTTCACGCTGACTTGATTATTTCAGAAAACACTTAAGATTTAAAAGTTGCTAATTTGTTAATTTTTCATTACTAAAACCCCTACGTGCCCCACCATCATGCTGACAAAAAGAACCCCATGACCAAACTTTAATCTGGCTTCTACTAGGCTATGGATTTGACCCATGTCCTTGGCTCATTTAGTCCAGTTTTTGTAAGAATCCTGCCATCTGAGAAGATTTACTAAGAAACCCCTAGCCTTGGTATCTGATTACCCTCCATATCTGATCAAATTCCTTATCCGTCATCCCAAATATCTTACCATTCTTGCCTGTCTTCAGGAAGAATCCAGTCAAGCTGGGTTAGCAGAAACCTCTTTATCCATGATGTTTCTTCTTAGCAATTCTTCACCCAAAGACCCTCACCCTACTATAAACTCTCACTGGTCCATATTGTGTGCAGAGGTGAGCTTCATCTCTCTCCCTTGCTTAAATATCTCCATTACAGTAATCTCTGTTTAATAAACTCTTTCTTACCATCTTTAACAAGTGCCATAAAAAGTTATCACCTTCTTACCAACATTTTTAAGTAAACAGCAAATTGCAACCTATATGCTATATAGATCAGGGATGGGGAACCTTTTTTCCACCAAGGGCCATTTGGATGTTTATAACATAATTCACTTAATATAATTCATTTAATATAAATGTATGTTGCTGTAAATAAATCTCCTATATGTATTGACTTCCGAGTCCCATCTACAGTTGCAGGACCAGACCAAATTATTTCTCAGCCCACAGGCTAGATGGTCCTTCCCATGGTATGGATAATATTAAATCATTGTTTATCCTCAAGTATTCCTTAGAAAACCTTTTTAAAAAATCATTGTCTTGCTGTTTCCATCAATCCCAAGCAAGTTTTTCATGTCGCTGATGGTGCCTGTTCTTCCGTATATTATGGGCACTCTGGGCTCCTGACTGAGAACTGGACTACATCGTGTGCTAATCATCTTTCTCTCAATTCTTGTTTTTGTTGCAGTGTTTGTTAGATGTGTGCTCAACCGCCAATACTGCTGTGACAACTCTGTGCCACCCACTGATTCAACAAAGGATCACCCAACAAAAAGAGCAGGAAGACCTAACACTATGGAACAGTCAGCCCTGGGAACTTAAAACAAGATTGTGACATCTTATGTAGCGGTGAAACTCTGTCCTTAGCTATCAATAGTTTAGCTTGACCTCAGGATTAAGGATAGACATAAGCAGAACCTGAGAACCCAAACTATTTATACCCATACAGCTCCTATTTATATGTAAAGCAATATATACCATGTGTTTATTTTATATGATCTTAATATGTGATGCTCTTCATTTAAAAAACAGAACTCTATATTAACCCACTGTCTGAATCAACCTGACTTTAAAATTGCTTGGAAAAATAAAAATTGCATAACTTTATTGTTCATTTCAAGACTTCCACAAAAACCTTAAAAAAAAAGCTATTCAGTTTTTAATAGATGACATCAATTAACTCTTTACTCTCTCAGGCTCTTCAAAACCTTATTTCAATACCCTCAATCTTGCTATTTCTATATCCCTCAACTATTATGTCATTATCCTTAACTAATCCTAAGCAAGCCCACAGGCAGAGAGATGACCTAACTTGAAGAAGAATCAACATCCCACAAATACGCTAATTTTGCCTTCCATGTTCAGAGATACTAATAAGATTTTTATCAAGTCCACACTCCTTTACCATGAAAGAAAAATCTCAGCTTTGCCTTACTAACAGGTTGTATGTCAAGGGACTGACTTTCAATAATCACTGATAGTACCTTTTCTCTGGGTTTGGTGAGGTATTTTTAATGTGGCTGGAGTATTGGTAATAAACACCACATTTTAGTTATATGGGATTGTGAACATAGCCCAGCTATAACACATGGTGTCAACCATTACCTAAGTCTGGAATGGCCTTCTCTTTGGGTCTCCATCTTATTACTACCCCTTTGTTCTCATTTATTATTACTCATAGTCTTCATCACTATCTCAAATATTTGTTTCTTTCTTTTCTGACTCTTGCCAGCTAAAGGTTAACTCCAAAATAAGATTTTGTTTTATTTGCTACTATAATTCCAGTGCATAGTATAGGGTCTGATGCAAAGTAAGAGTTGAATATGATGAGTGCAAAAATGAATTATATGGCATGTGGTAAATAAGAAAATAGGTACGTTTAAAAATGATTATTATAAAGTAGTCACTAAATAAAAAGAGGTAGAAAAAAGGGTGGTAGAACAAAAGATAGATTTAAGTTTGAAGGACCTAGAGGGTATTTTGCTAAGTAAAATAAGTCAGAGAAAAAAACAAATACCATGGGATTTAACTTATTTGTGGAATCTAAAATACAAAATAAACAAAATACATACAGAGAACAGACTGATGGTTGCCAGCAGGGGTGCGGGTGGGTGAGGTTGGGGACAGGGTGAAAAAGGTGAAGACATGAAGAAGTACATATTGGTAGTTACAGAATAGTCATAGGGATGTAAAGTACAGCATACAAAAGATAGTCAAAAATATTGTGATAACTACATATGGTGCCAGGTGTGTACTATAAATATTGGTGAGAACACCCTGTCAAGTATGCAATTGTTTAACCACTATACTGTACAACTAAAACTAATACAAAATAATATTAAATATAAATTATTATTTTAAAAATAAAAATAAAAATACCTTGTCCAAAAAAAAAGCATGATACTGTGTATCTCTAATAATGTTCTTGTGTGATATATAAACAGATCCCTAATTATTTATAATTGAGTCCTTAAGATAAAAATAAAATATATCTTATTAAATGAGGACAAATAAATTTATATGATCCTCACTTTAATTAATAATCCTCTCCTAATTAGTATACCACATAATATATTAAAGCTTTTAATTGTCTTCACTTTCAAAGAAATGATAAACCTCTTAGGCAATTTTAATTTTGTCTCTAATTAGAAATTAGATATTACACAGTATTTTTCACAAATTACATTGTCACTAAAAGGAAATATAAATTTTTCTGAAATTAATAAACTCATAAATTAATAATATGAAGAAATTTTGAAAGCTGAGAAATAATATTATTGCATTTACTTATATGCCAAATACAAAGGGTTAAATATTTGAGGGGGAAAAATACTTTGTTTAAATGTTGTTATCACTAATTTTCCTCTTATTCAATGTTCTAATTCTTGGCATGTGTGAAAATTCTTACACAAATAAGAGGAGAAATCAAAAAATTATTCTACTTAAACAGAAATAAAAATTTGAATTTACATTAGGATATATTGTTATAGATGTTTACATGGGGAAGTAACTTTTGATTTCAAATTTTTATGTTAAAATTAAAGGTGTTTTCATGCAATGGAAAAATAAAAATAAATATTTTTTAAAATATATTTTATTGATTTTTTTACAGAGAGGAAAGAAGAAGGATAGAGAGTTAGAAACATCCATGAGAAAGAAACCTCAATCAGCTGCCTCCTACACACACCCTACAGGATTATGTGCCCACAACAAAGGACATGCCCTTGACCTGAATTGAACCTGGGACTCTTGAGTCTGCAGGCCAATGCTCTATCCACTGAACCAAACCAATTAGGGCAAAAAATAAATACTTTTAATTATAAAGTTAATATAGATGTTCAAAGTTTAAACTGTGGATATAAAAATATTAAAACATTTCTTTTCCAACTAACACAATATAGTATATAAAATGTGAAAATAATAATAATTAAATATGCACCTCTGTAAATAAATGTCTCTATGGACAAGAATCCTATCTAATAAAGAGGGAATATGCAAATTGACCATCACACCATCACAAATATAGCAGTACCCATAGCCACAAGATGGTGACGCCCAGTACCCTCAGCCCCGCTGGAGTTCCTCAGTCCTTTCAGCCCCGCCAGGGAGTGGCAGGAATACAGTGTGGCTGGATCCACCCTTAGCCCCCCAGCTGCCCAAGGCCAGCCCAAGGAGCAGACAAACCTTAGATGTCAACTGCACAGCCACCTAGGGCTGGCTCAAGGTGCAGGCAAGCCTTGGATATCAGCCTGAGGTGCAGGCAATCCTCTAATGTCAGCTGCCCAGCCACCTAGAGTGGGCCTGAGGTGCAGGCAAGTCCCAGATGGCAGCTGCCCAGCCATCCAGGGCAGCCTGAGGCTCAGGTAACGAGGGCCAACTGAGGCTTGCACTACTGGCAGTGTCAACAGCCAGGTTTGATAGGGCATTTCTTTCCCCTGATCACTGGGCCCTGAGGGCTCCCTGACTGTTTAAGTAGAATATTTTTTGGTTTCTCTTCTTACTTGTATAAAATTTTCACACATGCCAAGAATTAGAACATTGAATAAGAAGAAAATTAGTGCATATTATACATGCACCAGGCTCTAGTAGAAAATACAAGATGTTCCATAGAACACTGCTTGTGGGAAGCTGAGGGAAAGTAAGTAAGTAAGAAAATGCTAGTGCTAGTAAGAAAATGGAATCAAATTTTATCTTGATGTGTTAAGAAATTTAGAGTAACTGCATATTCAACTTTAAGGGCCAGAAAGAGAAATATGGGTAGGTATTAGAATATTTCATGTGCCTGCCTGAGTTTGTAGCTAATGATGAAAAGCTGCCTGTGACTGAGGGCAAAATCATTGCAATGCATAAGTGATTGAGGCATCAGTTGCTCTGTATGTAGTTAAAGGATAACATATCTTGGTTGGTTGAGAAATCTAAATTGATTCATTAATATAAGTCATTTAATACCATATAGCCTAATGATCTTTATAGCATATAAAGCATTAGGAAATATATATTTTAAAAAAAGTTCACAAATAAAAACAAGGTACATGAGTAAATTTAATAGTCAAAAGAACTATAATTAAAATAAAAAAGTAGGATCAATATAACAATTTGGAAATATTTTAGATAAATTAACTTAAATTTTAAAGAGATAAAGAAAAAATTTGCATTAATGATTCAAAAAGAATAGTTTCTGAAATAAAATATTTTGGTTATAAAACTGAAAACTACCTAAATGACAATCAATAGTACAATGAAACCAAATTATGATATATTCAGAATGTTTTCATTGTGGAAACAGTGTTGAACTATTACACAATGCCTGTAATGTAGAAAAAGACATTTGGGGGGGGGCTGATAATATGTTCTTTTATAAAATTTTTATTAATTTTTATATATATGTCTCCATTTCCCCCCTTCCTCCCAGGCATACCCCAACAACAGTGTCTATGTTCATTGGTTATGCTTATATGCATGCATACAAGTCCTTTGATTGATCTCTTATCTAGCTCACCTAACTTTAATCTTCCTGCTGTAATTTCACAGTCTGTTTGAAGCTTTACTGTCTCTGTATCTATCCTTTTGTTCATCAGTTTATAATGTTCTTTATTATGCACAAATGAGTGAGATCATGTGATGCTTCTCATTCAGTGACTGGCTTATTTCACTAAGCATAAGGCTCTCCAGTTCCAACCAGGTTGCTGCAAATGGCAAGAATTCCTTCTTTTTAATGGCAGCATAGAATTCCATTGTGTAGATATACCACAGTTTTCTGATCCACTCGTCTGCTGACAGGCACTTAGACTGTTTCCAGATTGTAGCTATTGTAAATTGTGCTGCTATGAACATAGGGGTGCATAAATCGTTTCTGATTGGTGTTTGGAATTTTTTAGGATAAATTCCTAAGAGTGGGATTACAAGGTCAAATGGGAGATCCATTTTTAGTTTTTTGAGGAAACTCCATACTGTTCTCCACAGTGGCTGCACCAGTCTGCATTCACACCAACAGTGCACAAGGGTTCCTTTTTCTCCGCATCCTTGCCAACACTTGTCATTTGTTGATTTGTTGATGATTGCCATTCTGACAGGTGTAAGATGGTATTGCATTGTCGTTTTGATTTGCATCTCTCAGATGATTAATGACTTTGAACATGTTTTCATGCGTCTTTTGGCCTTCCTTCTGTCGTCTTTCGAAAAGATTCTACTTAGGTCCGTTGCCCATTTTTTATTGGATCATTTATCTTCCTTTTATTAAGTTGTATAGGTTGGCTGTAGATTTTGGAGATTAAACCTTTATCAGTGATAACATTTGCAAATATTTTCTCCCATACAGTGATCTTTCTTGTTGTTTTGTTGATGGTTTCTTTTGCTGTGAAAAAGCTTTTTATTTTGATGTAGTCCCATTTGTTTATTTTTTCTTTAGCTTCCATTGCCTTTGGAGCAGTATCAGTGAAGAAGTTCTTTCGGCATATATCTGAGATTGTGCTGCCTGTGGATTCCTCTAGTATTTTTATGGTTTCCCTTCTAATGTTTAAGTCCTCTATCCATTTTGAGTTTATATTTGTATGTGGTGTAAGTTGGTGGTCCAGTTTCATTTTTTTTGCATGTATCTGTCCAATTTTCCCAACACCATTTATTGAAGAGGCTATCTTGGCTCCATTGTATGTTCATGCCTCCTTTGTCAAATATTGGTTGAGCATAGTGCTTTGGGTGGATATCTGGGTTCTCTATTCTATTCCATTGGTCTATATGTCTGTTCTTGTGCCAGTACCCGGCTGTTTTCAGAACAGTTGCTTTGTAGAATAGCTTGAAATCTGGTATTGAGATCCCACCAACTTTATTCTTCTTTCTCAGAATTGCTGTAGCTATTTGTGGTCTTTTTTTGTTCCAGATGAATCTATGAAGAATTCTTTCTAGGTCTGTGAAATATGTCGTTGGTGTTTTAATGGGTAGTGCGTTGAATCTGTTGATTACTTTGGGTAGTATGGACATTTTAATGATGTTGATTCTTCCAATCCATGAGCCTGGTATGCTCTTCCAGCTGTTAACATCTTCCTCTATCTCTTTATTCAGTGTCCTGTAGTTTTCTGCATATAGGTCTTTTACCTATTTAGTTAGGTTTATTCCTAGGTATCATAATTTTTTGGTGCGATGGTAAATGGGATTGTTTTTTGAGTCTCTCTTTCTGTAATTTCACTATTAGTGTACAGAAATGCCACAGATTTCTTGGCATTAACTTTGTATCCTGCTACATTGCCAAATTCATTTATTAAGTAAATTAGTTTTGGGATGGAGTCCTTCGGGTTTTTTATGTACAGTATTATGTCATCTGCAAATAAGGACAGCTTTACTTCTTCTTTTCCAATTTGGATGCCTTTTATTTCTTCTTCTTGTCTGATTGCAATGGCTAATACTTCCAGTACTATGTCAAACAGGAGCTGTGAGAGTGGGCATCCCTGTCTTTTTCCTGTACTTTGGGGAAATGGTTTTAGTTTTTGCCCATTGAGTATGATGTTAGCTGTGGGTTTATCATATATGGCTTTTATGATGTTGATGTATGCTCCTTCTATTCCCACTTTGCTGAGAGTTTTTATCAAGAAAGGGTGTTGGCCGAGACCGGCTTGGCTCAGTGGATAGAGCGTCAGCTTGCGGACTGAAAGGTCCCAGGTTCGATTCCGGTTGGGGGCATGTACTTGCTTGCGGGCACAACTCCACTGTGGGGCGTGCAGGAGACGGCTGATCGATGTCTCTCTCTCATCGATGTTTCTGACTTTCTATCTCTCTCCCTTCCTCTCTGTAAAAAATCAATAAAATATATTTAAAAAAAAAGAAAGGGTGTTCGATTTTGTCAAATGCTTTTTCTGCATCAATTGATATGACTATGTGATTTTATCTCTCAATTTGTTTATGTGATATATCACATTTATTGATTTGCGGATATTATACCATCCCTGCATTTCTGGGATGAATCCTGCTTGGTCATGATGTATGATCTTTCTGATGTACTGCTGGATCCGATTTGCTAGAATTTTGTTGAGGATTTTGGCATCTATGTTCATGACAGATATTGGCCTATAATTCTCTTTCATTGTGTTGTCTTTATCTGGTTTTGGTATTAGTGTGATGCTGGCTTCATTGAAGGTGTTTGGAAGTTTTCCTTCTCCTTGAATGTTTGGTAAAACTCTCCTGTGTAGCCATCTGGTCCTGGGCTTTTATTTGCTGGAAACTTTTTGATGACTGCTTCAATTTCTTCCATAGTTATTGGACTATGGAGATGTTTGGCTTCCTCCTCATAGAGTTTTGGAAGGTTATATTTTCCTAGGAAAATGTCCATTTCTTGCAGGTTGTCCAATTTGTTGGAATAGAGTTGTTCATAGTATTTTTTAACAATCCTTATTTCCACTGGGTCTGTTGTTATTTCTCCTCTTTCATTTCTGATTTTGTTTATTTGGGTCTCCTCTCTTTGTTTCTTGGTGAGCCTGGCTAGAGGTCCATCAATCTTGTTATCCTTTCAAAGAACCAGCTCTTTGTTTTGTTGATCTTTTGAATTGTTTCTTTGGTCTCCAAGTTGTTTATCTCTGCTCTGATCTTCACTATTTCCTTCCTTCTGAGTAAATTGTGCTTTTCTTGTTGCTCTCCTTCTCGCTCTTGAAGTTGTAGATTTAGGTAATTTATTACCATTGTTTCCTGTTTTTGCTGTAGGCTTGTAGGGCTATGAACTTCCCTCTCAAGACTGCTTTCACTGTGTCCCATAAATATTGGAGTGTTGTGTTGTCATTGTCATTTGTTGCCATGATGTTTTTTTATTTCTTCCTTTATTTCTCTGGTTACCAAGTTGTTGTTTAATAGCATGCTGTTTAGTCTCCATGTGTTTGATTTCTTTCTATTATTTTTATTATAGTTGATTTCCAGTTTTATGCCACTGCGGTCTGAGAAAATGCTTGATATGATTTCTATCTACTTGAATTTGAAGAGATTTTTCTTATGACCCAACATATGATCTATCTTTGAAAATGACCCATGTGCACTGGAGAAGAATGTATATTCTGTGGCTTTGTGGTGAAATGTTCTGAAGATGTCAATTAATTCCATCTGGTCTAGTGAGGCTTTTAGGATTAATGTTTCTTTGCTGATTTATGTTTAGAGGATTTGTCCAATGGTGACAGTGGGGTATTAAAGTCTCCTACTATGATTGTATTGTGTCAATCTCTCCCTTAATATCCTCCAAGAGGTGTTTTTTTTTTTTTATGTATGTAGGTGCTCCTATATTTGGTGCATATATGTTTACCAGAGTTATTTCTTCTTGTAGGATTGTTCCCTTTAGTATTATGAAGTGGCCTTCTTTATCTCATATTATATCCTTCACTTTGACTTCTAAATTTGTCAGATATAAGTATTGCAACACCAGCTTTTTTTCCATTTCCATTTGCCTGAAATACTATGTTCTATCCCTTCCCCCTCAATATGTGTGCATCTCTTTTCCTGAGGTGGGTTTCTTGCAGACAGCAGATATATTGACAATGTTTTCTTATCCAATCGGTTACCCTATGTGTTTTGATTGGAGCATTTAATCCCTTTACATTTAAAATTATTATTGATAAGTACTTATCTGTTGCCATTTTTAGTCCTGACCCCCGAGTGCCTTCTTTGCTTCCTCTTTTTATTACAGCAGACCCTTTAACATTTATTACATTGCTGGTTTGGTGGTAATATATTCACTTAGTCCTTTTTTGTCTTCTAAGCTTTTGATGTCACCTTCACTTTTGATTGAGAATCTTACAGGGTACAGTATTCTTGGATTCACACCCTTCCTTTGCATGACTTTGTATATTTCATTCCATTCCCTTCTGGCCTGATGAGTTTTTGTTGAGAAATCAGTAGCTAGTCTTATGGGGGTTCCTTTATAGGTAACTTTCTCTTTCTCTCTGGCTGCTTTTAAGATTCTTACTTTGTCGTCGGTGGTTGCCAATTTAATTATAATGTGCCTTGGTGTCGGTTTGTTGGGGTTCATTTTGCTTGGAACTCTGTGAGCTTCTTGGATATGTGTGGGTTTTTTCTTTCCTATATTGGGGAAATTTTCTGTCATTATTTCTTCAAACACGATCTCTAATCCTTGTTCAGTTTCCACTCTTTCTGGAACCCCAACTATGCGGATGTTGTTTTGTTTCGTGTTATCCCAAAGTTCCCTTAGGCTCTCCTCTTGTTTTTTAACTTTTTTTCTAGAAGCTGCTGTATTTGGGTATTTTTTCCTACCGTGTCTTCTAGCTCACTGATGCGGTCCTCTTCTTCCTCTAGTCTACTTTGATGCTTTCTATTGAGTTCTTTATAGCAGTGATGTCATTTTTCATTTCTTCTTGTTTAATCTGCACCTCCTCTAGGTTCTTCTGCATTTCTTCTTGATGCTTCTTCATCTCCTCTTGGGTCTTCTTCATTTCCTCTTGGCTCTTACTCAGATTGTCGATTTTGTGTTCCATTCTTTTCATCCACCTTATGATCATTTCTCTGAACTCTTTCTCTGGCAGGCTTATTTCTGCTTCTATTTCATTTACTTCCTTTTCTGGTGAAACCTGCCTTTCTGTCTTATGTGGGCTGTTTCTTTTTTTGCCCATGGTCTTTCTTCTCTGGATGTCTGGTTATATAGTTCTCTCTCCTACGTTGATTGAAAGGCACAAACTACAACACGACCAGGTACAGCACACAAGGCACTTATCCCAGGCGAAATCTGACCTTTCTGTGCGCCATGTGTATCTCGGAATCCGCCGCCCACACGTCCATGCTGCCTGGAGAGCCGTGCTCTGGTTCCCCGGCTGTTCGGTGGATGCCTCCACCACCCACAGCTTTCAGACCTCAGCAGACATCCACCTCCCTCTTATCTCAGGCGAAATCTGACCTTTCCGTGTGCTCTGTGGATCTTTGATTCCGCTGCGTGTCTGCGCCGATTGGATAGTGGAGTTCTGGGTCCCTGCATCCCCGGCTGCTCGATGGGTAGATGGGTGCCCCAGCTGCAGGCTTCAGACCGCCACAGCCACCCTCCTCCCTCTGTAAGATGGTGCGGTCTCTGCGTTCGTGCTGGTGGCTCCGGCAGACAAAATCCCAGTGGCAGTGGGGCTGCCTGGCCAGGAGAGCCCCGTCCAGCAGTTCTCACCTTCTCCTGGAGGATAACTGACTCTTAACTTGCCTACAAACACTCCCAGTGTGAATCTCAGCTGCTCTCTCTCCCTTTGCCCAGCGACAAAGCTCCAGACGTACACATGCCCCAAGTAGAATCGAACCTGGGACCTTTCAGTCCGCAGACCGACACTCTATCCACCGAGCTGTCGGAAACCAAATATTGTTCTCACTAAATGGATGTAAACAGGAAGCCAGAAGGCGGGTCAACCTTAATTGCTCTGAAAGGTCAGAGCTAATTACTCACTGTTTTGTTGAAACATTATTGGTTGAAGCAACCTCTATGTTTGTTTCTTGTTAATTTCTGTTTTTGTTATTTCCTGCCTAAAGGCTAGGGGTGTGTCCCAAAGCCTTAATAAAAGGGAGAAAAAGGCCAGAGCAAGAGGCAGTCCTTTCCACTAGAGGAAGGCTCCCGCCTGGCCCCCCAATATCGCCAAATTTATGCTTTCAGTCTCTCATTTCGTTTGCGTGCGGCCTCCTTCAGAACCCGAACCCTGACCCGGGGACCCTGAACCACGCGGGACGTGGAAAGAGGTTCCCACACTGAGCCAAACCCGTCTTGGCTCCAATAACATTTTCAGAAAAAGAAAATAGAAAGAACGCTGTAGACAGATAAAATGCAAAAATATATGCCTGAGGAAACCTTAAATTTAAAATTATTAATAACAAAATTATCACTAATTTGTTCATGACAAAACCAGTGAAACATTTAGATCTTCATTATCATTTTATACTTTTTTCCTAATCTTCATGCAAATATTTGATAGATTTACTTCTGTGTGACTTTGTTTGGGAGCGAATTATGAGTAATAATCATTTTCCAAATAATATTTACTTGTTTATTTATACTGAATGGGAATCAATGCATATTACATATTTTTCTATTAAGCCATTCTATTAAACTCTTACCAGTACTAATATATATTTCTAATAATATAGGAAACTGCCAGCTTGTTTGTAAAATTTCGCACTTACACTGGAAATCTATGAATTCCAGTAACTTCATCTCCTAGTAAAAACATGATAGCGTCCTTCTCTTAACTTTTAATCATTCTAACAAATCTAATTATTTTTTAACTTTTTATATTCTTAATGACTCAAATCTTCAGATTGTTCTTTCTTTTTAGCTTTCAATAAGTCTCCTCTGATATGTTATCTTTTGTCTATTATAATTGTCTTCCTATTCTAACTTTGCTTAGAACTTTGTTCTACGATAAGATATATGGGAGTTTGACTTCAAATATACTCAAATGTATGTCACTGCCTAACTCATGTTTCTCCAGATAAATATGCCTTTTAGGTTACTTATACATAAAGTCACATGGCAATATTAAAAGAATAATGGTTGAAAATGTCCTAGAATTGAATACTGACATCAATTCTGATAGTGAAGGAGTACCCAAGTAATTAACTGGAATAATAAATACAATTCTGTGCACAATGTGTGAAATTAAAGATATAAATATACCTAACAGAGGCCATCATTAAAGAATATATTACAACTGAAGTATTAATAGTGCTAGTAACATCAGACTTCTTAATACACTCATTAATGTCCATAAACTATTATGTAATATCTACAATGTGTTGAAGATAAACAACTGTCAAAATAGAATTATGTATTCTGTAATAGATCATTCAAGAGTGAGGGTAAAATAATGACACATTCAAACATAGGAAAACAGTATTAATCATGGATCATTATTTAAGGAGATGAAAATAAAAACACAAAAATGAATATACAACAATAAGAAGAAAATTAAATCTAGAAGAAATGAGTAGGTAGTAGTTAATGAGGGTGACCAGAGTAATTGGTAAACACTATAGAAAACTCAACATAATGAAGTCTGTTATTACTATTGATAATCATTTAATAATTATTTTTGAATGATTGCATTGTGGTAAGTAAATGCAAGCTCAATCAAAAAAATTACTTTGATTTCCTTTTTACTCATACTTCCAGTTTCTTCATGCATTACTTTACAGAGTATAAAGCAAAATATCATATCGTGAGAAGCAGCTTTGTTTTATTTTGTTCTTTCCTATAAGGATGTGGGTTGTATGCTTAGAGCACACAGGGGAGCAATGTGATGAAATCAGAGCTTTCTGAAAGTTTAAGATAAATGTGGGATGTGTTCAGTAACTTGAAAAACAAAGAATTAGGATCATAGTCCTTATTTATACTTTAATAAGATGTTCCAGAAAGATAAGAAGGCTATTGTATATTCAGAATCATAGAAAAGGTAACCATATTTGATATCTTTGTATTGATACAGGTATGTATGAGGATAAAAGAGTTGAGAAATCTGATAAACTGCAGCTTAAAATAGTATTTGCAGCACATACTCATTCTGGCTACACCGCAGTGGATGGGTGAAGAAATTAGTATCAATATAATTTTTGAAATATGAAATGGTAGATTTATGATAGGGACTAGGACAAACGTGCTGAAATGGAGAAATTCTTTTCCTCTGGAACTATAAATCTACCACAAAGACTGGTACCAACCTACCCACCATGTCCTCTACTGTGCATCTATCTTGTCCTTGAGAATAAACTTTAAAAAATGAAAACAACATATTTTCATTTGATTTGCAGATAACTTTGTATAGTATATATGGATTGTTTTGCTAACACAGTTACCTATATACCAGATATTCAACTTAACTGTCCTCTGATACCATGTTAAGAGAGTTTCAAAGAATATGTCCAATATTAGCACCTGAAATCGCTAATAAAATTATCAAGCCCAGATATAAATACTTAAATCCATGGAAGTTTTATAGTTTTAAGTACTAAAATATACAATGAAGCTCACTATACGTGTGTGTGTGTGTGTGTGTGTGTGTGTATTTATTAATCTGTAATGTGTTCTTTGAAAAATTTCCTTGTGTTTTGCTAGAGATATTTTCTATTCTTTTCTTTTTTTTTTTAATATGTCATTGATTTTCTACAGAGAGGAAGGCAGAGGGACAGAGAGCTAGAAACATCGATGAAAGAGAGACATTGACCAGCTTCCTCCTGCATGCCCTCCACTGGAAATGTGCCCACAACCAGGGCAAATGCCCCTGACCAGAACTGAACCCAGGACCCCCCATTCTGCAGACTGACACTCTATCCACTGAGCCAAACCGGTCTCTGCTAGAGATTTTTTTTAAATGTATTCGGTTAGGGGTCTACTCAAGAATATATACCAATAGTAATAGGGACTCAAATTAATAGATTTGTTTTACCACTTTGGGCAAAAGTGAATGAAATCACAAGAAAATAAAAATATATAGTTTAAGGAGAGGTGGGGTAGATAAGAGATCAACCAAAGGACTTGTATGCATGCATATAAGCATAACCAATGAACACAGACACTGGGGGGTTGGGGTATGCCTGGGAGGGGGGAGGCAATGGGGAGATATGTATACATGTAACACAATAAAAAATAAAAATAAAAAAATATATAGATACTCCAATATAAAGGTATATCACAAATCTTTAATGCTAACTTTGATTCTAAAATATCTGGAATTTTCTTTGGCATCATCAATGTTTTCCCAAGTAAGAACTGTTACAAGTACCATAAGATTTCACTCAGATATGAAATCTAATGAACAAAATGAACACAGAAACGAGAGACACACCCATAGAGAGCAGGCTGACAGCTGTTTGGCAGAGAAGGAAGGAGCTGGGATGGGGATGGAAGGATTGAGCAGAAAATAAAAATCACATAGATACATACAACAATCTGGTGACTTCTGGGCATGGGGAGGCGATTAAGGGGTTGTGAAGGGTATAGGGGGGTAAATGGTGTCGGACCGAGACTTGATTGGGAGTAGTGAAATACACAATATCGTGTACATATGATGTGTTGTAGAATTGTTCACCTAAAACCTGTAGAATTCTGCTAACCAGTGTCACCCAAATAAATTAATTAAAAAGGAACAAAAATAAAAAAATTAAAATTAGAAAATTGAAAAAGAAGAGAGAGAACTGTTTCATATTGACATTAAGTGAAAATGGGTCTTCCCCTGAGGTTCTGTCTGCCACTCTTCCTATGTAATTGAAAGTGATCTAATGTCAGTTTGAGTGTTTGTTATCAGCAAATTAAGTAATGCAATACACCATGTGGGATAACATGAATCTGTGGGTAGAGGTGAGTGTTTTTCTGTCATCGGCTAGTGTTTGCAGAAAAATATTTGCCACTTTCTATTGGTATATAATTAGTTGTGATTGCAAACATGTGCAGTATAATCATTTGTCTTTGACAAAGTTTAATGCCATTTTGTCATTTTATTTATACAAATTGTGCTGAGTGATCAAACAGCTCTAATAAATGAGGAAAAGCAACTTGGAATGCAGACATACCAGTAGTTATTGTGAAGTCTAGATTTCATAATATTTTAGCAAAAATATTTTCACTAACAATATGATACAATAGATTCTAATATAGCTAGGTCCTTTATACTTGAGGACCAGGGAAAACTGGCAAATTAAACATAGCAGATATTTTTCTTCACTTAATGCTACAACTATTTATGTTTCTATTTTCAGCCCATGCGCTCTAGAAGATGGCTGAATCTTATAAAAAATTTAAAAGAAAGAAACTAGGCAACATTAAAGCTTCACAAAATAACTGTAAGCAAATCTCTGAGTTTTTTATTTGTATATATTTCCCATATTTAATATAAATAGCATTATAGCAACTGAAAAATTATCCTACTGTACCACTATCTTTCCTCCCCTTACCTCCCCCCTCAAATCTTACATAGTACTCTCAGAGGACTCCCATTTTCAGCTATTTTGAAATGGCAACATTTCAAATATCTTAGAGCTTTGTTATTCTGGGCTAGATATTATCCTCTAAATAATAGGATTGCAGTGAGCTGGAACAATCCCCTACATTGGATGTTTTAGCAAATACATTATTCCCTGAAGCACAGTTGGAAATGCATCTAGCTGTCAGGGGAACCCACAGAGATTATATCTAAGGTTTTATATTGTCTAAGTGTCTACATTGTCTACACCCAGGTAGACGAACAATATCATTCTTGATAACTTCAGGTTTTTAACCAAATTTCCTCACTATGGTGAGAAAAGTAGAACAGCAATGCCTTTTTTTTTTTTTAGATATGAATTTAGTGCACTACCCAAATGGTCATATCAACTGAATTCTTCCTGGGTGGAATGGACTTAAATAAGATTGTGCTAATGGATTTCCTCTGGATACTGAATTTCCTCAGATTAAAGATATTTAACCACAGAATAGGCGACCAGTTAAAGATGGTTTTATAGCCGAGATGTAGGTTATTGACCTAGAACTAGATGAACTTTAAAAATCCAACACTTTACCAATTTTTGGAACATTACTCAACTGTCCTATGAAACTGAAACTTAGAAAAAAAGCAAATCAGTGCATGTTAGAAATACATTTTCTCTATGTGATTTCTCAAATATAGTTGCCTTAATTATCTTTTCAATAAATATTTATTGAGATGCTGCTGTGTGTCAGGCAATGTGTAAGAAATTGCATGTGTTTATACCTGTAAATAAGATACACATTGTCCCCAGTTTTATGTAACATAGATCTAATGGAGAATACTGATTTTAAAGGCATAATTTCATGAATAATTATTGATTATATTTGTGATAATACAAATGCTATGAGTAGGATATATGAGTATCTATATAAGGGGACATGATTTTGTTTATTGGGAATTGGGGAAGGTTTTATCTGGATTGAGAATGTTCCAACTGAATACTAAAATAGGAGATAGGAGTGCCTCAATAAGTATGAGGACAGTAATTACTACAAGGATGCCAAAGCAATTAATTAAAGTGGTCAGGCAAGAATGAAATACAGTTAGTTGAATAAGGTTGAGGACTTACAGATAAAGATATTAAAGGAAAGTGATGTACCAAGACAACTCTCCCTTATGTATTCTATATGATTCTTAGTAGGATATAACATCATGAAAAGAAAACAGCTTTGAAATAAAATACTTGAATGTTACTTCTTCTTTTACCTTGGGAAATACCCATCTTCTTTCACACTTATTAAGGTTCAAAATAAACTGTTTACAGGGTTGTTGTTTAGAGATAATATGGATAAGATTATCTGACTAACAATGTTTGGTTAGAGGCTGACATAATTAATGGTATTGTTACTAATATGATTATTTAATGTCAAGAGGTCATTTCAGAGCAGTGCACAACCAGAACACTGAAATAACATCCTTCTACTCCACTGTTACTGAGGAAATTTGGACAATTAATTTACTCTTTCATACTTTAAATCCTTTCCCACATGCCTTTGACCTACAGGTAATATCCTCATGTTTTTCTAGAATCCACTTTCTTATTATTGCATGAACTAATTTTCTAACCTAGGTGAGCAATGAGATTCCTGTTCCTAGAAGGATATGCAGATATGAGGAAAGCAGAAAAGGTCCCAGGCATTCCAAAATGTAAAATTCAACCCTCTTATGCAGCTGCAGTTCAGTAACTTGTTTTGTAGAATGCAAGTCTGCTTTTCATAACAGACATATGCATGCCCCACTGAGGCCATGAGACACCTCTGTAAATAAACCAATCTGCACACCAATTAGCAAACTAAACAAGTAGCAAAAGTTGGTGATGACAGCTGGAGCAAATAAATTTTTCAGTGAGGTTTCAAATTTGGAGGGAGGAATATGAAATATTATATATTCTTTTTTATGTTTGAGTTTCTATGGAAATAACTATAATTTGGTAAAAGATTATAAAGCAGTTTCAAACTATGAAGTGATGAGAGGTACAGTTTTTCTTTTGAGGCATTGAGAGTTAATATGACTTTCTTGTAATCATAGAGTAACTTAAAATGAATAATACAGTTGGCATTCTGCCTTAAATCAGTAGGTCATGAGAAAAGTCATTGATAAAATTATAATAAATAATCATAAGGAAAACACACAGAATTAACTAATAGGAAAAGGCAAGCGCTTTTGCAAATCTTTCTATTGTTACTTGAACTTTCATTTGTAAAAAATTTTGTTTCCATTACAATGACATTGTGTATAAACATGGTACATGTGCAAATTAATGCAAAAATTAATTCTAAATATTTGACTTTAACTTCTGAGTTTCAATTTTAAATTTACCTAAAAATTATTTATAGCTACTTGATTTCCATAGCTTCAAATTGAATATGTTTCTAATTAATATGATTATGTTTACATCTTGAAATGGCATTTTGTTGACAATTAAATGCCCATAAAACGTAGCATGGAATCTATTGATAAATGAAATACGAATTCATTAAGTGTTCCGCATGGTCCCCAGCTCAGCATGATGGACATGGAGCTGCCACTGCCGGGACTACCATCCCAGCAGTTTCTCATCACATCTCAAAACTAAGATCAGAGAACATTTTTCATCTTGGTCCTCGACACCTCACACAGTCCCTGGCACTTGAGAGGTGAATTCTACATATGTATTAGAATCCAGGAATTGGTACAAACACATGGATTCAGAAGAGCTCTACACTCCACCACAGAAAGGTTGGATTTCAACTGGGATAAGGAGAGAGAAAACTACATAACCAGACATGTGAAAAAGAGACCAGGGGGAGACAAAGAAACAGCCCACATATGAAAGAAAAGCAGGCATTACCAGAAAATGAAGTAAATAAAATGAAGGCAAGCAACCTGCCATAGAAAGAATTCAGAGAAATGGTCATTAAGTGGCTAAAAAGAATGGAAGACAAATTCGACAATATGAATAAGAACCGAGAGGAAATGAAAAAAGAACTAAGAAGAAATGAAAAATTACATTGCTGCCATAAAAACTCAATAGAAAGCATCAAGAGTAGGCTAGAAGAAGCAGAGGACTGCATCAGTGAACTAGAAAACAAGATAGGAAAATATACCCAAGTAGAGCAGCCTTGAGAAAAAAATTAAAAAGCAGAAGGAGAGCCTCAGGGAACATTAGGACAACATGAAACAAAACAAAATCTGCATAATAAGTGTACCAGAAGGAGAAGAAATTAAGTAAGGAATAGAAAACCCCTTTGAAGAAATAATGACAGAAAACTTCCCTGATATAGGGAAAGAAAAACCCACATAAATCCAAGAAGCTAACAGAGTCCCAAGCAAAATGAACTCCAAAAAACCAATGGCAAGGCACATTATAATTAAATTGGAAAACACTAAAGACAAAGTAAGAATTTTAAAAGGGGCCAGAGAGAGACAGAAAGTTACCTACAAAGGAACCCCCATCAGATTAGCTACTGGTTTCTCAACAGAAACTCATCAGGCCAGAAGAGAATGGAATGAAATATACAAAGTCATGCAAAGGAAGAGTCTGAATCCAAAAATACTGTACCCAACAAGGCTATCAATCAAAATTGAAGGTAAAATCAGGAGTTTCACATACAAAAAAGAACTAAGGGAATTTATTACCACCAAAGTAACAATGGAAGAAATGCTAAAGAGTCTGCTGTAAAAAAAAATAAAAGAAATAGGAAGTTAAGAAGGAATACAGGGATAAAGAATAAAAATGGTTACAAGTAAGTACCTATAATAACTTTAAATGTAAATGGATTAAATGCCCCAATCAAAACACAAGGGTAACAGATTGGATAATAAAACATGATCCATATATCTGCTGTCTACAAGAAACCAAGCTCAAAAAAAAAAAAAAAAAAAAGACACACAGAGACTGAAGGCGAAGGGATGGAAAAAGGTTTTTCAGGTGAATGGAAATTTTAAAAAAACAGTTGGGGTAGCAATATTTATATCTGAAAATTTAGAATTCAAAGTAAAGGACATAACAAGAGATAAGGAAGGCCATCTTATAATACTAAAGGGAACAATCCAACAAAAAGAAATAATTCTGGTAAACATATATGCACCCAATGCAGGATCACTCAAATACATTAAAAAAAAAACAAACTCCTGGAGAATATCAAGGGAGAGATTGACAGCAATACAATCATAGGAGAAGACTCTAATACCCCGCTATCACCATTGGACAAATCCTCTAAACAAAATATCAGTAAAGAAACATCAATCCTAAATGACTCATTAGACGAGATGGAATTAATTAACATCTTCAGAATATTTTACCCCAAAGCCACAGAATATACATTTTTCGCTAGTGCACATGGTCATTTTCAAAGATAGACCACATGTTGGGTCAGAGGCAAAGTCTCTTCAAATTCAAGAAGATAGAAATTATATCAATCAAATTCAAGAAGATAGAAATTATATCAATCACAGTGGCATAAAACTGGAAATCAACTACAATAAAAACAATACAAAGAAATCAAACACATGGAAACTAAACAGCATACTATTAAACAATAACTGGGTTACCAGAGAGATCAAGGAAGGAATAAAAAAACATCATGGCAACAAATGACAAAGAAAACACAACAATCCAAAATCTATGGGGCACAGCGCACAATCTTGAGAGGAAGTTCATAGCTCTACAAGCCTACTGCAAAAGACAATTAACAATAGTAGTAAATTACCAAACCCTACAACTCAAAGAGCTATAAAGAGAGCAACAAGAAAAGCTTAATGAAAATATAAGGAAGGAAATAATAAAGATCTGAACAGAGATAATTGACATAGACACCAAAGAAACAATACAAAAGATAAACAAAACAAAGAGCCGGTTCTTTGAAAGGATAAATAAGATTGATGAATCTCTAAGCAGGCTCAACAAAAAGCAAAGAAAGAGGAACCAAAGAAACAAAATCAGAAATTAAAGAGGTGAAATAACAACAGATCTCACCAAAATACAAAGGATTGTTAAAAAAAAAATACTATGAACATCTCTATTCCAACAAACTGGACAACCTGGAGGAAATGGACATATTCCTAGAAAAATATAACCTTTCAAAACTCAGGAAGAATCTAAACAGCTCAATAGTCCAATAACTATGGAAGCAAGTGAAACAGTCATCAAAAAGTATCCAGTAAACAAATGTCAGGGCCAGATAGCTTCACAGGGGAGTTTTACCAAACATTCAAGGAAGAATTAAAACCTATTCTCCTCAGACCATTTCAAAACTTTTCAAGAAGAAAAAAAATCCCAAACACCTTCTATGAAGCCAGCATCACCCTAATGCCATCACTAGGTAAAGACAGCAAAATGAAAGAGAATTAGAGTCCAATATCCCTCATGAACATAGATGCCAAAATCCTCAACAAAATTCTAGCAAATCAGATCTAGCAGTACATCAGAAAGATTATACACCATGACCAAGTAGGATTTATCCCAATATGCAAGGATGGTACAATATCCATAAATCAATAAACATAATACATCACATAAGCAAATTAAGAGATAAAAATCACAGTCATATCAATTGATCCAGAAAAAGGATTTGACAAAGTCCAACATGCTTTTTTGATAAAAACTCTCAACAGGATGGGTACAGAAGGATCATACCTACACATAATAAAAGCTATATATGATAAACCCACAGCTAATATCATACTCAATGGGCAAAAACTAAAACCATTTCCCCTAAGAACAGGAACAATACAGAGATGTGCACTCTCACCACTCCTGTTCAAAATAGTACTGGAAGTATCAACCATTGCAATCAGACAAGAAGAAGAAATAAAAGGCATCCAAATTGGAAAAGAAGAAGTAAAGCTGTCCTTATTTGCACATACATGATATTGTATATAATAAACCTGAAAGACTCCCTCAAAAAACTAATAGACTTAATAAATGAATCCAGCAATGTAGCAGGATACAAAATTAGTGTCAAGAAATCTATGGCATTTCTGTACATCAATAGTAAACTTACAGAAAGAGAAACTAAAAATGCAATCCCATTTACCATCACACCAAAAAAATCAAGATACCTAGGAATAAATTTAACTGAGGAGATAAAAGACCTATTCGCAAAAAACTACAGGACACTGAAAAAAGAGACAGAGGGAGACGAAAACAGATTGAAGAAATATGCCATGTTCATGGATTGGGAGAATCAATATCATTAAAATGTCCTTACTACCCAAAGCAATCTATAGATTCAATGCACTACCCATTAAAATACCAACGGCATATTTCCCAGACCTAGAAAAAATTCTTCATAGATTCATCTGGAACAAAAAAAGACCTCCAATAGCCACAGCAATTCTGAGAAAGAATAAAGTAGTTAGGATCTCAATACCAGATTTCAAGCTGCAATACAAAGCAACTGTTCTCAAAACAGCCTGGTATTGGCACAAGAACAGACACATAGACCAATGGAATAGAATAGAGAATCCAGATATTGACCCAAAACACTATGCTCAATTAATATTTGACAAAGGAGGCATGAACATACAATGGAGTCAGGACAGTCTCTTCAATAAATGGTGATTGAAAAATTGGACAGATACATGCAAAAAAAAATGAAACTAGACCACCAACTTACACCATACACAAAAATAAACTCCAAATGGATACAGGACTTAAACATAAGACAGGAAACCATAAAAATACTAGAGGAATCCACAGGCAGAAAAATCTCAGACATATGCCAAGGAACTTCTTCACTGATACTGCTCCTAGGGCAATGGAAGCTAAAGAGAAAATAAACAAATGGGACTACATCAAAATAAAAAGCTTTTGCACAGCAAAGAAACCATCAACAAAACAATAAGAAAGCCCACTGTATCAGAGAACATATCTGCAAATGTTACCGCTGAGAAAGGTTTAATCTCCAACATCTACAGCCAATTTATACAACTTAATAAAAGGAAGATAAAAGATCCCATAAAAAAAAATGGTCAGCAGACCTAAATAGAATGTTTTTGAAAGAAGACAGAAGGAAGGTCAAGAGACATATGAAAACATGCTCAAAGTCACTAATTATCCAAGAGATGCAAATCAAAATGACAGTGTGATACCATCTCACACCTATCAGAATGGCAATCATCAACAAATCAACAAACGACAAGTGTTGGTGAGGATGCAGAGAAAAAGGAACCCTCGTGCACTGCTGGTGGGAATGCAGACTAGTGCAGCCACTGTGGAGAATATTATGGAGTTTCCACAAAAAAACTAATAATAGAACTCCTATTTGACCCAGTAATTCCACTGTTAGGAATATATCCTAAGAAACTAGAAATCCAGTCAGAACAGATATATGCACCCCAATGTTCATAGCAGCACAATTTATAATAGCTAAGATTTGGAAACAGCCTAGGTGCCTGTGAGCAGATGATTGATCAGAAAACTGTGGTGCATCTACACAATGGAATACTATGCTGCCATAAAAAAGAAGGAATTGTTACCATTTACAGGAACCTGGATGGAAATGGAAAGCATTATGCTAAGTGAAATAAGCCAGTCAATGAAAGAAAAATACCACATTATATCACTCATTTATGGATAATAAAGAACATTATAAATTGATGAACAAAAACATAGCTACAGATGCATTAAAACATCAAACATACTGTCCAATTACAGTGGGAAGGTTAGGGAAGGGGGGGTAGATAAAAGGTCAACCAAAGGACTTGTATGCATGCATATAAACATAACTAATGGACGCAAGACATTGTGGGGTGAGGGCATGCATGGGAATAGGAGTGGGGGGCGTTGGGAAGATATGTACACATGTAATATGTTACAAAATAGAAAAAAATAAAATAAAATAAAATATCCTTTTGATACCTAATTCAGGTACCATGCTCTTGGTATTTACTCAAATAAATTGACAATGTATGTTGACACAAAAACCTGCACATGGATATTCAAAAAACCTTTATTCATAACTAGTGGCCCAATGTATGAAATTTGTGCACTCCAAGGGGTCTCCCCCAGCAAAGCCTGTGCCCTGTGATCCATTGCCCCAAAGCGGTAGGCCTAGCCAACCTATCTTGGGCTCCTTGATGGATTGCCCCAAAGAAGTAGGCCAGAGCCAGGGGTCCTACCTCCATGCCGCATGGAGGCCTCAGCTTGGTCCCACCTCCAGGTTGAGTGGAGGCTTCTGGTAGGGCCTGCCCCTGAGCTGGGCTGTGCAGAGGCCTGCAGACCCCAGCACAGGCACATGGAGGCTTCCACTGTGCCCTAGTCCTTCTGGTATTGATTGTGACGGCATGACACAAGTCCTGGGCACTGCAAGTTCATGCCTACCCACACCTACGCACACCCTGCCTCCTGCTGATCATTTATTATGTGTGAGGGCATCCCTGCCATTTGCATATCACCCTTTTATTAGTATAGATTGAAAACTTAGAAACAACCAAGATATCCTTCACTAGATGAACAAATAAACTATGGTATGTTCAGGTATGGAATATTAATCCATGCTTGACAGAAATGAGCTATCAAGCCCCGAAAAGACATGGAACAACCATAAATGCATACCACTAAGTAATGAAGCCAATCTGAAAAGGTTATATGCAAAATAACATACTGGAAAAGGCAAAACTATGGAGACAGTAAACAGTTGTTGTCATGGGTTAAGCGGCGGGAGTGAGGAAGACACAGAGTTAAGGACTTTTGGGACCTTAACATATTCTACATGATATTACCATGGTGGACACATTTGCCAAAAGCCATAGGATATACAACACAAAGAGAACACCCTTTGTAATTTATGAAAAGGAAAAATAAATTCCAGAGAGTTAAGGAAAAAAAAAAAACAGTAAATAAACTTAGAACTTCAGAAAGGAAGAATATCATGGGAGGAAAAGCAGAAATGTGACTATAAACAATAAACTATCCCCCAGAGTTTTAGAAATCATATTTGATGAATGAAATATAAGCTATAACACAAGCTGACATTCAGACAGTGTTATTCAATCATGGGGAAGGGAAAGTAACTTAAATGGAATTAAGATTTCCATATTTCACTCAAGATGATAAATTATGATGCCAATTAATGGTGATAAGTCATATATATTTTACAAAATCCACTACAACCATTTTAAAAACTATTCCAAATGATTTAAAAAACTCACAAAAACATGATGGAATTAAAATTTTCAGGTAACCAACAGAAGATAAGAAAAGGGAAATAGAGGAGTAAGAACCAGGAAAAAAATAAGACAGAAAATAATAAATTATCACATGTAGCTTTGAACATGTCAATAAATATAATAAGTTTAAATTGTTAAATATTGTAAGTATAACTTGCCTAAATATAACAATCAAAAGACAGACATAGGCAGAATGTATTGTAAAAAGTGACATACTATTTGCACTATATAAGAAATTTACTTCAAATATAATTGCATAACTAGGTTGAAATAATATTACAGCACAAACATTACTCAACGAAGTTAGGAATTTATATATAATATCTTTAAAAATAGGCATCAGAGCAAAGAATATTACAACAAAGAGAAGAATTTACACGATTTTTATAAAGCCAATCTATCAGGAAGACCTAATAATCAAACATAAGTATGCTAACCAAAAAGACTCAAAATACATAAAACAAAGATTTACAGAGCTGAATAAAGAAACAGACCAATCCACAATTTTAGGGATGGTATTCAATACCCCCATCTTAACAATTAATAAACTGACTTACTAAGCAAAAATAAGCAAGAGTATAGATATTAAAAAAGGAAAGACCTAAATAACATTCCTGGTAGAACTCTCAACCTAACAACAGCTGAGTGCACTTTTTTTTTCCAGCATGCAAGAAACGACTCTCACGTATTCTGAACCATGAAATGAAACTGGATAAATTTAAAATTGAAATCATAGAAAGAACTTATCTTTACAGAGTTGAAACCAGAAATCAGTAACATTAAAAAAGAAAAAAAATCTCTAATAATTTCATTTTCCAAGTTAAGACAAAAACAAGTAAAGCAAAATCAACCAATCAGAAAAAAAACAAAGAGAACAGATCAATGAAATTGAAAATAGAAAAATGGAAAATAATTAAGAAAACAAAAAGTAGATTATTATTTTTTAATTAATAAACTTATATAAAACTGAAAAAATAGACACATTCATCAATACTAGGAATTAAATATCACATATCCCACAGCCCTTAAATGATAATAAATGAATATTATAAACTATGTTAGATTGCTAAATAAATACTAGTAACAACTTTAGGTTCCAACTTAGATAAAACACTGATACTGAACCAAAATAAAATAGGTAATCAAAATCATCCTATAACAATTAAAGTAAATGGATTTGTAATTAAACACTCTTAAAAGAAATTTCCAGGACCAGATGGTTCACTGGAGAACTCTACCAAACATTTTCAGAAGAATCAACTCCAATTTTATAAAATCTCCTCCAGAAAATGGAAAAAAACAAAACATAACCCAATAAATGTTTTAAGATCACAATTACTATAATACCAAAATCAGACACTACAAAGAAATAAAACTATGTTTAAAAATATCTCGTGAATTTGCCAAAATAGAACTTATACACAAAATCAAAACTACTTAACAGTGTATAAGAAATTATACACTATGACCACGTGAGATATATTACAGAGATGCAAGTTTGGATCAATATTTGAATATCAATCAGTGTAATCAACTATATAAGCAGATTAAAAGGGAAAATCACATTATCATATCAATTGTTTCATAAAAAACATTTGACAAAATTCTACATCCATGAATAAAATCTTGGCATAGGCTGAAACTGGTTTGGCTCAGCCGATAGAGCGTCGGCCTGCGGACTGAAGGGCTCCGGGTTCGATTCCGGTCAGGGGCATGTACCTTGGTTGTGGGCGCATCCCCAATGGGGTCGTGCAGGAGGCAGCTGATCGATGTCTCTCTCCCATCAATGTTTCTGACTCTCTCTCCCTCTCCCTTCCTCTCTGTGAAAAATCAATAAAATATTAAAAAATAAATCTTGGCATGGTCAGAATACAGGGGAATTATCTGAACTTGATAAAGAATATCTTCAAAAAATCCTCCAAGATAACACCATTTTGTACATGATTAAAAAGTGATTGCTTTCCATAAGATCAGCAACAAGGCCAGAATGTCAATTTACATTTAACCTGACTGTGGGAATTCTAGCCACTGCATTATGACATATAAAATATGTACATAGTGGTAAAAAAAAAATAGTCCTCTACGTACAAAAAACTCAGTCCTGTAAGTACATGTCATAATGATCTATTAAGAAAGTCCACAGGAATCTAGATTAAAGGAAAACAAACCTCTTATAAATTTAGCAATGCTGTAGGACACATGATCAACCCACAAAAAGTATTATTGTTTACAATTCTGTATATGAACAATGAAAATGCAGAATTAATATAAAACAATACAATTTGTAATCACTATAAAGTACAAATGCATAAAAAATATGATACATAGTTAATGAAATTTATATAAAACCTGTATGCAGAATTTTATAAAATACTAATGAAAGAAATAAAACAGCAAAATAAAGAAATAGTTACATTGTGTTCATTGATTGGAAGACTGCATGAAAATGTCCACACTCCTCAAATTGATCTACAGGGCTAATAAAATTTCTGTACTATACCAGCAGGATTTTTGTGGATATAGATGAACTTATGTTAAATTTTTATGAAATGACAAAGGATTTAGAATAGCTTAAAAATAATAATAAATGACAATAAAAAATAAAGTAAAAGAAATTATTTTGCCCTATGTTCAAGCTTACTAAATATTACAGTAATTGAGAATGTATGTCTTTGTTGGAAGAATAGACACATAATTCAAGGGACAGAAGAGAGAACCCAGAAATAGACCCACTCAAATATACTTAAGTGGTTTTTTTTATAAGTGTGCTGAAGCAATCTAATGGAGAAATGGCATTTTTGTTAACAAATGGTGCTAGAAAAACTGAAAATGCCTGGGCAAAAATTAAGCCGTGATCTAAGCCTTACACCTTATATAAAAATTAACATATGGATCATAAATATAAAATACAAAAGTATGACATTTTTTAGAATAAAACACAAGAAATACTTTTAGATCTAGGACTAAGAAAAGTTTATTAGACTTGACAAAAACACAATTCATAAAAGAAATAATTGATAAATTGAATCTCAACAAACATTCTTTTTAAATTATAAATGGTTGAACCATGTAAAACCAGGTAAAGAGAGTGGAAAGATAAACTATATTTAGAAATTGAGGACACATAAGGATTGCCAAGTGTTAGAACGGGGTGCACAGGAGTAAGGTGGAGAAGTAGGAAAGGCAAGTATATTTATGAAAGGGCACCATCAAAGATGTTTGTAGTGATAGAACTGTTCTATATGTTGACTTTAATAGTAACTACACAAACCTACACAAGCAATAAAATGAGTATACTTAAACATATACACACTCAAACTGGGGAAATTTAACATTGATGGTGGTTTATATTAATGTCAATATCTTAGTTGTGACACTACTTTATAATTTTTCAAATTGTTACCATTTGTGGAAATTGGGTGTTTCAGAACTCTTTATATTAGAATGCATGTGAATCTACAATTATCATAATAAAAATGAAGTATAAGACATAAATTATTAATACAATGCAGATTATTCTATGTCTAGTAATATGCAATATTACAAAACAAAAATATCGAATAAAATCTAACGAACGGTCTTTCTAACAACGTTATTTTGGTAAAAAAGTAAGAAACATTCTCTAGGGCAGTGGTCGGCAAATTGCAGCTCTCGAGCCACATGCAGCTCTTTGGCCCCTTAAGTGTGGCTCTTCCACAAAATACCATGTGTGGGCACACAAGTACAGTGCGATTGAAACTTTGTCGCCCATGCGCAGAAGTCAGTTTTTGGCTCTCAAAAGAAATTTTAATAGTTTTGGCTGTGTTGACTGAGTTTGCCGAGCACTGTTTTAGGTTAACAATTGATTAGGGGGGATAGGATATTACACTGGTAGTGCTAGCAAACATATATTACAAATATGTTTATATATTTATTATTATCTATACAGTATTTCTGTAATGTTAAGGAGTACTTTTTAGCATCCCAAAAGTTAAAGGAGTGAAATGATAGATCACAAAAGATAGGAAGGAAATTGGGAGTCTAGGATAAAGCTAAGAACCACAAATATGTTTACCATCACTACAAGGGTAGATTAAAATCAGTCCTCAAGAGAAAAAATGACAAATTAGAAGCTTAGTTTATGCACACTCCCCTATTCTTGGAGGTAACATGAATATTCTAGGAAGTACTAATTTGGGTCTTCCCTCGCCTACATTTAGTGTTAAATACATGCTGATTACATTATCCAGGAAACCTTAAGTTTCTTCTACCTCAATTAACTTGACATTTTTCTGCTTTGATAGAACTCCAACTAAAAGAAGTCCATGCCTAAGCATCATAATGGCAGACCATAAAAATATAAAGAAACAGTATTGTAATCAAAAGAATGAAAGATTGCTTACAAAGAAACAAGATTAAGACATAAAGTAACATCAGAACAGTACCAAGAAAAGTCTGAAGAAAATATCTTCTAAGTGCCGAGAAGAAAATACACATTTTTTAGAAATGTAGGGGCGTACACTATCATTATAGACATACAAAAAATGGATGTGTTTAACATTAATTTTCCCCCTCAAATAAAAATGTACATTATAAACTGGGAATCAGAATTTTTCCAAATAGATACAGAAAGCATTAATATCAATGCTTTAAATATACAAATCATTAAGAAAAAGAGAATCTATAAGAACAATAATATTTAGTAAATGTGAAAATGTTAGTACTCTGCAATTAGCAATTTCCCTCCAACTTATTTAGCCTAGAAAATGTCTTACACATGCAAAAGAAGATACCTAAGATATCTTACTGGATATAAAATTAATGAATTGTGTTTCTTTCCTTTGCATGCACACAGCTTTCTAGTGATTCCAGCCTGTAAGAATTTGGTGAGAAGATGCTTGTTAGATTACTTATCCTTGGTACAAAGCCTTGTTATTCATTTGAAAATTTCTAATATTTTGTATTTTTTCTAGAGTTCAAGAATTTAGCCAGAATATTCCAGGACTGAGACTTAAAAAAAAAAAAGTATCTTGATTTATCAAGTAAATTCAAACCACAAACTCAGGTCTCTGTGTTAGATGAAAGTAATTATAATAGTATTTGTTTAATTAATTGTCCTCATATTTTCATCCGTTTGGAACATTTTTTGCTCATATTATTATATTTCTGGATCTTTCATTCAAATCTCTCATACTTCCTCTAACAATTTATAATTTATTATTTATTCTAGTTTCTGAAATTTATTTTATTAGGTGTTTGAATCCACTAATTCTGTTTTCAGGAGGATAATTCTGTAATTTCATTATATATATATATAATGAGATTACAGAAATTATCAAGTATATATACACACACATGCAAATATATTTTAAATTCATCTTTATTGTTGACAGTTTTAAAAATATCCCCTTCTCCCTCTTGATCCTCTCTACCTTGATCTTGCCCCCCACCTTCACAACACTATTGTCTGTGTCCATGGGTTATGCATATATGCATATACATTCTTTGATTTAGTCTCTTACCACAATCTCCCTTCCCCTTGGCCCTTCCCTCTGGGATTCATTGGACTGTTGCATGGTTCCATTTCATGTCTCTGATTCTATTTTGTTCATTAGATATATTTTTAATTGTAACTTCATTTCTACTATTTCTAGAACTTATTTTTGCTTTATTAAAAAATAAATGTTATTGACTTTTCCCATTTGACAATCTAGCAGTTATTATTTTTTTTTTACTAGACATCACTTTGTGATACCCCGCTTGAACTTCTTCCCTTAGGTTACTGAATTGTGTGCATGCTTGCATATATGGGTGTATTGTATGTATATTTAGTTGTGATGGTTTTAAGTCCACTAATGCCTCTACATATCAGTAATTTAGGGTTTGGCAAGCAATAGAAAAGGGTTTTAGCAGTGAGAGAGAATTAATACCCAAACTGAAGGTCTGGTGCATGAAATTTGTGCACGGAGGAAGGGGTGTCCCTCAGCCCATCCTGCACCCTCTCCAATCTGGGACCTTTCGGGGGATGTCTGACTGCTGGATGAGACCTAAACCAGTAGTTGGACTTCCTTCTCACAATCTGGGACTGCTAGGTCCCAGTTGGGGAACTAGGTCTCACCTGCTTGCCAGCCTGATAACCTCTTAACCACGCCCCTACCAGCCAGATTGATGCCTAGCTGCTCCCCTGCTGGCCCAATTACCCCCAACTGCCCTCCCTTGCAGGCCCAGTCACCCCTAACTGCTCTTCCCTGCAGGTCTGGTCATCCACAACTGCCCTTCCCTGCAGGCCTGGTCATCCCCAACTGCCCTCCCCTGCCAGTCATCTTGTGGCAGCTATCTTTGACCACATGAGGCAGCCATCTTGTGCAATGGTGTGAGGGTCTATTTGCATATTATCTCTTTATTTTATAGGCTAAGCCTGTGGTTGGCAAACTGGAGCTTGTGAGCCACATGTGGCTCTTTGGCTCCTTGAATGTGGCTCTTCCACAAAATACCACGGCTTGAGTAAGTCTATTTTGAAGACGTGGCATTAGAAGAAGTTTAAGTATAAAAAATTTGGCTGTCAAGAGAAATTTCAATCATCACTCTGTTGACTGAGTTTGCCAATCACTGGGCTAGGCTAGTGTTGAATGAATTTGCAGAACTTTATTTCTCTCCTAAAGGTATCAAGGAGCTTTGTGCTCTCTGATCTCTTCAGTTCATGTATAATCCTTTCCCCAAGCACAGGAAGTAGGATCAATTGCAGGTCAATCAGATTCTTTCTGTCTAGGCAGACTCTACCCTTGGACTGAATGAGCTGTCCCTCCTTTTGGAATTCACAGGACTCTACAGGTGAATGCTCTCAGGCATTCTTCTCCCCCTAAACCTTCCTCGGTATCAGGGTACCTTAGCTCCCATCTGAGTCCAAGAGTGCCTGATCCAAACCATACAGTCCGGGGTGCACCTTGTTGGCATCCCTGGTTCAAGTTATTCATTTTGTTTTTGTTCCCAGATATTCATTTTGATCCTGAATAGGCAGTTGAGAGTTTGAAATAATCAGGCATGTACTACAAGGTGACAATTCTATTCCCAATTACTTTTAAAAATTCAAATCATGTGAAAATATTTGAAGATATAATAATTAAATCATATCTGCAGCAGTGCTCTTGCTAAGTATAAAGATTAATCAGTACTAATATTTTATTATTATAATAACTAGTACAAATAATTTTTCTCTTTTAGGTATTCTCTTTTAGACAATGTTACTCCTTATTGCTGGAATACAATCATGTCAGCATGTATCAAAGAAAAGGGAGTCTGTAAGTAGTTTCAAATAATATGTTTAAGTAAAATAATATATTTAAGAAATAGCAAACTGATATTGAAAACTAAATTTGACTCTGGATGTTATCTCAAGAGCTGTGATTAATTTTGGCCTTCCATAGCCAACATTTTGCACTGGATGAATGTATATTAGTTATACCTCTCCTTTTCTCTCCTCCTCAGCCCTGTGAACCCTGTTCATATCCTCTCACAAGACTTACACTTTCACAATATACATTTCCTTTTCTTTTTATTCATTTTGGAGAAGCCACATATATATATTTCATAATCTGTAATATAAATCATTTCTCCTAAGGTTCTCTACCCTTCTGACAAGGCATTAACTATTTTTAATATTTATTTATTTATTCATTCATTCATTCATTCATTTATTCATTTATTCATTTATTCATTTATTCATTTATTCATTTATTTGAAAGTGTGAAAGGAAAAGGGATAGAGAGATAGGGACATTGACAAGAAAGAAACGGGAGAATCCAAGATGGCGGCATAGGTAAACACCTACACTGCTGCCTCGCACAACAATTTCAAAACTACAACTAAAAGACAGAACGGACATCATCCAGAACCACAGGAAAGCTGGCGGAGTGTAAGTTCTACAGCTAGAAGGAAAGAGAGGGGCTCATGGAGACCCAGAGGAGCTGCAAAAAGCCGAGGTACTGAGACGCGTGCGCTGAGAGAGCGGGTGCCGGAATACCTGGCTGGCTTTCTCTGGCTGGAGGGAAATGGAGACTCCCAACGGTATTGAACCCCTTATTTTATGACACTAAACCCCAGATCCAGCGAAACTCATACGGGGGGAGTTTGGACTGTGAAAAGGGAGAGGTGCACGGAAATTTAGGGGAGTCGCAGAAGATCAGGTCTGGTCTCGCACGCGCACGGTGCTGCGTGCAGGACAGACTGCTGATTGTGCCGCTGGCTTTCGCGAGTGGGCGGGAGACAGACACTCCGAACTGTGCCACTTCTGAGTCCACTAAGCCCCTGTTTTGGGCGAAACCCTGGGGACCTAGACTCCTGTGGTCCTAGTGCGCAGGGGAGCTGGAAAGGCAGTGGTTAGAGGCACTGCGGGTGCGCTGGCACAAGGACCGCTCCAGGGATTACCCAGTCACCTGAGACTCAGGGGACGTGGAGGGCAGGGCCGACTGGAAGGCAAGGCAGTTCCTTAAGCCCTGAGACTCCACCCATCCCAAGCTCAATAGAGGCTTCTGTGATTTTGCCTCTGGTATCATAAGGCTGAATCCAACAGAGAAGTTTCCCCGGCATAGTGAAAATGCCGAAACAAGGGAAGGGATCACAAACAAAAGAAATGGAGGAAAAAAAACGACTGGATATAGAGTTCAAAACCACGCTTATAAGGTTTTTCAAGAATATGCTAGAAAAATTCGATAAATTTAGTGAGACCCAAGAGGAGATGAAAAAGGACCACCTAGCGATGCAGAAGAGCCAACTAGAGATGGAAAAGGTCAAACTAAAGATGATAAAGGACCAAATAGAAATTAAACATACATTGACTGAAATAAAAAATATTATACAGAGTCCTAACAGCAGACGAGAGAAAGGCAAGAATCAAGTAAAAAATTTGAAATATAAAGAAGCAGACAACATTCAACTGGAAAAGCAAGAAGAGAAAAGAATCCAAAAATGTGAACATAATGTAAGGAGACACTGGGACAGCTTTAAGCATACCAACATCGGTATTGTGGGGGTGCCAGAAGAAGAGAGAGAGCAAGATACTGAAAACCTGTTTAAAGAAATAATGACTGAAAACTTCCCACATCTGGTAAAAGAAATAGACTTACAAGTCCAGGAAGCACACAGAACCCCACATAAAAAGAATCCAAAGAGGACCACACCAAGACACATCATAATTAAAACACCAAGAGCAAAAGAGAAAGAGAATATTAAAAGCAGCAAGAGAAAAACAGTTTATTACCTACAAGGGAGCACCCATATGACTGTCCGCTGATTTCTCAACAGAAACAATGCAGGCCAGACTGGAGTGGCAAGAAATATTCAACATGATGAATAGCAAGAACCTACAACCAAGAATAATCTATCCAGCAAAGCTAACATTCAGAATTGAAGGGCAGAGAAAGAGCTTCACAGATAAGAAAAAACTAAAGGAGTTTATCAACTCCAAACCAGTATTATATGAAATGCTGAAAGGTACTATTTTAGAAGAGGAAGAAGAAAAAGGTAAAAGCCAAAAAATTATAAACAATAAATACATATCTATCAACAAGTGAATCTAAAAATTAAGTGAATTAAAAATTTGATCAACAGAATAAACTGGTGAATATAATAGAATCAGGAGCACAGAAAGGGAGTGGACTGATAATTCTCAGGGGGGAAGGGGTAAGGGGTGTACAGGGAGAGACTGGACAAAAATCATACACCTATGGATGAGATCAATGGGAAGGAGCTAAGGGCAGAGGGAGGGGTGGGAGCTGGGTGGAGGGGTGCAATGGAGGGGAAAAAAGAGAAACAAATGTAATAATCTGAATAATAAAGATTTAATTAAAAAAAAGAAGAAGAAAGAAACATCGGTTGGCTGACTCCTGCACACCCGCACTGGGGATTGAGCCTGCAACCTGGGCATATGCCTTTACCTGAGTCAACTCAGTGACCTTTTGGTTCATGAGTCAACGCTCAACCATTGAGCAACACCGATCAGACAAGACATTAACTATTTTTAAGTTTCCTTGAAAATGTAATTTATATTTTTTGAAGTAAATATAGAAGAAGCATGGATGTAAAGATTAATAACAAACAGATAAATCAAGTGACTGTTTATGTTAATTCATAGCTAATTGCTCCAGAAACTGTGGGAAGAAATGACAGTATCCATTCATGTAAGTGCTATAGGTTTTGGAGGTAAGACAAGAAAGTTGAATGGGTTTTGAGTGATTTGGAGAGAAAATGGATAGTGAATGATATGGTTTGAATGTCAAAAGAAGATACATATTTTTCTTTTAATAAAATGTATTTTGGGTCATTCAAGGGGATTGGTTTATTTGTATATTTTATTGTTAAAATGGATACAAGTGAAAAACAACAGAGGAAATATATGAATTATATATATATATAATTTCATTTCATGTTGAAAAGGTAAGGGGAGAGTTCAAATATACAATATTGCTGCTTCTGAGTTCTAGCTTCAGTCAAAGGATTATAGTTACTGACTGTCATAAATTCCGTTATATGTTAGAGCAAGATTTAACATACTTATGTGAATATTATAAGCTTTATTATTTTCAGAAGAATGGCAGGTAAATATGGAAAATATATTTAATATGATAAAGATCCAAGCCTTTTTAATGTGGAAAAAAACAAAGCAAACCTTCAGGTAATTGAAGCATCAGTCATGTCCTAATAAGAACCTTTATGGCATAATTTCTTACAATTTTGTATAATTATAATTTTTCCCATTTTATAAAAGATGTGAGTGGACTCATATTATTTTGGTGATTTCCAACTAAAAATCCCTACGCACAATTTAGGCTCAGCAACAGTATTAGAAAACAGAAAATATGGACTGCCTGGCCCAAACCTCTTTGACTAAAAGGACCAAATACATTAAAATACTGTTGTTGTTTTATTTCTAGTCAATGGTGAAACAATTGGCCGCCAATGAAATTTTAGAGGTTTGCTTTGGGACAAGTTCATGGTCTGGGAATAATCCAATACAATTTATGGACAACATTTGGGTCATTGCAAAATTTAGCCTGGGCAGACTATATAAATATATTGAGAGTTTATTAAAGACTAAACAATAGACTAAGCACCATGATTGATACAAATATGAGTATGTATGTATGTTGTCTAATTTCTGAATTCTATGGATTCAAAAATAGTCAATGAAGCAGACATTTAATAACGGTGTCTAGACATAAGGTCCTGATCTAAAAAAAATGAAAAGAGAGATATACGATACAGTCATCTGAAAGTGATTCTTCTTCTTCTTCTTCTTCTTCTTTTTTTTTTTTAATCCTCACCCAAGGATATTTTTCCACTGATTTTTAGGGAGAGTGGAAGAGAGGGAAAGACAGAGAAGCATCAATGTGAGAGAAACACAATGCAGGAGCCCTGATCAGGGCCTGGCTCAGAGAGGAGCCTGCAACCAAAGTATGTGCCCTTGACTGGAATCAAACCCAAGACCCACTGGTCTACAGGCTGACACTATCCACTGAGCAAAACTGGCCAGTGCCTGGAAGTAATTCTTAATGATGGTAGACATGGAAAAGATTTGAGAATGGTAGAACTCTGAAAGACAAATACAGGCACAGAGGGAAATGCTATAGCCACAAAAATACCTGATATTTGAAGGTAGGAAGACTGAAGAAAGAGCAAAAAAAAGTGTCTGGAGGGGTACAGAAAATAGGAAAACTAAGAAATGCTTCATGAATTTGGAGATTTTAATTTTTTAGGGTTTTATTTGTAGAATATAATTGTGGCAGCACAAAGGACATACACAGTAGGAAAGGAGTGAAAGATGGAGCTGTAATAAAAGGAAGCACCCCAGACCAGCCTAACCTGAAGGAATGATAAATAGATCCAGAGAGGTGACCTTTTAAATGGGCCAGTCCTGGGTTAGTTTGAATAAAAGCTCAGTGTCTCACAACCAGTCCATCTGTTTTCAGGGAACCAGGTCACACAGTTTTTATGGAACCTGTGACTATGCCTTTTCTCATTTCAGATAACTGAATTCAGATTATAAAATGCTACTCCCAAAAACAGGCAAAGCAAATGTGTCTATCAGGGCCTACAAAATAAGTATGCAAACACCTCAAGAACTTAGTACAAGACAACCCTCCAATATCTCATGTTTATACTATAATATTGTCTAAAACTACAATATTGCTCATTGCCATAGACATTATGAAAGTGCTATCGAGAACCTCTGCACCCTAGTTGTCTGTTCTGCTCAGCATTTCTGTGCTTATCATAGCAACCTGCACCATTTCTGCAGTTTGTAGCCTCATTTTACAAATACTACTACTTGCCATTACAAACATTTACCCAGTTGTTATGTATGAAATACAGCAATTATTTTAAAATAATGAAAATTATTTAAATAAATATATTTTAAAAATTGACCTCCCAAAGGAAACCTCCATTAGTCTATTAAAGTACTCACTTCAATTGTTCAATGCACATTTAAGAACAACCAACAGCACTTCCTTTGTCCTACTATTTACAAGAAAGTTAAAATAGCCAAAAGACCCCACATCGGAAGGTATGATGAGAGAATAATCACATTTGGTTTCAAAAGGCAATTGCAGCTCTGATATATAAAGAGCTTGGCACTCATTCCCACTCTCTCAGTAAGAAAACAATTGAGCAAAATGAAAAGCAACAACTTTTCGTCAACTCACCTGAGAAATTAGTTTGCAGGGCAAGCTGTGATCCTAAATGTTGGAGAAACAGGTTCATAAAAGGAGGCACAATGGAGACCTGTTTACCTGGAGTATAAGCCCGTGGAGTAGTTAACTGGTAAATGATGGACACTAAATATAAATTAGTAGGAGAGCGAAATCCAGAGTTTACAGTCTTGTGGGGGAGGCACACATATATGGGTTTTACCTGCAGGCATCCCCCCAAGTTCTCACAGGGAAGAGTCAAAAAAACATCCCCACAAGCTGAGAGGCAAAGTAACTATCTTAAAATACCTCTACAGGATTCACCATTTATTAATGCTTACTCTCCACGTGATAGACTTCAGGAGAGCCTTATCTCACCTAGAGGAAAGCTGTAATTTACCCAATTACAGCTATGCCAGATCTTTCTGCCTATTGTTAGAGAGGGTGAGAAAATAAGAAACACTTGTGAAGAGGTCACTATATGCCAAGCACAAAGACCCACCAAAAGAATTTAATCTAATCATAAGATTATAAGAGCTCACCCCATGCCTTACAGCCACATCAATAGGGCTCCAGAATAATAACTGTGGATTAGAACTGAAGGAGCTACAAAGCATGCCCTCCATTTAGAAAAGAATTATTAGGGAAGTACAAAGACAACAGGAGAGGCAAAACCAAAGGCATTAAACCTACAATTACAGCCAACTTGTAGCCCAACTTCTAGCAATTATTCTTAAATGACATCAATTAAACTCACACTAGAGGCCTTTTAGCTAATCTCTCCTACCTGGTATATTATAGATAGCTTTTAGAAGAAAAAAAAATACAAAGAAATGTAAAAGGTAAAAATAAAACAAAACACATTCTGAAGAGAGAAAGCAAACAACAGAACCAGACTCACATATGACATAAATGTTGGAGTCATAAGACAGCATGTAAAATAACTGTGATGAAAACATTAAGGCTGTTGTGAAAAAAGTAGGCCACATGCAAAAGCTAATATGTAATGTCATCAAAGATGGAATTTCTAACAAAGAATTTTTAAAAATTTAGGAATTAAAAATCACAATGTTATAATAATGTTATGGTCATAAGAAAACCCCTCTAATGTAGGAAATTATTATTGTGTGAAATGTTTGCTGTGTGGAGATCCCAATAGTCTGTAACTTCCAAATTGCTGAACACCCCACTATCTTGATGTGAATGCCTCAGCCCTTAAAGCAGTGGTTCTCAACCTTTCTAATGCCACACCCTATAATACAGTTACTCATGTTGTGGTGATCCCCTAATCATAAAATTATTTTCATTGCTACTTCATAACTGTAATTTTGCTACTGTTATGAATCATAATGTAAATATCTGTGTTTTCCAATGGTCTTAGGCGACCCTGCTCACAGTTCTCATCCTGTGGGTCTCAACCCTTTGCTGGAGCCTAGGACCCAAGAATAGGTAAATAAACCCTGTGTGATTGCATGCTAATTCTGTCTTGTGTGTCATGTGTTCCGGTTCAGCTCAGCTTTTTAGACATTTAAATACCAGGGGAGCCATTATTGCTGACTCCTGGTCACCAGCATTTGTCCCACCAAGTCTAGACAGATAGTTAATTAATCAGGGCATAATTAGGACACAAAACACTGACAGAAATGAAGAATATGTTTTATATGCTCATCAATCAGCTCGGCATGGCTAAGGGAAGAATCAGAATGCCTATAGAAACTATCTCAACTGAAATACAAGGATAAAAAAGAATGAGGTGGGGGCAGATCAGAAAATCCAAGAACTGTGGGACAATTTCAAAAGATATAACATATGCATAATTGGAATATGAGAAGAAGAGAAAATGAAAAAAAATATTTGAAATAATAATGGTTAAAATTTTTCCAACATTAATAACAGATCCAGAAAGCTCAGAGAGATGAAGCAGGATAAATATTTGTAAATGTGCACACAGGTTCACCGCATTAAAAGTGCATTAAACTAAACACACTGAGTAAATTCTGAAAGAATTGGGCTATTTGGGGGGATAGGTAGAGAAAAGGGACACCTTACTTACAGAATAACAAGCAATACAATTTACAGCAATCCATTCATTTAAAAAAAATCCAAGAATGATGAGCATAGTACTTAAAGTGTTAAGTGAAAAAATGCCCCACTTCAAAAGTAAAGAAGAAATAAAGTCTGTTTTCAGAAACAAAAAGCAATGGAACTGAAACAATTTTTAGATTGGAAACCCAGATTCTTTGTCCGCTGGAATCAAAGAATCAATCCATGGACAGAAAGTGGTATAGCAAAGGTGGAGATTTATTGAAGCTCAAGTACAGACTCCAACATGGGGAGAGGGAAAGATTCCCACAGAATGGACTCCCACATGGGTAGGGGGAAAGGGTCCCACTGGGTTAATTTTCCCTATGGCTTATAAAGGCTGCAGATCCTGGTACCTTATATCCCCTCTGATTGGTCACTATTCCCTTAGACTGGTTACTATAGTAACTCCTGGGCTCAAATGTCCAGGATCAGTGTAGAACCTAAGAGCATCGGAAAACACAGATATCTACATTACGATTCATAACAGTAGCAAAATTACAGTTATGAAGTAGCAACGAAAATAAATAATTTTATGGTTGGGGGTCACCACAACATGAGAAACTGTATTAAAAGATCATGGCATTAGAAAGGTTGAGAACCACTGGTCTATAATGAGGTAGGTGGGCTTGCTGCCTCTTACAATTACACACTAGTCTTTCTGTCACTTTTCTAAAAACTTGAGTTCCTCTGAAATGTGTACTAACATAGACCACTCATACTCTCTACTCTACCAAATATAAGAGTAGTTTTGTTTTTAACTGAAGACATCAACACGTTCCTTACCATCTTTATTGCCACCATTAGAGTATCAATTAATATATACATACATATATATTTGAATAAAAAAGTTGTATCTTCTAATAATCAGAGAAACAAATAAGAGTACTATTTTTAAATGTATATACAAGTGTTCTGTAGATGGTTGTTCAGCTAAAACAGTGAAAGTCAGAAACTGAACAACTGATGAAACCAAATTTGAAAAAAAATTAAAAAATAGATTAAAACCAATTATACAAATTATTACATTCAAATTAAAGACTAAATGCTTTAATTATGAGGCAAAGACTATAAGCCAGATTTTAAAAAGCAAATATACACTGTATGCAAAATTCACATCTTAAATACTTGCTCACCGTATGTTATAGAAGAACTAAGAAAAATATACAATAGGAACACCATTTAAAAGGAAACTGGTATAACTATATTGGAGCAAGAAGATATAAACTCTGTAATATTATTGAACATAAAAGTGAAACATAGTTATAAAAGGGTCAATGTAAATTGAAGATAAAACAATTATGACTTACATGTATCTTATTATATGGCCTTAAAATATATAAAGCAAAAAACAAATCAATAAATAGATAAAATTCAAAACTACACTAGAAAATTTTAACTATTCTTAGTAACAATTATAGAAAATTATCCTTTCAGATATAAAAAACCTGAACCATGCAATTAGCAACACTGGCATATGGAAAATAGCACTCAACAATTGTAGAGTGTGCATATTTAAAAAGTGATTAAGGAACAATTACCAAAATTTGGTTCAACATCAGTTCGGGTCCACACCCCCAGCCCTGCGCCCACAACAGAGAGCTGGCTGCTGGCCTCTGGAGCATGTGGAGACCCTGGCAGCTAGCCTGTGTGTGGCCCAGAGGTACCTGCATGCCCCCCAGCCCTGCACCCATGACGGAGCTGGCTACTGGCCTCCTGGCATTCCAAGACGGGACATGCTCAAGCACCAAGCGGGGGTTTGGGTTCATGCTCGAAGCCCAGTGCCCATGATGGGTGGCTGGCTGCCAGTCTCTGGGGTGTGTGGAGACTCCAGTGGCCACCACCAGATGGCAGGGACACCCGCCTAACCCAGTGGATACAACACAGTGAACCACATGAGCTGCAGAGAAAACACAATATATATATATATATATATATAATTGATTTTTTTTTTACAGAGAAGAGGGGAGAAGGATATATAGTTGGAAATATCAATGAGAGAAACATTGATTAGCTGTCTCCTGCACACTCCCCACTGGGGATATGCCTCCAACCAAGGTACATGGTCTTAACAGGAATCAAACCTGGGACTCTTCAGTTTGCAGGCCCGCGCTCTATGCACTCAGTCAAACCAGTTGCAGTGTAAACACCTTTTCTGACCATGCATTGGCTAAGATCCTGTATGCCACTACTTGCAGTGTTCTTGGAAACTTGGATTATAAGAATCCAAGAAGGTGATCTAGGGTTTTTCCACCACACTGACATCCCCTGAGGGGTTCTGGATTATGAGAGGATGCAGACCAGGCCCAAGGCCCCACCAATGCAGGAATCCATGCAAGAGGCCTCTAGTAGAATTGTAAAATGTGCCAACACTGGTTTGGCTCAGTGGATAGTGTCGGGTCTGCGGACTGAAGGGTCCCAGGTTCAATTTCGGCCAAGGGCATGTACCTTGGTTGCGGGCACATCTCCAGTAGGGGGCATGCAGGAGGCGGCTGATCAATGTCTCTCTCTCATCGTTGTTTCTAACTCTCTCTCCCTCTCCATTCCTCTCTGTAAAAATCAATAAAATATATTTTAAAAAAATAAAATGTTTTGATGTGAATATAAATATGTATCTCAAAACTTGTGACAAGGAAGCTTGTATAAGGGAAGGAATATTAGATAATGCTAAAAATAATTGTATAATTAAGACAAATTAAAATAAAATAGAGAAAGTTAAAAACTAAAATCTTTTGCCTGGCTGGAGTGGCTCAATGATTGAGCATCAAGGAGGACATGGTTTGATTCCTGGTCAGAACACATGCCTGGGTTGCAGGCTCAATATCCAGTGGGGGCCCTGCGGGAGGCAACCAATCAATGATTATCTCTCAATATTGAAGTTTCTGTCTCTCTCTCTACCCCCTTCCTCTGTGAAATCATTTAACAAATATATTTAAAGCTTTTAGTTTCGTTTAAATAAAAATATGTTAAAAACTTTTAGGGTATTTTTTTTTTAAATAACAAAGATGAAAAGAAATGTTTTTAGAAAGACTAATCAAACTGGTATACAGAAAAACTCACATATGGAATATAAAAAGGCATATCACCATAGATAGTTAAAGGTATACCAAGAGATGGAGTAAATAACTTCCTGTCTATAAGGAAAGTAAGTTAGATAAATGAAAAAAATTATATCAGAAAACTATAAGGTAAAAACTAATAGAAGAATAAGAACAAAAATCTGAAAAATCCCATATCTATTTTAAGAATTAGACTGTTATCAAGAACCCTTCCTCAAATAAAACCCTAGTCAAAGAAGACTCATTAATGAAAACAATTAAGGAAGGGAAACTACCAACTTTACTTAAGTAGATTAATTGGATATCTATACAGAAAAATCAAATACAACACACAATATACAGACAAATGCCAAGTGGATTGTAAACATAAGTGGAAGAGATAAAATAGTTTCTTAATTGTACCATAAGACTACATCTTTCATATCTTGAGGAGGCATGTGTGTAATATTTCCTCCACAGGACTTGGAAAGTACTAATAAAAAAGAAAAAAACACATAATTCACACTTTATAACATGAAGGGCATCATAGCCCTTCATCAGAACACACAGAAAAGTGAGCAAATGGGCCAGTTCAACAATGGGAGAAGATATTGAAATACATATATCAGATAAAGGACTCCTGTAGAATAAATATAGAAATAAGAATGAATAAAGAAATGAATTAACCTCAAAAACTGGCAAAATAAGTCCTTCTTCAAAAAGATATTTAAAAGTAAGTTTATTAGAGAAATGTAAATTTAAACCATGATGAGATATAATTATAAATCTCTGAGTGGAAAAAGTGATTCTAAACCTTTCAGACACTATTAGTAGAAATATAAACTAATTTATCAGCTACTAGTATGTAATACTATCATTCAGAATTCACAAAAGCTGAGCATAAACCAGCTCTGTTCCTCAGTAATTGCTTCATTAGTTATATATGAAATCAAAATACACCAAGAAACATGTAAAATAGTATATGTAGTAGTATTATTCATAGTAGTCCCATACTAGAAATATACCTTATGTCTATAAACATTAGATTAGGTTAAATAAAAGTGTATTTTAGAGAGAGAAATAAAAATGGCTGCAGAATAGACGGACGTGTCTGGAGCCTTGTCACTGAGCAGACAGAGAGAACAGCTGAGGGTTGCACTGGGAGTGTTTGTTGGCAAGTTAAGGGACAGTTATCCTCCAGGAGAAGGTGGGGGACTGCTGGACGGGCTCCCCTGACCAGGCAGCCCCACTGCAACCAGGTTTTTGTCTCTCAGAGCCACCAGTGCGAACGCCGAGACCATGCCATCCTGCAGGGGAAAGTGGATGTCTGCGGCAGCCTGAAAAGCTAGCTGCAGCACTCACCAAACAGCAGGGAAACCCAGAACACCACTCCCCAATCAGCACAAACACTCGATTCACAGGAGCTCCACGCACTACATGGAAAGGTAAGATTTTGCCTGGGATAAGGTGAGGTCTCCAGTCCCACAGAACAGTGAGATGCGCACACTGTGCGAATTGGACTTGGGGGAAGCTGCACCTAGAGAAATTGTGTATGTTGGGCAGGGTGTGATTCCTGTATGTAGAAGGGGACCCTCAGAGCTATTAACAGAGGGGAGCTCTAGAAAGCAACCCATTTTGAACTGAGGCAGAAGGACACCTGGAAGTTATTACAGTGTCCCGGCTGCTCGAACAGGCGCGGAGAAGGGGGAGCACAGACTGCACTCTTCTCTTCAGACCCTGGTTTCTGATTGCTAAGCCCAATACATAAGATCATGAAATTGGAGACATCCTAAGAGACTGCAGGGGAAAGTTGTTTTTCTGGAACCTGGGGATCAGAGCGCAGAATAACCATTGGAGAATCAGTTCTGGGGCAACCCATACCCACAAACTGTTATTGAGTACCACAGAGTAAGCAGGATCTAAGCACAGGCTAGAGAAGTCCTGTGCTTAGTCTCAGAGGTCAATTCCAAAACACTGCCACCCAGTGGATGACTCACAAATTGACTCTCACATAATCGCAAAATAATATATAGATTAAAACACACCTCAGCAGTGGAATGCAGGGAACTGCAATAACCTCCCAACTGGGAAATAGCAGTGCCAACCAGAATAGAGGAAGTGAATGACCTCCACTACTGCCATTCTATTCTTTTATTTTTAATTTTTAATTTTTTTTAATTTTTAATTTTGTTCATATTTTAATTAAAAAACTAATTATTTTTTCTTTTCTCTTCAATTGATTTTACCTTTTTAATTATTATTTTTATTTTCAACTAGTATTATTACTACTACTGTATATTTATACCTTTTTGAAAAAAGAAGTGTTATTTTATTTTCTCTTTATTTTACTTTGGAATAACAGTACTACATTCTAGTTTCATCTTTCCTTTAGCATAATTTTACTCTATATCAACTCTACATTTATGCCAACACTTTCCTTCTAACTTTCCCCATTTTGTTGTCCTGTTTCTCTTTCCCTTTTCCAACTTTAGATTCTCCCTATTCTTTCATTTTACCTGGTTAAAATTTCACCCCACTTATAGATCTAATTTTGAATCCCATACTCCAAATCCATACAAACCTCTTTTTTCACTGTCTTCATTACACAAAAAATTGTTTTTCTCTATGTCCTTTTGTTGTTGTTTGCCTGAACGGTGATTATATCCATTTTTTATACTTTTTTGTGAGATTGTTTTTGCTTACTCGTTTTATTTTGCTTTTTGTTTGCTTTGCTTTTGTTTGTTTTTACTTCTGTTTTCCATCACCTCCCTTGCTATTAGTTGTTATTTGTAGTTTGTATTAATCTCCAGGTACTTATTGCCAGAATTTGTTGGGATTAGTGGCTGTTCTATTGGAATTTTCTCCTCACATATGTAATTTGTTCCCTTTTTCTTTCTTATTCTCTTTATTTTCTCTGTTACTTTTTTTTCTTTCTCTTTACTTCTTCTTTTTTTCCCCCCTTTTTTCCCTTTCTTCCAATTTCATTTTGGCACTTTTTTATTTTTGGTTTTCCTCATTTTTCTCTTCTTCTTTCTCTACTTACCCCTAATTAGTCTTTCATTGGTGGTCACCTAATTTGTGGTTATTAACATTGGATAGTGCCTGTGTGTTATACCTGGTTATGTTGTATTTTTGTGCCTTTAAATCAACATAGGAGAGAGAACTACATAACCAGACACCCGGAGAAGAAAGACCATGGACAAACAGAGAAATAGTCCACATTCAAAAGAAAAGCAAGTATCACCAGAAAAGGAAGAAAACAAAATAGAAGCAGAAATAAACCTGCCAGAGAAAGAGTATAGAGGAATGGTCATAAGGTGGCTGAAAAGAATGGAAGACAAAATTGACAATATGAGTAAGAGCCAAGAGGAAATGAAGAAGAACCAAGAAGAAATGAAAAATGACATCGTAGCTGTAAAAAACTCAATAGAAAGCATCAAAAGTAGACTAGAAGAAGCAGAGGACCACATCAGTGAGCTAGAAGACAAGGTAGGAAAAAATACAAAGTACAGCAGCTTCTAGAAAAAAAAAAATTAAAAAGCAAGAGGAAAGCCTAAGGGAACTTTGGGATAACACGAAACAAAACAACATCTGCATAATTGGTCCCAGAAAGAGTGGAAATTGAGCAATGAATGGAAAACCTGTTTGAAGAAATAATGACAGAAAACTTCCCTGATATAGGAAAGAAAAAACCCACACAAATCCAACAAGCTCACAGATTCCAAAGCAAAATGAGCCCCCAAAAAACTGACACCAAGGCACATTATAAATAAATTGGCAAACACCAACAAAAAAGTAAGAATCTTAAAAGCAACCAGAGAGAAACAGAAAGTTACTTACAAAGGAACCCCCATAAGACTAGCAACTGATTTATAACAGAAACTCATCAGGCCAGAAGAGAATGGAATGAAATATACAAAGTCATGCAAAAGAAGGGTCTGAATCCAAGAATATGATACCCAGCAAGGCTTTCAATAAAAATTGAAGGTGAAATTAGGAGCTTCACAGACAAAAAAAGACTAAAGGAATTTATTACCACCAAACCAGCAATGCAAGAAATGTTAAAGGGTCTGCTGTAAAAAAAAGAAATAGGAAGCAAAGAAGCAAAACAGGAGTAAAGAATAAAAATGGTGACAGATAAGTACCTATCAATAATAACTTTAAATGTAAATGGATTAAATGCTCCAATCAAAAGACATAGGGTAACAGATTGAATGAGAAAACATGACCCATATATCTGCTGTCTATAAGAAACCCATTTCACACAATAATATGCACACAGAATGAGGGTGAAGGGAAGGAAGATGGTATTTCAGGCAAATGGAAATGGAAAAAAAGCTGGGGTTTCAATACTTATATCTGACAAATAAGATCTCAAAGTGAAGGACATAAAAAGAGATAAGGAAGGCCACTTCATAATACTAAAGGGAACAATCTAACAAAAAGAAATAACTCTGGTAAACATTTATGCACCCAATATAGGAGCACCAAAATACATAAAAAGACTCCTGGAGAATATCAAGGGAGAGATTGACAGCAATACGATCATAGTAGGAGACTTTAATATCCCAGTGTTACCATTAGACAAATCCTCTAAACAAAAAATCAGCAAAGAAACATCAATCCTAAATGACTCACTAGACCAGATGGAATTAATTGACATCTTCAGAACATTTCACCCCAAAGCCACAGAATATACATTCTTCTCCAGTGCACATGGGTCACTTTCAAAGATAGACTATATTTTGGGTCATAGGAAAAGTCTCTTCAAATTCAAAAAGATAGAAATTATATCACGCATTTCTCAGATCGCTGTGGTCTAAAACTGGAAATCAACCACAATAAAAACAATCCAAAAGAATCAAACACATGGAGACTAAACAGCATGCTATTAAACAACAATTGGGTAACCAGAGATCAAGGAAGAAATAAAAAACATCATGGCAACAAATGACAATGAAAACACAACATTCCAAAATCTATGGGACACAGTGAAAGCAGTCTTGAGAGGGAAGCTCATACCTCTACAAGCCTACTGCAAAAAAACAGGAAAAAATAGTAATAAATTACCTAACCCTACAACTCAAAGAACTAGAAAGAGTGCAACAAGAAACGCCCAATGTAAGCAGAAGGATGGAAATAATAAAGATCAGAGCGGAGATAAACAACTTGAAGACCAAAGAAACAATTCAAAAGGTCAACAAAACCAAGAGCTGGTTCTTTGAAAGGATAAACAAGATTGATGGACCTCTCAACAGGCTCACCAAGAAGCAAAGAGAGAAGGCCCAAATAAAGAAAACCAGAAATGAAAAAGGAGACATAACAACAGACTCTGCTGAAATACAAAGGATTGTTAAAAAATACAATGAACAACTCTATTCCAACAAATTGGAAAACCTACAGGAAATGGACATATTCCTAGAAAAATATAACCTTCCAAAACTCAATCAGGAAGAATCTAAACATCTCAATAATCCAATAACTATGGAAGAAATTGAAGCAGTCATCAAAAAGCTTCCAGCAAACAAAAGCCCAGGACCAAATGGCTACACAGGAAAGTTTTACCAAACATTCAAGGAAGAATTAAAACCTATCCTCCTCAGACTATTCAAAAAATATTCAAGAAGAAGGAATACTTCCAAACACCTTCTATGAAGCCAGCATCAACCTAATACCAACAACAGATAAAGACAATACAATGAAAGAATTACAGGCCAATATCTCTCATGAGCATAGATGCCCAAAACCTCAACAAAATTCTAGCAAATCAGATCCAGCAGTACATCAGAAAGATCATACACCATGACCAAGTAGGATTCATCCCAGGAATGCAAGGATGGTACAATATCTGCAAATCAATAAACATGATTCATCACATAAACAAATTGACAGATAAACATCATATAGTCATATCAATTGATGCAGAAAAAGCATTTGATAAAATCCAACACTCTTTCTTGATAAAAACTCTCAGCAAGGTGGGAATAGAAGGATCATACCTCAACATCATAAAAGCCATATATGATAAACCCACAGCTAACATCATACTCAATGGGCAAAAACTAAAACCATTTCCCCTAAGAAGATGAACATGGCAGAGATACCTACTTTGACCACTTCTGTTCGACATAGTACTGGAAGTATTAGCCATTGCAATTAGACAAGAAGAAGAAATAAAAGGCATCCAAATTGGAAAACGGAGAAGTAAAGCTGTCCTTATTTGCAGATGACAAGATACTATAAATAAAAAACCCGAAGGACTTCATCCAATAACTAATAGACTTAATAAATGAATTTGGGAATGTAGTGGGACACAAAATTAATGCTAAGAAATCTATGGCATTTCTATACACTAATAGTGAAATTACAGAAGGAGACTAAAAAAACAATCCCATTTACCATCACACCAAAAAACCTAACTAAGGAGGTAAAAGACCTATATACAGAAAACTACAGGACACTGAAAAAAGAGATAGAGAAAGACGTAAACAGATGGAACAGCATACTATACTCATGGATTGGGAGAATCAACATTTTTATGTCCATACTACCCAAAGCAATCTATAGATTCAATGCACTAACCATTAAAATACTAACAACATATTTCACAGAACTAGGAAGAACTCTCCAGGGATTCATGTGGAACAAAAAAGACCCCAAATAGCCATAGCAATTCTGAGAAAGAAGAATAAAGTAGGTGCGATCTCAATACCAAATTTCAAGCTATATTACGAAGCAACTGTTTTTAAAAAAGACTGATACTGGCACAAGAACAGACATAAAGAACAATGGAATAGAATAGAGAATCCAGATATCCACCCAAACCACTATGCTCAATTAATATTTGGCAAAAGAGGCATGAATATACAATGGAGTCAAGACAGTCTCTTCAATAAATAGTGTTGGGAAAATTGGACAGATACATGCAAAAAATTGAAACCAGACCACCAACTTACACCATACACAAAAATAAACTCAAAATGGATACAGGACTTAAACATAAGACAGGAAACCATAAAAATACAAGAGGAATCCAAAGGTAGCACAATCTCAGATATATGCTGAAAGAACTTCTTCACTGATACTGCTCCAAGGGCAATGGAAACTAAAGAAAAAGAAACAAATGGTACTACATAAAAATAAAAAGTTTTTGCACAGCAAAAGAAACCATCAACAAAACAACAAGAAAGTCCACTGTATGGGAGAACATATTTATCATGTTAGCACTGATAAAGGTTTAATCTCCAACATCTACAGCCAACTTATACAACTTAATAAAAGGAAGATAAATGATCCAATAAAAAAATGAGCAATGGATATAAATAGAACCTTTTCAAAAGATGACAGAAGGAAGGCCAAGAGACCCATGAAAACATGTTCAAAGTCACTAATTATCTGAGAGATGCAAATCAAAAGGACAATGCGATACCATCTCCCACCAGTCAGAATGGCAATCATCAACAAATCAACAAATGACAAGTGTTGGCAAGGATGCAGAGAAAAAGGAACACTTGTGCACTGCTGGTGGGAATGTAGACTGGTGCAGCCACTTTTGAGAGCAGTATGGAGTTTCCTCAAAAAACTAAAAATGGACCTACCATTTGACCCAGCAATCCCACTCTTAGGAATATATCCTAAGAAAATAGAAACACCCATCAGAAAGGATTTATACACCCCTATGTTCATAGCAGCACAATTTACAATAGCTACAATTTGGAAACAGCCTAGGTGCACATCAGCAGATGAGTGGGTCATAAAACTATGGTACATCTACACAATGGAATTGTATGCAGCCATAAAAAAGAAGGAGTTCTTTCCATTTGCAGCAACCTGGATGGAACTGGAGAACCTTTTGCTAAGTGAAATAAGGCAGTCAATGAAACACCACATGAACTCATTCATTTGTGGATACTAAAGAACATTATAAACTGATGAACAAAAAGGTAGATACAGAGGCAGTAAAGCATCACACAAATTGTCAAATTACATCAGGAAGATTAAGGAGAGGTGGGTAGATAAGAGACCAACCAAAGGACTTGTATGCATGCATATAAGCATAACCAATGAATACAATACACTGGGGAAAAGGACATGCCTGCGGGTGGTGCAATGGGAAGATATATACATGTAACACATTAATAAAAAAATTAAAATTAAAAAAGTGTATTGTATACTCAGATGAGTGTCACAGTTAAAATATCTAGTGAAAGAAGCCAGTAACAAAAAGCAAACATTGTAAACTTCCATTTGATTAGAATTTAATGTCAGGGAAAACTATTTCAACATGAAAGAGCTCAGAATGTAGGTAATTTCTGGAATTAATAATATTAGAAGGAGGTATAAAGAAAGGTTTTTGCAATGTCAATAATACCTTGATCTGATGAGAGAGATTAAAAAATTCGAAGCCTGGTCACTGAGCCAGTGAATGAATATACAGGATGACACAATACTAGATTTCTGATATTAATCAATGGGAATCTAGAAATGCAGGCTAGGGGCATTTATGGAAGGGGTGGTTATTCTAAGAGATTGATTTCAAGAGTGAAGAAACAAGTAGAGCATATGACTGCCTGATTAACTGGAACATTCCACTCCTGGGATCATGCTGGATAGTAGATTTTTCTTTACCAATTGAGAATGATGAAAACATATCATTTGGTATTCAGTGGTTCCCAAGTCACAGAGCCTCAGAAGCAGCTATATTTTACCTTTCAATAATGTAGGAAAATGACTTAGAGACAAACCATGAGGATGGCTTTTATCATTGCTCAGGGGTCCAAGAAGGAACATTTTATAAGCTACTGCCCTAAAACATATTTGCCTGGCCCTGAGAAAATAGTGTCTCCCTAATAAGGGTTGACACTGAGTCAAGTGTATTTGTTTTATAATGGAAATGTGAGCTCTGACTTTAGATCCCTGAGATATTTTGAATGTGAGTATACAAGCACTTGAAAAATCTATGTTGCAAAAGCAAACATTTTAACAAATTACCCCTTTTTCCCTTTGCTTGTTGCTTATATTTTACCTCAATCTATTTCTACTTTAAAGCTTTGGATTTAAATTATGGGCATAGTTCATAATCTTTAAAGATGGCCATCTGAATACCTGTTGGTTTTATAAAAATGACATCATACCGTAATGTTTTTATCCTTTAAAAAAAAAAGGCTTATTGAGCACAAGGTTCATCTTTTGAGAGTTATAAATGCAAACTTTTAAATCTTTCATCTATGTGTATTTCAATCCTGAATTTGTGTTAAGGCAATGTAAACCAGCTTCATCTAGGTTTTTCTTTTGTAATTATAATCTTCTTATGATTGAATAGAGAATTAAAAGAAGAATGGTGTCATTTTGGCTCATTACTCAAATCCAAACCCAACTGTCCCTTCCACTGGGAAGCTTTCTGTAAATTTCCTAAGCAATCTCATTAATGCAGTGTTATTGTGACACATTGAACACAATAGCATTTAACATTTAAATACAGTTTTATAATTACACTAGTGGCCCGGTGCATGAAATTTGTGCACAGCGGGGCAGTTCCCTCAGCCCAGCCTGCACCCTCTCCAATCAGACATCCCTCTCACAATCTGGGAGCACTGGCTCCTAACCGCTCATTTGCCTGCCTGCCTGATCACCCCTAACCACTCTGCCTGCTGGCCTGATCAACCCCAGCACCACCTGCCAGCCTGATTGCCCTCAACTACCCCCACCCGGGGGCTGGCCAGCTCACCCTCAACTGCCTCTCCACCTCCATCAGCCTGCTGGCCCACAACTGCCCCACTTACCGGCCTGATTGCCCCTAACTGCTTCCGCCTTGGCCCCACCACCATGGCTTTGTTCAGAAGGACATCTGGAAGGTCTCCTGGTCTAATTAGCACATTACCCTTTTATTAGTATAGATGTTTATATATCTTTCAAACCCTGCTTTTTCTTAAAGCACTATTTTAACTTTCTTTACCTCTAGTTCCTATAAAAGTGTCTAACACACAAAAGTTCATTCAAGATAGGCAGAGTTGATTAAAGGCTCTTTCCCTCAAAACTCTCACTAGGGAAAGGATTGACTATACTAGAAAAATATTAATAGTTGGTATACAAAGGGCCAGTCACTGTCTGTTTCAGCAGAGATAGCTGAAGATTAGAGTGATTAAGTCATATATCCAGAGATATTCAATTAGGTGAGAGCCCTGACAGGTACCTATATAATGTTTCTTCAATTTGTCTTTTGACATACATTTCTAATATTTTTTTCCTGAAAAGTTACTGCTTCTTTCCTCTGTGATTCCTTAAGCCAGTTCTGTTAATATAATTTTTTCTAAAGTTTACTTTTTACTTTAGTGAAACCATCCAAATTGTATGAAGCATGCTCAGTTTAAACACTGAAATGTTTAAGATTATAAACATTCTTACAATGCTTTATTATTTATTAAATGCAAACTCCTATCTCCAGTATCACAATCACAATATCTCAATGACTATGAACACTGGGATGTTTTTTTTTTCTTTAAGAGGAAAAAATGACAAAGAATTTACAATATTTGTTTGAAGTCAAATAGCTACCTGGTGCATTATAATGTCTAGTTTAAGAATATCTGCCACTTTTATTGAGAAGACAGAGGGATGCTAGGTAGATAGGGATGGGGACCATTAGTGGGGCGGGGGTGGGGGGGAGGAAGTAAAACCTGGAACCCAACAACGCATAGTTACTAAGACATCCCAACTGGGCATGGACATGAAGGAAGAGTGAGAATGAAAGACATGAGCTCTAAAATGTATAATGTTTCAAAGACAGTTAGCTTGCAGCTAACCAATTACAAAAAGTAAGGCATATAAACTAATCCCAAGAATGTTGCTAAGGCAAAATTCTTTGAAAGAACCAATCAGGAACTAACAAGCATATATACAAGAAAGCACTGTCTTATTCTTCTCTCCCTCCCATACCCTCCCAAAGTTGTTAGATGCTTGAGTTGATGGCAGGATACATGCTCTCCTGCTACCACTTGGCTTATGGCCATGTGGGGCTCTACACATGAACTAATGGACTTAAATACCTGGATTATAATATGTAAAGGAAGCTCTGGACACTGGCCTGCTCCTGGAATACTAGCTGCACTTTTGACAGGATTAGATTCTCTCAATAAACTTCAGTTCTACTATTTTTGTCTGTGACTTCATTCTTCAATTTTGTAAGACAAGGAACTCAGACTCACTCTACATCTTGGCTTCATTATAGCACCTCCACCCTGATATAGACTTCTCCCTTCCTCCCACCATTCTTCCTTTTTCTTCTTGCCCACCCACATTTGCTTGCTAATATATCTTTAATTAGGCTTAACACAATGAAAGACTGAAATTATACTTTTATGAATTAATTGCTTCACTATGATAATCATCATATAATTACCATGTATTCACTCAATATGTATAAAATCAAACTGGAAGGTATGCGAGTTGTCTGAGACATGGGCTAATAGATTGTTCTTTTGTCTCTATTACAAATACTTACATTAAGAATAAAAAATAACATCCGGTCAGTGTGGCTCAGTGCTTGAACGTCGACCTATGAATTAAGGAGGTCATAGTTTGATTCTGGTCAGGGCACATGCCTGGTTTGCAGGCTCAATCGCCAGTTTAGGGCATGCAGGAGACAAATGATCAATGATTTTCTCTTATCATTGATGGTTCTATTTCTCCCTCTCCCTTCCTCTCTGAAATCAATAAAAACAAATAAAATATTTTTAAAAAGAATAAAATATAACTATTCATGATATTAGCATTTCCAAAGAGAAACATAATTTACTTCAAACCATTTCTACTTCCACATTAACCACACATTAAAGATTAATCAATAAGGATTAAAAATAGGGCAAAATATTAACTTATCTAAAAGTACACTTTTACATAGTGAATAAGATTAAGCATTTATGTCTGTGTCTTAACATATATTACATTATTTTGAGAAAAAAAAACATCCAGTCAACTATAAGAACTGTATTTCACTGATTTGGACCTTGTATACTTAATTTTTTTTAAATTTTATCTTTATTGTTCAAAGTATTGCAGATATCCTCTTTATTTTCCTCCATTGACCTCCTCCCAACCTCCCTTCCCTTCCCCAGGCCTTCACTATATACATTTATATGCATATAAATTCTTCACCATATATATATATATATATATGCATATATGTATATGAATTATATAGTTAATCCCTTCCTGGGCCCCCTCCCAAGCATCTGACTTGAAGTTAAGGATTTCATATACATATATATCAGTGCTAATGCTATGAATAATAGCTAATTGTATTGAATGCTTAATACTCTAATTTTTAAGATAATTTATGCATATATTTTATTAAATCATTCTATCAAACTTAGGAAATAAATACTAATTGTATTCCTATTTTATAGATAAAAAATGAAGTCTAAGATGTTCAGTAGCTTGATTAAAATCATGCAGTTTTCTAAGAGGTGTAGCTAGAATTTAAACTCTGAAAGTCTAATTTTGAAGTCAATTCTCTTAACAAATATGCTCTATCTATCAAGTATATTTGTTTACTTCTGTATAACCTGGACTTATAGAAAAAGAAAATAGGTTTATATACCAAAAAAGAAAAAAAATGACACAAAACATTCATAAATATATAACTTCTGATGTATAACCAGTGATATCAGCAAATAAAGAAGTGGTCACTGATAAATATTATTAACACATTTTGTATGACATTAATCAATTTTCAGTGTCCCAGAAGTGAAAGATGACAAATACTGCAAAGTTAGCTATAATAGACAAAGCATCAATTCTATAGAGAACAGAGAGCTCTTAAATGTATGTTTACCAAGAGTCTGGAATATTACAGAACTTTAAAAATTGTAAATGAAGAAAATCTCAAAAGCAAGTGTTTTTAATATATGTTAAATAAGAAAGAGGCATATATCCCAAATGAGCTTTTTAAAAATGCAAAATAAAAAAATGTTAAAAGGAAATATTGAAAGGTTAATTCATTTAAAGTTAAATTGGCAATTAAAATTGAGATGCTGTAAGAATTGTTATATTTTTCTTTAAATTGCCCACATCAAATATATATTACTTCCATAATTTCCAAAATAGTTACAAAAATCAATAATATATACTTTCTATAGTCGTTTTACATTTCCAGCATTCTCAAGTGATTCCTTAGAATAAACACCTTTTTTTTGTAGTGAAGATGTTCTGCATTGTATGACATTGACACCTTGCTGTAAATGGAGTATTGAATAAATAGAAGATGTTAGGTCTGATCAAATAATTGGATTGATAACCCCTCCCCTGGGAACTGACCTTTATGCCACTTCACAAGGGACATTCCCTTTCATTTTCTTTTGCTTAGGCCACCTTGCCTTGCTAAGGCTACATTCCACTTGCTAGGACCATTATCTCTGCCCTGTAGACCTTCCCAGGATCTGGACCTGCACATAGAATTCTCCACCCAGAGAAAGCCCATTTAGAGTGCTTTAAAAACCTCTGACTTCTGTCTCTGGGTGCTGGTGCCATTTGGGGCTCAGCCTAACTGATATCCAGATAATCTAATAAATTTATAATCCCTTACCACTTTGGTGTTTGCTGACCCTAACAAAAAACAGAATAAATTTTATTTCCATTTTTTACTTCTAATCCTTCTATTGTTTTACTAGAGGCCCAATGCATGAAAACTCATGCAAGAGTAGGCCTTTCTTCCTCCAGGCTGCTGGCTCTGGTTTCCCTCCAGCACCTGAGATATGGGCTGCTTCCCTTCTCTGGCTGCCAGCATACATTCGGGACCTGGACTGGCTTCCCTCCAGCCTGGCTTGGTCAGTAAGGATGTCCAGAAAGACATCCAGAAGACATGTGTTCTAATTAGCATATCACCCTTTTATTATTATAGATGTGCATCGTAGTGATTCCAAGTTCATGGGAAGCTTGCCTAACAGTCTCTATTGAAAGGGTTGGCTGGAATGAGAGAAAGAAGATCACCTGTACAAAAGAATATCCTAGTATTCTTCCTTATCCTGGGCAATCAGTTAGGATGCATTTTACTGTTGATATTAGAAATCAATATTTATATCACAGACATTTTGAGTAAAAGAACATTTTCAGATAGGAATCAATGGATACTTGTGAGATAAGGAGTCCATGGTCCATGCCTTGAATTCCCCAGACTAGATTACTCAGCTCCTTTATTAAATAGATTTTCTGTCAAGTTATTAGATTGCACATCTTTCTTTATATGTCTGCCTCTGATAGCTTGAGGTTTTATTTGTCTCATTGCCTCATATCAAGGATTCTTTCTTTATAACAGTTTTATTTAAAATAATCTATAATAAACCTATCTAATAAAAGAGTGATATGCAAATTAACCATCACTCTGCTACACCCACAAGCCATGCCCATCAGCAGATCAGGAGCAAGTATGAAAATTAACCCAGCCAAGATGGCTGCAGATACGGAGCAAGCAGTAGGCTTGGGTTTCTCTGGCAATGGAGGAAGCCAAGCTTTCTGCACACCCTGGAGGGCCCAGGCCTCCACTCAGGGCTACAAAGTTTTAATTGTAGAAGATAAAATAAATCCCAACAAAAATCGCTGTGGTCACAGAGCAAGCAGGAGGGTTGGCTCCATTCCAGGCTGCAAAGTTTCAATTATAGAAGATAAATAAATCCCAGATCCCAGGGACTCTGCATGGGTCACTGGGGGGTGTGGCCAGCCTGCAAACCACCACAGGCCCCTCACCCAGGCCACCCCACACCCCAAGGGAACACCAACCCTGATCCAGGACACCCTTCAGGGCAAACCAGCCAACCCCAACCCATGCACCCAACCTTTATCCTATCTAATAAAATAGTAATATGCAAATTGACCATCACTCCAACACACAAGATGTCTGCCCCTATGTGGTCAAAGATGGCTGCCCCCATGTAGACACAAGATGGTTGCCACAAGATGGCATGCAGGGAAGGGCAGTTGGGGGGACCAGGCCTGCAGGGGAGGGCAATTAGGAGTAATCAGACTGGCAGGGCAGTGGTTAAGAGGTGATCAGGCTGGCAGGCAGAAGAGATTAAGGGCAATCAGGAAGTCAGGCAGGTGAGCCATTGGGAGCCAACAGTCCTAGATTGTAAGAGGGATATCCAACTGCCCATTTAGGCCTGAACTCAGTGGGTGGGATCGTGTCTAAATGGGCAGTCAGACATCTCTGAAGGAGTCCCATATTGAAGAGGGTGCAGGCTGAGCTGAGGGACACACACTGCCATGTGCACTGACCACCAAGGGGCAGCTCCTGTGTTGAGCATCTGATTGTTCTGGCCATTCCACCATAATGGTCACTGGGCTTTTATATAGATAGAAAGATAGATAGATAGATAGATAGATGATAGATAGATAGCCCTAAAATAGTATACCATTCATAAAAATTAAGAAATTGAAATTCAAAATATGGTATGGCTACTGATTAGTTGATTATTCATTCCCAAATAACATATATTATATACTATGCATTAAATATAGTGTCAGGTGCTGGGATATAATATAAGATAAAATGTAGGCAAGCCAAGAGGTTACATAGCTCACTATAGAAGACCATGGCCTAAATGGGAACTTCAGTACTTGGTGATAAGTGTCCTGTTATAGAAGATAAACCCTCAGACAGTGGGATTACAACTTAGACTTTAAACACTATACATTTTAAAATTACATACTTACTAGTATATGTCAATGAAATATCAAAATAAATTTGAGAATCTTGTAAGTGGTAACTTTTTGGGGAAGAGTATAAAATTTTGGTTCTCTGCAAATACATTCTCAAAACAATGTTGCATGTTGGATTTTGTTATACTCAGCAAGATTTAAATAATGTGTGGAACTTTTTTCCATGGCCAAATAGACCCAATACTGTCAATAGCCTCATATTTAAATTCTGCATATAGTGGCATTTTATGTCATAATGAGAGGCTCAGTGCACAGATTCGAGTGCATTGACCACCAGGGGGCAGCTCCTGTGTTAAGTGTCTGCCTCCTGGAGGTCAGTGCACATTATAGTGACCAGTTGACCAGTCATTTGGTCCTTCAGTCGCTTGGCTTTTATATATATAGATATATGTCATTATCTCCAAAATGTAAATATATCTATCCAGAGATATATCATTTTTTCTTATTCTGTATTTATAAGTGATAATTATTTATGATAATAATGATCATATGCAACATATATTTCTGTGGAAGACCTGAAGAGACACTTTTTCTGAATAAATGTTTCCACCTATCCTAAAAAAGTACAAATTATTATATGTAAAATCCATTATAATAGGGAAAAAAATTAAAACTTAACGAAGTATGTTAGAATTTGAGTTGTTAGGAAAGTTCGTAGTAGAGTTTTATCCAAATGTAACAAAAGAATGGAAAGTGCAAACCTTCATGGAACATTTTTCTTACATCATGGTTTGTGTTAAATATTTATAGATGTAATTTCACAACTGATATGTCATCTAATACAGTAAAAAATCAGATGGACAAATGGAAACCCTGGGGCATAAATTGAAACCTTCCAAAAAATCTCAACTCTTCATCTATCAATTTTTCTTTTTCCCCTCACATTTTCTCAACTTGAGAATCAGATTGATTTACAATAATGCTACTTGTGTCACAAGTATTGCATTACATTTTCATATTTAAAATCACAGCAAATGGGATTTAAATGCATCTTGAAAACCTTTGTAGAACTGTATATGTATATGCTATATATTCTAAAATATATTCCATTTTAGTTGTACACACATGTATATCAATATACACATATACCAATCCACATGGCTTAAGAGATGAAAATTCCAATTTACAACAATGTCCTCTGCTTATTTTGTACAGATGGCATTTTATTTTTGGATGTAGTTGGATTAAACTCAGGGACCTAGCTATCCTCCCATTCTACTAAAATAATGCCCATAATATTCAGTGAAAAAGTTTACACTACAGAAAAGCATAATGCCATAAGAAAGACCACATGTTTAAAAAAAAATTCCCAAAATGAAGACCCTGACATTCTTACTTAGAGCTATTTATTTTTCTGGGGAAAAAAAATGTTATAAATCTTTATCCTTGAACAGAAATAAGCCACCCATCTGTAGCCACCTTCATCCATCTGCATACAGATCTCTGGAACTTCTGCATTTCCAACTTTCTTCATGACATAATAGACCTAGCTGCTTGCAAGAGCCATTTCTAAAGGAGTAGCTCCTGGAGTACAAACTCAGAGTTTACTTTTTTATTAGACATTTCTTTCAAGGTAAATTTAGAGCAAAATTTAAAATTATCATGAAAATGGAGACAAACATCAAAGCACTATTATAGGCAACAGTAACTTTGCATGAGCATTATTTTCTTGCAATGGTGCAGTGATCTGTTTGGACAATGTGGTGCTAGATCCATAATGCTTAGTTTACAACCTGGAGGGGTCACTGTTCTCCAGTACCCCCTGTGACATTACATGTATTGCTGGGCTCTCAGAGCCATTGGGCACACATCCCTGGACATCAGGGAGATCTTCAACACTAGGCTATGTTTCTTCATCTGTGACAAAATGTTGTCAGTTGGTAAAAATGAAAAACTAAATCTCAACAAAATGTTTCTTAATATTTTTGATTTAAGAATTATTTGCATTTTCTTTTAAAGCCCAAGGTTTACCAAGAGCAAAAGAAAAGGAAAATGGAACCATGATTCATTCAGAAGTAATTGTGGAGAGAAGCTATAGCGTTTGGACAGGATCAAGGCTTGGACTGACTTGTGGCGAAGCTAGGAGGCAAAATCCTCCCAGCACAATAGCCAAAAGGCTATGGTTGTAGGTTGACCTTATAGTCTGGCCCTGCAGTCCTAGATGACTAAGAGATGTGGGCTGTGGGGAGGTGCAGCAAGTGCTGCCTGAACGAAGCTTGATAGAGTTCAGAGAATGGCAACAACAGGAAAGAAGCACATTTGAAATTCTCAAGAACATTGTAAACATCTTGCCCTTGTTTTAATTTGTGTGATCTGACTATAAATAAAGCCTCAGCTTACAGGCTGTGTCACTGTTTCCTCATCCAGGCACAGTGATCCACGTGGTCCCAACTGTATTCTCTGGTCTTGTCTTCTTTAATCCTTCACCGCCCCTCCTCAAGTTCATCCCTGGCCATGCTGGACACAGTTCAGTAATAACTTGTACTTTTTTAGTGGTTTTGCTGTTAATGTCAACATATGCCTTTGAAGCAGTGGTTCTCAACCTTTTTTTAATGCTGTGACCTTTTAATACAGTTCCTCATGTTTTGGTGACCCCCAATCATAAAATTATTTTTGTTGCTACTTCATAACTGTAATTTTGCTCCTGTTATGAATCATAATATAAATATCTGTGTTTTCTGATGGTCTTAGGCTCTACAGCAGCGGTTCTCAACTTGTGGGTCGTGACCCACAGGTTGAAAACTGCTAGCAAGGTCACAAAGTTTGAAGAAAGTTTACTGTGGCTTCACATGCTTTGGAGGCAAGAATATTGGAAAGACCATGTCCCTTTTCCGTTCATTAATCTAATATTGAATTGATACTGGGCACAGTGTTCTCTAATCAATATTTGGTAATTATTTTAATATAAAAGGATAAATTGGAGCCCTGATTGGGCAATTGTGTTAATATAAAATGTAAAGTAAAAAGTATAGGATCATATCACGGGTAATTTCTATATAATTTACTAGGCCATTTTGTACTTCCTCTGTGGCCTCATACTGCAGGAAAATCATCAACCTTGTTAGAAATGTTAAACTTTTCGTTTTACCTGGAAAGTGCCTGCCCATTAATGAAGATGTAGCCAGTAAAAATATGGGATTTCTAATGAATACGAGTAAGGAAATCAAAGTAGACTGTACCTTCTTGGAGGCAAGACCCTCATAAAACAGACCTTCTGAGTTGAGTTATCTCATTATTCTTAAAGTCAAACTCCTCTATGTTGCTGGCATGGCCTTTTGAATATAAGAGCTAAAATGTGACTGACTACTCGAGGCTGATGCAGTTTTAATAATGGCAACCCCGAGTTGCTACCTCTTCGCAGAAACTGCAGCTGATGCCAAAGTGATTAGCATATATTCCAGTTGCTGCCAGACCTTTTGGTGATTTCTCCAATGAACTGAGAACCTCAGAAGTGTTTTTCTGACTTGTTATTTATTCAACATGCTTCTCCAGAATTCTCTCTTGGAAAAATACACAATATACTTAACTCACAGTTGGGTCAAAATGATAACATTGTCATCTTGGATGGGAAGAGATGGTAAAATTCTAAATCATAACTATAAATTGCTAAGTTGAACTTTAAAAGCTGTACAAACATTTATCATCCAAATAGAGTAAATTTGTTCAAAATAGTCATCTGAAATAGCTGTCAAGTTGTCCCAAATGCTGCTACCATTAATATGAACAGTTTTGGAACATTGAATTTTATTGTTAAATCTCATATTTTTAATTGATTACCACCATTCATGTATTTCTTCTGCTGTTATTAAGCCTACAAATATACATTAACATTATTTGGGAATCATAAGGAACTGTAGTAGTAAAATCATAATGTAGTACTTTAAATTATTTTCATAAAAAGTCAGTTTTAAAGTCTCTCTAGGGAAATTTCTACTATGGTTTATATATACACCATATCCTTCTGTTAAGATCAAATCACCCCAAGGGGAACACTACATAAATCTATTAATGTACTATTTTTAGATTTGTAGATGAGATGACAGCAGACATAATGAAAAATTCTATTTGACCTTTATAACATTTTGTGGAGGAAAAACCTATCCCTAAGACCCTACTCAAAACAAAATAGATGTAGAAACAAGTGTCCCCTAGTCAGGCACTGATATTTTAAAATGTAAATTTTAATTTAATAAACTAATTTTATATAAGAACAACAGTAATCACATAAATCTAGAGGCTTCTTTCATTTATTCATTTGCATAGGTACTGAGCAAAATGCTTATTAGTTTCCTGTGTACTAGATTATGCAGAGATATAGACATTTTGATAAAGTATAAGTCAGAAAAAGATGGTAATTTTATATGAGATAAATGGATCCCAGTGTGCTTTGAAAAATAACTTACAGTTTCACTAGTAAATATTGACTCAAACAAGGCTTGTAATTGAGAACTTCAGAACCAGATGCATAAGACAGTGCACACTATGTATTGCAAGAGGTGAATTTTAATGCATATCTAACGATGATGGAATGGGGAAGAATAATTATCATAGGTAATCTGAAGCTCTCATGCAGAACAAATTCAAAGATCAGGTTGTCATAACTGTACAGTAAAAATTTTTGGTTTCTCATTAAGAATGTGAAAGAAACCTAATTTATATAACAAGATAATAAAATGTTTAGCTGTTGTAATTTTTAGAAATGAGAATGAGGAATATAGTAACAACATGAAAGAAAACTTCCTACATGGCATGTGGTAGTAGGCATTGAAGATTATTCAGGAAAATATTTAATACAGGATGGGGCCAAAAAGTTTATAGTTATGAGTACATGTAACACAGAGTTTATTTGTATATTATTACTTATTTATTAATGAATGCATTATTTATTTACATCATTTGTATTATTATTATTATTATTATTATTATTATTATTATTTTGTATCCTTACCTATGATTTATCGTTTAGGTAATGATGGCTAGTAATTTAACCTTCTTTGCCTATCCCTGTATTCAAGATAGTATATGGAAAAAAGAAATAATGCATATTAAGATTACCGTATTTATACACATAAAATTTAACACATAAATCTGCAAAGTGTATAGATTTTCAAATAACATAAAATCTCTCTCTCTCTCTCTCTCTCTCTCTCTCTCTCTCTCTCTCTCTCTTTCCACTCATTTATGTGGCTATCACTGCTCTATTGTTTCATTTATGCATATATTGTGTTCTGGGTTGTCTATTTTGTCTTACTTGGTCTATATTCTGTTACAAAACCACATGGTATTACCTATCATTGATATGTAACAGGTCTTTTTGCTTTGCTTAGTTCTTTGCTCTTCCATTAAAAAAATAGAAAAAGATTGCAAAGTTGTGTCAAAAGTAATAATTTTAGAATTTGAATGAAATTTCACTGAATATATTAGTTAATATAAGCAAAATAGACACCATTAAAAATAGAATATTTCTAAATAATGATTCTACTATATCTCTCCATTTAATTTAGAATTGCTTTATAAATACTTTAATTATATTTATTATAAAAAGTTTATAGCTTTTAAATTATGTGAAATTTAATATACTTCTGTTGTTAGAGTATAAAATAAAATTCTAATTGATGTTTTAATATATATAGCAAACATTAAACTCTTCTTGATTTAATAATTTTATTATAGATTCTTTTGTATTCTGAGTGTAACAGAATCTCTGAAAAAATAATATTTTTTCTTTAAAATGCCTAAATTATTATTTTGTCTTTTAAAAAATACAATTTTGTCTTATTGCTTTACCTAGATCTTCCAGTTTAGTGTTGAATAGAAGTTGAATTGGTAGACACCATTGTTTTATTCCTGACCATCAAGTCTTTTTCAGTAAGTTTCTGTTGATTGATTTATTTTAGTTGATTTATTTATTTTCTATATTTCCTTTTATCATTGAATGTACAGTGTGTTTTTTTGTTGTTTTTGTTGAAGACTAGACATTTGAATCAAATAATTTGATAATCAGATTCTTCCCTTTTCCAGGATTTACTGATTTTTTTTAATTGTTTTCACTTTTGGATTATTGCAGTCTCCATGCCAGTCACTATTTGTCTGCACTTCTGTGATCAGAAGCAGCAATCAACAGAGTATGGATACCTGATGTTTGGAGGATATGGTGTTTTTTTTGCCCACCCTGGCTCCAGTAATATCTGTGCAAGCTGCTCCAGGAACACATGACAGCTGCATGCCATGTAGCAGGGGAGTGGAGGTGATGGATAGCTGCTACAGTATTAAGAGGTAAACTTAACCTCACTTAACCCTCTAAGCCTTCTTTGAAAAAGTATAGGACTTCAGTAGAATCCAGAGTTAGCTACATTAGATAGATTTCTGCCAGTGAAATTGTTGTTTAATTGGAGATAGAGATTTCTGATATTTTCTATTCTGCCATCTTCTCAAAGTCTTTGATACTATTTCGTATATTAAAACTACTCTGCCTTACTGCAACAAACACCATTTAGTCATGGTTTCTAATTCTTTCTGTAGTTTCCATATTCAATTTGCAACCGTCTCATTGGATATTTTTACACATCTACACTAATAAAAGAGAAAGATGCATATTGACTGTACCTTTGTGACACCCACCAGCCAATCAGGAGTGAGTATGCAAATTAACTAACAAAGATGGTAGATTAATTTGCCTACACAGGTGCTGAACAGCCAGGGGCAGGATGTTTGCATCTTCGCCATGTGAACAAAGCAGGCATTCCATACTACCCTAGCACCTCCGGGCCTCTAGACAGCCTGGGAAGGTAGAAAGGTGACTCTGGGCTGGAACAAAGACAAAAAGGAGGCTCCAGCTGGAGCAAAGGCAGTGCTGGCAGCCAGGGGAAGGAAGGTCTATTCTTACACAAATCTTTGTGTATTGGACCTCTACTATATACATAAAGAATGCTGGCTGTAATTTTTTCCTATAATATGTTTAACTAGTTTTGATATTAGGTTACTACTTGTTTTATAGAGTGGATAATAAATTCCTCTACATTCTGTTTTTTGAAGGAAAGAATTATGAAATACTATTGTTACTTCTTCTGTAAACATTTGGTAGAATTCACCAGAAAAGAAGATAATTTTTGGAGGTCCTCAGTTCACCATGCATGTTGATGTTATCTAAGTCATTTTCTTTCCAATTTTAAACTATTTCTGCATATTAAAACTAGAATAAAATATTTCTCATTGGGTTTGTATATATACATAATACCAAAATGCAATTATAGAAAAACAAATTTTCATTTGGACAAAATATTTATAATGCAACCACCTAAATTATAAAGTATTTCAGTTACTGTAGATGCCATTTCCTTTTCTTAGTAAACTCATTATTTAACTAAATCAGCCAACTTATTCTACATCTCAAAAACTTGTTTTGGCTTTCCCTTTCTAAAACTTTACAATGCTAGTGACCAAATTGAAATATATATTCTCAAAATGCTATTCTAGAAAAAAAAATTGCTTTTTTAAAACTATGTCTTTGTTTCATGTCCTCTTAAAGGCAATACAGGGTTTTCTGAAAGCTTAGATTTATATATATTTTTGTTAGTGTTGTTCTGAGTTGGAATTATAAGTAAAAGTAAAAATAATATCATCTTCATATAATTGTTTATTCATACAATTTAACCTTAAAATACTAATATATTTCTATAATAATACTCTGTACATGGTATAGGACACAATGCAATACAATTATTAAATAAAAAGGGGTTACAAAGATAGTTGCTTCTGGGAATAAGATTTGGCTCTCTGTTGGACTGTAACTGGATAGTCTTAAGCATATTGTTTCACAAGAATCATGAAGAGTCTGGGATCTTACCCTACTTTCAAACTAACAAGTTAGCCTGCTATCTCACTGGTCCTCCACAACACTGACAAAAGACACACGATTACAGATCAAAGAAAAAAGTCTTTATGTCTCAGGGTATAGTGAGTAGCATGAGCTTCATGGAAACACCATTATTGTATGCCTCCCAGTCCCATGGTGGAGACACAGGTGGGCCTAGATTCATTCAGCAAACCCAACAAATTTGCATCTGAAACAAGAATGACAAAGTTTATAAATCCCTGCGCTTTTATAATGAGCTATGAAAACCTGTCCAAGCTTTCCCCAGAGGGAGACATTATGTTTATTATTCTAGAGAGGAAATACAGCTGCCCTCTGCTGTAGTGGGAGATACTGTCTCTTTTAAGGCAAATGTAGTCTGAAACAAAGTCTATCAGTATTTCTCACAGCTTTGAAAAAAAAGGGGAGTCTGATGAAGAATTTTCTCTCAACATTGTTTTTCCTTTTGTAGGCCTCAGTCTTATGTATTGAGTAAGAATGATACCATTACAATTACTAGTTATTGATAACAGAAAAAGAGCACAAGAAAGACCAAATATTACAGCCATGTCATTTGAACATCTTCTCCAGGAAGCTACCATTTTACACTACCCAGGGGACTAGACAAAGGGAAGATAGACACATGCACAGTAAGTTGTGGTGACATCAGAAAGGTCAGTCACATATGGGAATGTCATTAGAGGATTGCATGGGTAGGATCTGTCTGATGCTAATGGAAGTAGGGTTCTTGGGACATCTTGAGAAAAAGAATTTTCTAAGATTGGCTTAGGAGAATGAAATGCAGTAGAATGGTGTATTTGTGTGAGATTATATCCCTCCGTGTGCAAAGTCCCATTTCCATTCATTCAGTCCTGGAAAATATGCAGCTGGGGGATCAGCAAAGCTAAAAGCAAAGCCAGTGTCCAGAGGTTCTGCTCCATGAAGGAGTTAAGTCTGGCACAGCATTAAGCTAATTTTAGTCCATCAGTCCATTGTGTTTGGGGTCCACATGGCTGGATCACATGGGCAATGCAAGGGAGTGTACCCCCCTGCAATAAGAGAGCCATGTGTGAAAGAGAACCAAGAGACAGAAATCCCCCTGTTCCCGAGTTCAAAACTTCTTGTGCTTACAGTGGCCATGCCTGCATGCCTACTCAGGCCAATGACCTGTTTACAGGTGTGAATAACTGTTAAACACCTTCCCATGTCATCCAGATCTTAGTGGGCATGTGTCCATTGTTCAGTCTTTTCCCCCATCCATCTATGGGGAACAGACCTGGAGAGTGTTATTTTCCTGGCAAAGCTGTACAAATGGCATACCTGTACTATCCAGCCTTCCGTTTACTCCCTTCCCAATAATAAACAACCCATTTATTACACGGTATCAGGAACAGGTCTTTGGCCAGAATGGGTATGGGCAGTGAAAGCACATGGGAATTTGGGATATTTAATTCCTGAATTAACGTTCTCTCTCTTGGTTCCTTTTGGTGTGTTTGGCTTCACTCCCAGCTTGCAGTGCTCTCTGGACCCTGCTTCCTGGCATTTTCCCATCTGGCCCAAGGCCATGAAGACCCCAAATGAAATGGACTGATGGATTTCAAATAGCCTGATGCTGAACTGGACTTGGCTCCAACATGGAAAAAAAAACTCTGGACACTGACTTTGCTTCTAGCTCTACTGAAACCCCAGCTACATTCTTTCCATGACTAGAATAAGATGAATATAATTCCATGCAAATAAAAATCACTCCTCCTCCCAAGTGAGTCTCAGAAAATTCTTTTTCTCAAGATATTGTGGGATCCCACCCCTAGCACCCAGTGGGGAAGAGGATTACCCCTATTTCTTCAATAACAGAAATAATAAAAATACCCAATCACTAGGATGTTTAAGATAAACTTTAAAACTAAAAGTACACTACCTGACACAGTGAGGACACAGCTAATCCTATATAATAAAGAGGGAATATGCAAATTGACCTTCACTCTGCCACAAAGATGGTGGTACCCACAGCGGAGGCTGGGGGAAATTTTCCATAGCACAAGATGGCTGCACCCAAGGTGAAGGCCAAGTTTCCATAACTAGTCTTAATGAGCAATCAGCAGAGACCTGAGGCTGTGCTCCTCCACCCCCAGGAGGCTTGATAGGGGACATGAGATTGTGCCCCACATCGGGCAGGGCTTGATGGGGCACCTCAAGTCACACCTCCCACTTTGGCACCAGGCTGGGGGACCTCAGGCTGCATCCCCTGCTCAGCAGGGCTTAACAGGGGACCTAAAGGTGTGCCCCTCACCCCAGTGCTGGGAAAGGGGACCTCAGGCTGCTCCCCTGGCCCAGTGGGGCTTAACAGGGACCTCAATGTATGCCCCCTGCCTCATGGGGCTTGACAGGGAATTGCAGGCCATGACCCCCGCCCCAATGTGGGGCCAGGGGACCTGAGGCTGCTTCCCCTTCACAAGAGTGATCTAGCCCAATCGGGGGGGTGGACAGACTGGGTCTGGGTCTCATGTGATTTTGAGGCACATGTGGGTGGGCAGGGATTTGACTCTGGATCCCATGGTATGCCCCACACTCTGACAGGTGGAAGATTTTCATATACATTTTAATGATTTTCTTTCATCTCTGACATTTCTATCATAGAGAAAGGGCAAATAGTGATATTAAAATATTTCCTCTAATTAATCCCCTTTTAATGTGCATGAATTTTATGCACCAGGCCACTAGTATTATATAGTATTTGTAGCTGAGTTGCTACAAAATTACAGATTTTTAAAATGAGATTATCTCTTGACTGTGTGTGTGTGTGTGTGTGTGTGTGTGTGTATGTGTGGTTAACTGGTAAAGTAAACCAAATAATTTACTATAAACCTATAAAAAATATTTTAGCAATAAATATGCAGACAAGTCATATTTCCTAAAAGACTACAGGCAAAGAAATTGCTCATTATAAAAAATAAAGCTCTACTTATTAATTAATGAGTACAAGTACACATTTTTGTACATCTCTAAGGGAAGATAAATGTTCCCTTCAGCTAGAATCTTAATAGGTATCATTCCTAGGCTTTGGTTCCCAATTCTCTTTCTTAAATGGAGCCAGTATACTTTAATGCTTGCCTCTCATGTCCTAAATGTAGCCTCTTCATTTACATTTTAGGTCATTCCATAGCTAATGATTCTCATTTATTTTTAAACTCTTTATTGAAATGAGAAATGCCTTCTTCAGACACTTCTTCATTTAGAATTCTATGGATTCATTCATTTATTGAAAATATAGCAATAGTGAAATGCTCTTGTAGAATTTGGTACACTTCATAGTAAGAAATCTATTTATTTTTTTTAAATGTTAATATTATATTAATCAAGACTTTCAGGTGCAGATGTAAAAAACTCTACAGACACTAAGTAAATGTGTCTAGTATCAGTCTTCAGCTCCCTAAGGATGAGCATATCGCTAAGGACAGGCCAGCCATTATAATCCATCTCTCTGACTATAGCAATTGCTTCTGATTATTCAGGGAGCAGAATGTGTACTTGGTCCATTCCCAACGTAGACCACCCAAGGTCACACCAGGTACTGCTACTGCATCAAATAGTATTTCACTGGATTCCTTGCCTCTGAGCCAATATATATGGTCCTATACCCACCTGTTCTAATATCTTAAGGATGATTTGCAATTTTTTAATGCAACATAATATTTAACCATGAGAATGAAAAGTACTCTTAACAAGTAAAATTTATTGGCTCTTAATTTTCCAAGAAAGGACCTGTCTTCAGATAGAACTGTGTGGGAAACTTGTTGTGCTTGACAGCCATTTTGTAGTAAGCTTCAGCCATGTTAGCACTAACCTCGGGCTAGGTTTCTATTACCCCAAACCCTATCTCTTTCCAGTAAGCCAGGTGTTTCACCTTAAGGGCTAGGCCAGGTGTTTTGCCTTAAGGGCTAGGAATTTTTGCTAACTTCCTCATTCTTCCTTCTCCCTATAAATACCCCGAACTCTTCCTGAATAAATGAGACTTGATCAGAACTTTGTCTTGTCTCCATTCCTGTGTCTCTTATCCCTTTCATCCCCACTTCCCCTCTAGGGTCCTCGTTGACTTAACCCGCGGGTCGGGACAAGTGGCGCCCAACATGGCTCAAGAACAGGGGATCCAGTGAGGGACGCTGTCTGGAGAGCCGGCACAAAAAGGAGAAGACAGAGGATAAGTTGACGCGGGAACCTGCTGCGTTTTCTACACCTCAGTGAGTAGACAGCAATTATGGGTCAAGAAATGAGTCAGCATGAAAAGTTTGTTAATGGACTTAGAAAAGCTTTAAAGGCATGAGGAGTAAAGGTTAAAATTAAACAGTTATGTGATTTTGTTTTTATTATATTCAAGATGTTTGTTCTTGGTTCCCTATTGAAGGAACTATTGATAATAAGAAATGGGAAAGGGTTAGAGATGCCCTTAGGGATTTTTATGAAAGTTTTGGGCCTAAAAAGATTCCTATAACTGCCTTTTCATACTGGAATTTAATAGATGAGGTCATATCACAGAGGCATCAGGATCCTGTAGTTGCTAATGTAATTGAAAAGGGAGAAAAAATCCTTCAAATAGATAGAGAGAAAGAGGATTTAAAAGAACAGCAGAAATTAGATCAAAAAGAAAAAAGAATTGAGAAAGAAAGTGAGGACTTCATGTCTTTCGATAGCAATGTTGAGGAAGAAAGAGGGGTGACCCAAGGAACTGAAAAGAAAAAAACTTGAAAATAGAGAGCCATCCAGGGGCCCACATAATACATTAAGAGAGAAGACTTTAGAAACTGAAAAGAAAAAATCAAAGATACCTGAAAAAAGAACACCTTTAGAAGCAAAAGTAAAACTCTATAATTTAGAGGGAGCTAAACCTAAGACAAAGAAATATCCAACCCTATCAGAATTTCTTGAAGTTAAGGAGGACCTTAGTGATACAGACTGGGAGGATTTGGAAGAACAGGCAGCCAGATATCATAATCCAGACTGGCTGCCTGTAGCTCAGCGTCCTCCACCATATAGTCCCATCCCCAGCGCTCCTTCCTTAGCATGCCCGGTTCTTGACCCCAGAAATGAGCTAAGAGATAAGATTGAATTCCTAAAAGAACAAATAAAATTAGAAAAAGAGCACCAGGAGCTTATAGCACAATTAGAGGGTCTAAAAATAGGCAAGTCTAAAAGTGAAACCAAGCCAGAAACTTCTCGTAATCAGAGACCACCTATGAGAGGAGCAGCTCCAAAATTTTCTTCCTGGTCAGAACCAATTCCAGAGTTAGATGAAATAGATGCATTCCCGGTTACAGAAACAGTAAACGCACAAGGACAGGCTTGGCGTCATCACAATGGTTTCGATTTTAAATTAATAAAAGAGTTAAAAACGGCGGTAGCCCAATATGGAGCCATAGCTCCTTATACTACAGCAATGTAGAATCAGTAGCTGAAAATTGGCTTACGCCAGGGGATTGGCAGACTCTAGCTAGAGCAACACTAGCGAGAGGGGATTATCTTCTATGGAAATCAGAATTCATAGAGTAATGCAAGGACACTGCTACATGCAACGCACAAGCTGGCAATAGGTGGAACCTTGATATGCTCATAGGAGAAGGCAATTATGCTACCAGCGACACGCAAATGCAATATGACGCAGGACTTTTTGCCCAGATTCAATCAGCTGCTACTAAGGCTTGGAGAAAATTACCAGTTAAAGGTGACATGAGCTCCTCTTTAAATAATATTAAACAGGGGCCAGATGAGCCTTTTGCAGATTTTGTTCATTGCCTAATCACTGCAGCAGGCAGAATTTTTGGTAACGCTGACTCAGGCACAGAATTTGTCAAACAATTGGCTTTTTTTTTGAGAAAGAGCTCGCTTTATTGGGAATGGAATGCTGCATGTTGGGCTCCTGCACGTGTTCACAGGTACACAGCGCACAGGATGGGCTGCTAATGAAGAGCAATGGGCTCCTCTGGGCAACTTCCCACACCTCCCTCCCTGGGGTCGGCATTCCTGACCACTTCCTTGAAGGCAATGGAGGTTCCCTAGAGATAGAGCCCCTCAGGGGTGCCTTCTTGTTTTTTATACAGAACATTTTCTTTCGATTTTCATTTGTTACTTTCATCCTGCGTTCTCTCAAGGCCATGAGACCAGCTTCTGTACAGATTGCCTTGATGTCAGCACCAGAGAGGTCATCGTTCGCCATGATCAAGTCGTCCAGTGTCACGTCATCAGCCAGCGTCATCCTGCTTGTGTGGATCTGAAAGATGCGCTTCTTGGTCTTTTCATCAGGCAGAGGGAACTCAATCTTCCTGTCGATGCGGCCTGGTCTGATTAATGCTGGATTCGGAGTTTCTATTCGGTTTGTGGCCATGAAGACTTTTACGTCTCCCTTGAGTCAAACCCATCCAACTGGTTCAACAGTTCCAACATTGTTCGCTGAATCTCTCTCTCACCACCGGAGTTTGAATCATATCTTTTTGTCCCAATGGCATCAATTTCATCAATAAACACAATTGACGGTGCATGTTCTTCAGCAACTCAAAACAGTTCCCAAACAAGCTTGGGCCCTTCGCCTAGGTACTTCTGAATAAGTTCGGAGCCAACCACTCTCAAGAAAGTGGCTGAGGTCTGGTTTGCCACTGCTTTAGCCAGTAAGGTTTTACCTGTGCCAGGTGGCCCATAGAGAATGACCCCTTTAGGGGGCTTTATACCCATCTCTTCGTAATACTCAGGATGAGTGAGAAGAAGTTCCACAGATTCCTTAATTTCCTGGATTTGGTTGTCCAACCCCCCGATGTCGGCATAGGTCTCCTGCGGGGCCTTTTCCACCTTCATCACTGTGACCAAGGGGTCCGTGTCATCCATCAGCACCCCTATCACAGCATGCACTTGTGGTTGAGCAGGACGGAGCAGCCTGGTTCCAGCAGGTCCTTGTCCACAAAGGAAAGAATGCTGACATAGTGTTCTGAGCCCACAGATGTAGACACGATGGCATGATTGTCATCAATGATCTCTTTCAAGGTCCCCACTGACATTGGGGTCCCCCTCAGGTCATCCCCCTTTGATCTTTCCTCCTCTTGCTTTTCTTCTAAAGGCTTCATTTGTTCCTGATTTCTAATGAATTCTTCCTCCATGAGAAGGTAGTCTTTAATTCTTTCTAACTTCAATAATTTTAACCGGCACTGAGTGTGAGGTGATACCAGTGGCAGTTTGCTGGCAGCATCTGGTCCCTTTGTTTTCTTCTTCTTTTTCCCCACTCTACTTGGTACGGGAAGTTCATACTTCTTCTTCTTGTCCTTGTCATCCTTCTTGCCACCTCCAGGACAATGACCGCCACTCTGACTTTGACCCATCTTGCCTCGGCTGCAGAAGCCAAACAATTGTCTTTTGAAAACGCTAATGCTGCTTGCCAAGCGGCCATTCGGCCCTATAAGAAAAAGACTGATTTATCAGGCTACATCCGCCTTTGCTCTGATATCGGAGCCGCTTATCAGCAGGGCCTCGCCATGGCTGCTGCCATGGAAGGATATACAGTTAGACAATACTTATCACAGCAAAATAAGAATAAATGTTTTAACTGTGGGGAATCAGGGCATTTTGCTATAGAATGTAAGGGGAGCAAAAATACAAACACTAAAACTCAAGCTCCAGGTCTATGCCCTAGATGCAAAAGAGGGAAACACTGGGCTAATGAGTGTAAATCCAAGACAGAGGCCCAAGGTCAGGCTCTACCTCCTCAGAGCCACCACAGGAAGTGCAGGACTAGACCTCAGTTCCACTGCCCACACAGTATTAACCCCCGAGATGGGAGTTCAAGCCCTTCCCACTGGGATCTTTGGCTCTTTACCAAAAGATACTTTCGGCCTCATAGTAGGACGTAGCAGTTATACACTTAATGGATTACAAGTCTTTCCTGGGGTTATAGATAATGACTACTCGGGTGAAATTAAGGTTTTGATATCTTTTCCAAAAAATATTAATACTATTGTAACAGGACAGAGATTAGCTCAATTACTACTCCTATCCCTAATCCTCACCTCTAATAAGACAGTTATTAAACAAAGAGGTAATAAAGGTTTTGGGTCATCAGATGTTTATTGGGCAGAGATAATATCAGCACAAAAACCTCTATGTCTTTACGGCTAGATGGTAAAGAGTTTTCAGGCCTAGTAGATACAGGTGCAGATGTTACTATTATCAAAAAGGAAGAATGGCCCACGACCTGGCCTCTAGAAACTACTATGACCCATTTAAAGGGAATAGGCCAAAGTCAAAATCCTGAAAGGAGTTCAAAGCTTTTGATCTGGTGAAGGGACAATTCTCACCAGCCTCCTCCATCTTAGGTGACTAGCCCTTAGCAGGACAAAGAGACTTGCCAGCCCCACACCCCACCATTAGGTAATCCAGCAAGAATGTGCCGGGAGATAACCGGATAAGGCAAGACCACCACCTCCGGCCGTTAGGCCGCTTCCTAACCCCACATCCCGTGCCTGCGTAAGCAGACCCTGGCCCCTACCTGGCCTATCAGGGTGGGCCAACTCAGTATTTCAAACTACCCTCCACCCACCCTGACCCCTAGTCTATAAAAAGAACATGTAACAAAGGAACGGGGCTCACAACCATTGCTCCGTGCTTGGAGCACGTTGCGGGCCCCAGCATGCTGGTCTGAATAAACCCCTTTGTTCTTGCATGGGATCGTCTCTTGGTGCCCTGTAAGCGCGGTCTGCGTTCCGGGCTTAACATTTGGAGGTCCCACCGAGATTACTGCAGCCGCCTTCGGGCTCCAACAGACGCTTCTCGGGGTAAGTGACGGCGCCTTTTTCTTTTTTGGTAAAGAATTCTGTTCTGGTAATTTGGAATTTAGAGTTGGTTTAATATTTGTCAGAGCTGGCGAATCTGTTTGGTCTGGTGGCTGTCGGGGAGAGGCGTGAGTCTCCCCCGACTGCGGCTGACAGACGTGTCGGGAAGCCGCAGGCCACGTCCCCGGGGGACGCCCTGGTGGACCTGGGAGAGGACCGGGGTCACCTGGACTCCTCTCATCTGTTTGGTACTGGTTCTGAAAGTCTGTTGCCGGCTAGGACAATTGATTTTGTGAGGCCTCCTTCTTATTGGGTTCTTCGATTTTTGCCTCCGCGCGCAGAGTTCGTCTTTGTCTTTTGTTTCTTGTTCTTTGTTGTGTGTGTGAGTGTGGGTGTGGTGGTTGTGGAAATGGGGCAGGGCGCTTCCACTCCGTTGTCCCTAACCCTGGGTCATTGGTCAGCGGTTAAGGAGCGAGCTCGGAATCTGTCTCTAGTCATCAGGAAAGGCAAGTGGCAGACCCTTTGTTCGTCCGAGTGGCCCACCTTCAATGTTGGATGGCCTCCGGAGGGGTCTTTCCATTTGCCCCTTATAAGGGAAGTGAGGGGTCTCGTCTTCCAGCCTGGCCGACATGGACACCCTGACCAGGAACCTTACATTTTGGTTTGGCAAGACCTATGTGAAAATCCTCCAGCGTGGGTCAAGCCCTTCCTACCCCCTGGTTCTCTCCCTAGGTTGTCGGCTTCCGCCTCCGAATCTACTATCCTTCCCGTCAAGCCAGTTCCACCTTCCTCGCCTTCCCCCTCATCCTCTGCCTCTGCCCCCCCAGTCCTCCCAGACTCACAATCTGACCTTATCCTTTTAGATCTCCCGCCACCCCCATATGCCACGGCCAGAGCACCGCGGGGCGGCCAGAGGCCTCCTCCAGCGCCAGCACCCGGCCTAGCCCCTCAACCCGTGTCTCTGACAGTGACTTCCCCAGATTCTACCTCTGAGGGTCCCCTGCCGCCGCCAGGCAGCGGACCAGCGTGACGGACTCGTAGCCGGTTCCAGCCGGATGAAGGGCCTGTAGCCGTTACCCTGCCGTTGCGCCCGTATGGGCCACCGGTGGACGATGGGAGAGGGGGGGAAATGCCGGCCCTCCAATACTGGCCCTTTTCCTCCTCAGACTTATATAATTGGAAAAACAATAATCCTCCTTTTTCTGAAGACCCCACTCGATTAACAGGCCTAGTGGAGTCTCTCATGTTCTCTCACCAACCCACCTGGGACGACTGCCAACAGCTGCTGGGGACTCTCTTCACCACTGGAGAGAGAGACCGCATTCTTCTAGAAGCACGAAAGAATGTCCCAGGACAAGACGGGCGTCTGACGCAGTTGCCGAACATCATAGATGACATCTTCCCGCTGACGCGCCCTAATTGGGATCCGAATTCTCCGGAAGGTAGGGAGCATCTGTCCTCCTATCGCCAGGCTCTGGTGGCAGGTCTCCGGGCAGCCTCTAGGCGGCCCACCAATTTGGCTAAGGTAAGAGAGGTCGTTCAGGGCCCCACTGAATCTCCTGCGGTCTTTTTAGAGAGGCTAATGGAAGCCTATCGGAGGTTCACTCCCTTTGATCCGCAGTCAGAGGACCAAAGGGCCTCAGTGGCCATGGCCTTTATTGGCCAATCCGCTACTGATGTGCGGCGTAAGCTACAACGCCTGGAAGGATTACAGGACCTCACCCTTAGAGACTTAGTCAGGGAGGCAGATAAGGTTTTTCACAAGAGGGAAACGGAAGAAGAGAGGGAGGAACGGAAGGAAAAAGAGAGAGAGGAGAGGGAAGAGGCTAGAGACAGAAAAAGAAATAAGGAATTGACTAAAATCTTGGCCACAGTGGTAGATAGCGGAATAAGACAGAAAGGAAAGGGAGATAGTACCGGGCCACGGCCAAGCTTGGACCCGAACCAGTGTGCCTACTGCAAGGGTCAGGGACACTGGAAGAGGGAATGTCCCAAGAGACCCAGAAAGGGCCTGCAGGCTAAGCAACCCGCTCTGCTGGCCCTGGATGAGGATTAGGGGAGACGGGGCTCGGATCTCCTCCCTGAGCTCAGGGTAAAATTTGACGTGGAGGGGACCCCCATTAACTTTGAGGTGGACACCGGAGCTGTTTACTCAGCGCTACAGGCCCCTCTGGGGCCACTGTCAACTAAAAGGTCCTTGGTGAGGGGTGCCAACGGCAGCCAATACCGAGCCTGGACCACCAAAAGAACTTTGGATTTGGGAAGAGGAAAGGTCCGCCATTCCTTTCTAGTCATGCCCGACTGCCCGGCTCCTCTTATGGGAAGAGACCTGCTTACCAAATTAAAGGCCCGCATCACCTTCAACCCAGGAGGGCCAAAAGTGGAGTTCCTAAGCCCCCTAGTTCAGGAACCAGTGGTTACTGCCCTGACGATGTCGGTAGAAGACGAGTATCGCCTATATGGCTCCCCGATAAAGGAGCAGGATATGACAAAATGGCTTCAAGAATATCCTGATGCCTGGGCAGAGAAAGCCGGACTAGGGCTAGCTAGAGATCAACCCCCAGTGGTGGTTGCCCCGAAGGCCTCCGCGGTTCCGGTCCGAGTAAGGCAATATCCTATGAGCAAGGAAGCTCGGGAGGGGATAAGACCACACATTTTGAAGCTACTGCAAGGTGGTGTCTTAAAGCCCTGCCGGTCGGCCTGGAATACACCGCTCCTTCCCGTTAAGAAGCCGGGGACTGGGGACTATCGACCAGTACAGGATCTGCGAGAAGTTAATAGTAGAGTGCAGGACATTCACCCCACTGTCCCTAACCCTTACAATCTTCTGAGTTCTCTTCTGCCTGACAGGAGTTGGTACACTGTATTAGATTTAAAAGATGCCTTTTTCTGCCTGAGGCTCTGTGAAAGCAGTCAACCGCTGTTCGCCTTCGAATGGACTGATCCGGAGGCTGGTATTGCTGGACAGTTGACTTGGACCAGGCTGCCCCAGGGGTTTAAAAACTCCCCTACGATTTTCGACGAAGCCCTTCACCAGGACCTGAGCGCCTTCAGAATCCAGCACCCGGAGGTAACACTGCTCCAGTATGTAGACGACCTGCTGCTGGCAGCATCGTCACAGGAAGATTGTGAGTACGGGACTCGCTCCTTATTACAGGAGCTTGCTCGGCTTGGGTATAGGGCATCAGCTAAGAAAGCCCAAATATGCAGACGGGAAGTCACTTTTCTGGGGTATACACTCCGGGGAGGAAAGCGCTGGTTGACTGAGGCGCGGAAAAAGACTGTAGTGCAAATCCCTGTCCCAACTTCCAGGAAACAACTCCGAGAGTTTCTGGGGACGGCTGGGTTTTGTAGACTGTGGATTCCGGGATTTGCTCTCCTAGCCGCCCCATTGTACCCGCTCCTGAAGGGGGATGCAGAATTCTCTTGGGGGCCCGAACAACAGCGAGCCTTCGATGAAATAAAGAAGGCCCTGCTATCGGCCCCGGCATTGGCGCTTCCTGATGTTGAAAAGCCCTTCACCCTTTATATAGAAGAAAGAGGGGGAGTGGCCAGAGGGGTTCTAACTCAGACGCTGGGGCCCTGGAAGAGACCTGTGGCCTATCTGTCCAAACGCCTGGACTCAGTAGCTGGGGGCTGGCCCCGCTGCTTAAAGGCTATTGCTGCAGCCGCCCTACTAGCCAAGGATGCAGACAAATTAACCCTGGGGCAAAAACTCACCATAGTGGCCCCCCACGTGCTGGAGAGTATTGTCAGGCAGCCCCCTGACCGGTGGCTCTCGAATGCCCGCATCACACACTATCAGAGCATTCTACTGGACAAAGATCGAGTAACCTTTGGACCCCCAGTTGTTTTAAACCCTGCCACCCTACTCCCGGATGAGGCTGCAGACCCGGTCCTGCACTCCTGCCAGGATATTCTAGCCGAAGAAGCAGGAATTCGTCGCGACCTAAAAGACCTTCCATTGCCAGACTCGGAGGTGACTTGGTTCACAGACGGTAGCAGCTTCCTGCGGGACGGTAAGAGGTGTGCGGGGGCGGCAGTAGTCAGTAAGGACAAGGTCATATGGTCAACGGGGCTGCCAGAAGGGATTTCTGCTCAGAAGGCCGAGTTAATTGCCCTGACAAAGGCCTTAGAACTAGCAGAAGGAAAGAAGGCTACAATTTACACCGACAGCCGTTATGCCTTCGCTACTGCCCATGTACATGGGGCCATATATCAGCAAAGGGGACTCTTGACCTCAGCAGGAAAAGACATAAAACACAAGGCTGAAATCCTCCGATTGCTTGCAGCTGTCCTGTTGCCCTCCAAATTAGCTATTGTTCATTGCCCCGGCCATCAGAAGGGGTTGGACCCCGTAGCCACAGGGAATCGGCGAGCGGATGAAGAAGCTAAAGCGGCGGCCCTTAGAGGAGCAGAGGCTCTAGCACTAGTGGCCAAAACTTCCGAGGCGCCCGAACCTACAGAAAGTCAGGAGCAACAAGCAACTTCCTACTTGCAGCATGTGCACCAGCTCACTCATCTAGGGGCTAGGAAGATACAGGAACTGCTGAGAGAGCAGCCTTTCTCCCTGACTGCGTCGGAAAACAAAAGGTTGGCGGAACAAGTAGCTAAGAACTGTCAGGCTTGCCAGGTTGTAAATGCACATCCATCCCACACCTCTGATGGAAAGAGACTTAAAGGAAACAGGCCTGGCCAATTCTGGGAAGTAGACTTCACTGAGATCAAACCAGCTAAATATGGGTTAAAGTTTCTTTTAGTTTTTGTAGACACCTTCTCAGGATGGGTGGAAGCCTACCCCACCCGCAGAGAGACCGCACAAGTGGTGGCTAAGAAAATTATAGAAGAACTCTTTCCTCGATTTGGACTGCCTCAGGTAATCGGGTCTGACAATGGACCTGCTTTCGTGGCCCAGGTAAGTCAGGGTGTGACCAAGGTATTGGGGATCAATTGGAAATTACACTGTGCTTATCGTCCCCAAAGCTCAGGGCAGGTAGAAAGAATGAATAGAACAATTAAGGAGACCTTGACTAAATTGACCTTAGAGACTGGCGTTCAGGATTGGACCATGCTCCTACCTTACGCCCTGTTCCGTGCCCGGAACACTCCCTCTCCCTCCATGTATAACCTCACCCCTTTTGAGATTCTGTATGGAACTCCACCTCCAATCTCAAAAATGTCACTTGCTACAGACCCGAACTTATTATCCCATGCTCCTCTGCTTGCCAGGTTAAAAGCCCTAGAGGGAATCCAGCGATTTGTCTGGAAGCCCCTAGCCTCTGCTTACCAGCCAGGAGACCTCAAGGTGCCCCACTCCTTCCGCGTTGGAGACTCAGTGTTCGTGAGGAGGCACCAGACTCACAGCTTAGAGCCCCGGTGGAAGGGACCCTACATAGTGTTGCTGACCACCCCGACTGCGGTGAAGGTAGATGGCATCACGTCGTGGATCCATGCGTCTCATCTCAAGCCTGCCCCACCACCAGGGCCTGAATGGACGATGGAAAGGACTGATAACCCTTTTAAGCTTTGCTTTCGCCGTAAACCCCTGCCTGCCCAGTCTAGTGGCAGATAACCCCCATGCCCCTGCGACCTTAACCTGGGAAGTCGTCAACTACGCGGGGCAGGTAGTCTGGTCGGTCGAGGGTACACACACCCCAGGTATCTGGTGGCCTACATTACACCCCGATATCTGTCAATTGGCCAATTGGCCATTGGCCTGAGTGGCTTTTGGGACTTGGGGGACTATGAAGACCCAAATAACATCCCGTTCAACCCCTCCCCATACGTAGACGATCGAGGGTACAGCATAAAGTTTGATGATAACAGAGTAGGGTGCAGAACCCAACACAGGCGCTCCCGCCTCCAGAAACTCACCTTCTACGTTTGCCCAAAGGATGGCCGTAGCCGACAAAAAGAACGGCAATGTGGTGGGCCTGAGGCCTACTTTTGCGCCGCGTGGGGGTGTGAGACCACAGGAACAGCTTATTGGATCACCAAATCGAAATCAGATTGGCTTACTATCCACAGAAGCAGCACGAAGGGGGAATGTAGCTGGTATGCCTTGTGCAATGGACTAGACATCACCTTCACAGAAATAGGTAAAATAAGCAGCACGCTTAGCAGCTGGTATAAGGGAAGGACGTGGGGACTTAGGTTCTATATCAGAGGCGGCAATCACTATGGGGTCCGGTTTAGTGTCAGGCTGCAGAAAAGGGCCACGCCAGTCCTCGTGGGGCCCAATCCGGTAATAGCCATTCGACCGGCCCTACCATCTCGCAGCCACCCCTCAACAAGGGTAAGGACAACGCCTCCCTCGTTCACTGCCACCCCAGAAAGCATCCCGCTAGCCCAGAGTATCCAGGCCCCTGCCCTGACAGAACCAAGTGGTAGGTTCCCACTATTCAACCTCATAAGCGGGGCTTACGCTGCTCTTAATGCAACCCAGGGCGGATTGACTCAGTCTTGTTGGCTCTGCCTCTCAGCGGCTCCCCCTTATTATGAAGGAATCGCGGTGGATGGGACCTACACCCTAACAAGCAATTCCTCAGCTTGCGGTTGGGGGAGTAATCACCAGCTAACCCTCCCTGAGGTTTCCGGCAGAGGGCTTTGCATAGGGAACCCCCCTCCAAGTCACCAGCAACTATGTGCCAGAGCTGTCCCTGTAAACTCCACTAATGAATACCTGGCCTCAAAGGCAGGAGCCTGGTGGGCCTGTAACACAGGCCTAACCCCCTGTGTATCCGCAGCTATTTTTGATAACCACCACCATTTCTGCGTTATGGTTCATTTGTTTCCTCGGGTACTATACCATGGAGCAGACTCGTTCGAGGATAGAGTAGAAGGACGAGTCACCCGCTTTAGGAGGGAGCCACTGTCACTCACTTTAGCTGTTCTCTTGGGAGCTGGAACAGCAGTAGGAATTGGGGTTGGAACCACAGCCCTTATTCAGGGGACTAGCCACTTACAGCAACTACGGAATGCCATAGACCAGGACCTAAAGGAATTAGAAACATCTATAACAGCCCTAAAAACCTCTCTCACGTCACTCTCGGAGGTAGTTCTGCAAAATAGACGGGGCCTAGACCTTCTGTTCATACAAGACGGTGGACTTTGTGTAGCCCTCAAGGAAGAGTGTTGTTTTTATGCTGACCACACGGGGGTGGTTGAGGAGTCCATAGCCAAACTCCGGCAACGACTGGCCGAGCGGCAGAGGGAAAGGGAGGCACAGAAGGGTTGGTTTGAATCCTGGTTTACTCAGTCACCCTGGTTAACAACCCTCATGTCAGCAATTACTGGACCAATCGTAGTCTTGCTGCTGATCTTCACCGTAGGGCCCTGTGTCCTAAATAGACTTATTAGATTCATACAGCAGAGGGTAGGAGACATTAAGCTTCTAATTATCAGACAACAATACGCAGCCATGGCTGAGTCGGACGGTCTCTAGGATTAGAAACTACCCACAAGAAAAAGGGGGGAATGAAGGGACAATTCTCACCAGCCTCCTCCATCTTAGGTGACTAGCCCTTAGCAGGACAAAGAGACTTGCCAGCCCCACATCCCACCATTAGGTAATCCAGCAAGAATGTGCCGGGAGATAACCGGATAAGGCAAGACCACCACCTCCGGCCGTTAGGCCGCTTCCTAACCCCACATCCCGTGCCTGCGTAAGCAGACCCTGGCCCCTACCTGGCCTATCAGGGTGGGCCAACTCAGTATTTCAAACTACCCTCCACCCACCCTGACCCCTAGTCTATAAAAAGAACATGTAACAAAGGAACGGGGCTCACAACCATTGCTCCGTGCTTGGAGCACGTTGCGGGCCCCAGCATGCTGGTCTGAATAAACCCCTTTGTTCTTGCATGGGATCGTCTCTTGGTGCCCTGTAAGCGCGGTCTGCGTTCCGGGCTTAACACTGGAAAGATCAGGAAGGTAACCAAGGCACCATACAACCCTATGTTATAGCTGGACTACCAATCAACCTTTGAGGTAGGGACTTATTGTCTCAGCTTGGACTAATTATGTGTAGCCCAAATGACATCGTTACTACTTAAATGTTAAAAAATGGATATCTACCAGGTCAAGGTTTAGAAAAGAACAACACAGGAATATTAAAACCCATAGAAGCTACTCCTAGATCAAACAGAGCAGGATTAGGCCATTTTCCATAGGGGCCATTGACACTCCTGTGACTCATGCAGAAAAAATAACGTGGTTATCTGAAGAGCCTGTATGGATCAATCAATGGCCTCTAACATCTGAAAAACTATTGGCTGCACAGTAGCTGGTACAGGAGCAGCTTGAAGCTAGCCATATTATCCCCAGTAACTCTCCTTGGAATACCCCTATCTTTGTCATTAAGAAGAAGTCAGGTAGATGGCCTTTCTTACAAGACTTAAGGGCAGTAAATAAAACAATGGTGCTAATGGGAGCCCTACAGCCTGGACTCCCCTCTCCTGTTGCTATAACTTTAGGGCATTTTAATGTAATCATAGACTTAAAAGATTGCTTTTTTACCATTCCTCTACACCCTGAGGACCAAAAGCGCTTTGCCTTCAGCCTACCCGCTATCAATTTTAGAGCTCCTATGAAAAGGTTTCCATAGCGTGTTCTCCCACAAGGTATGGCTAATAGTCCCACCTTATGCCAATCTTTTGTTGCTCTTGCAATACAAGCAGTAAGAGGTCATTGGCCAGAAATGTATATTATTCATTACATGGATGATATTTTAATAGCTGGGAAGGATGGTGGTGAGGTCTTGAGATGTTATAACGAGTTAAAAAAATGCTTTACAAGATAAAGGATTAGAGATTTCCCCTGATAAAGTCCAATTAACAGATCCATACACATATCTTGGCTTTCAAATGAAAAGACCTCAGGTCTCCTCTCAGAAATTAGAATTAAGATTAGACAAGCTCAAAACTTTAAACGATTTTCAAAAACTCCTCAAAGATATCAACTGGCTCATATCCTATCTAAAGCTTAGTAAAAGTGATTTAAAACCTCTTTACGATATTCTACACGGGATGCTAATCCTACATCTCCCCGTGAGCTGACACCGGAAGGAAGACAAGGCACATGTATAGTAGAACAAGCCATTCGGTCACAAACTGTTACATTTATAGACTATGATAACCCTTTGAAATTCATCATTTGCAAAACAGCTCTTTCACCAACTGCTCTTTTTTGGCAAACAGCCCCCCTGATGTGGGCTCATCTGCCTGCTACACCTAAAAAGGTCATTGGGCCATATTATCAAGCAGTATCTGATCTTATAATTCTAGGCAGGGAACAAGGGAAAAGATATTTTGGTAAAGAACCAGATTTTATCATACAGCCTTATACCAAAGAACAAGTTAATTGGCTCATGCAGACTACTGAATTCTGGCCTATTGCCTTAGCTTCTTATACTGGCATCCTAGATAATCATTATCCACCAGACAAACTTATTGATTTTGTTAATAAACATGAATTAGTATTTCCTAAAATCACCACATTTACCCCCTTAAATAATGCCCTATTGGTGTTTACTGATGGCTCTTCTACAGGTATAGCTGCTTATACTTACCAGGACAAGGTGGTACAATTTACCACAAACAGCTTCTCTGCCCAATTAACAATTACATGCTGTTATTGCGGTCCTATCAGCATGTCCTAATCAGTCTCTTAACATCTACACAGATAGCGCTTACATCGCACACTCTGTACCCTTATTAGAAACTGCTGGCCAAATTAAGGGCGTCTCTAATACTGGAGACTTACTTAGATAGCTACAGGTACTTATCACAAAAAGAATGCACCCCTTTTTTATAGGGCATTTACGTGCTCACTCTGGGCTTCCTGGTCCTCTAGCGGAAGGAAATCAGAAAGCAGATCTGGCCACTCGCCCACAAGCTCATATTTCTGCATTACGTGCTATCAACGCTGATGACTCTTCCCTAAAAATTGCTCAAGCACAGAAAAGTCATCAGTTACACCATCTCAATGCACAGACTCTCCGGCTTATGCATAATATTACTAGGGAACAAGCCAGACAAATTGTCAAAGATTGTCCTTCTTGTGTCACACATCTCCCAGTATTACATCTCGGAGTCAACCCTAGGGGGTTAGTACCTAATGCATTATGGCAAATGGATGTTACCCATATCTCTGAATTTGGTAACCTCAAATACGTACATGTAACTATAGATACTGTTAGTGGTTTTATTCATGCTTCCCTCCAAACCGGTGAAGCCACTAAACATGTAATTAGCCATATGTTAACTGCCTTCACAGTCTTAGGATGTCCACAGCAATTAAAAACTGATAATGGCCCAGGCTATACCAACTCGGCCTTTTCTCAATTCTGTAAGCGCCTCAATATCCATCATAAAACAGGTATTCCTTATAATCCCCAAGGTCAAAGAATCATTGAAAGGGCACATCTCTCTTTAAAACTCACAATAGAGAAAATAAAAAAGGGGAAATGGTACCCCACGAGGGGGTCACCCAGAAACATATTATCTCATTCCTTATTTATTCTCAATTTTTTAGATTTGGATACAAATGGACAATCAGCAGCTGCTCGCTTTTGGCATACAGAAACTCAGAGACAATTTGCTTCAGTACTATGGAAGGATCCTTTGACTAACTCCTGGCATGCCCAGATCCAGTTCTTATCTGGGGCCGAGGGTCAGTATGCATTTACTTTAAGGAAATGAAATCTGCAAGGTGGCTACCAGAACTCTTAGTTAAACAAATCAGTCAAACTCAAGAAGTTGAGGATAATCACTCTAACTCCAGGGACGAAAACTCGCCCTGAGAATATTTTTCCTATTAGTAGTATTAGGGGTTTCAGGAGCTTTAGGAGTTGCCATTCATTCATATACTAAACTCTCTAATCAGCTGATTGATGATGTTCAGGCCTTACCCAGTACTATTAATGATATGCAAGATCAGACAGACTCCTTAGCGGAGGTAGTCCTCCAGAATAAAAGAGGATTAGATTTATTGACAGCAGAAGAGGGAGGGGTCTGTTTGGCTCTACAGGAACTCTGCTGCTTTTATGCAAATAAATCGGGCATTGTTTGTGATAAGATAAAGAAGCTACAAGAAGACCTAATAAGAAGAAGAGAACTATTTGACAACCCCTTGGGGAGCGGGCTAAATGGAATATTACCCTACCTCCTTCCCTTATTAGGACCTCTGCTTGGCTTACTAATAATCCTATTGCTAGGACCTTTTCTTTTTAATAAATTGATGGCTTTTATTAAGCAACAAGTGGATGCCATTAAGATGCAATCTATACAGGTCCATTATCATAAACTTGAGATGGCCGAAAGGGAAAGTTGCACACTCCTTGAAAAGGAGAAATACGATAACATTCAATAGAGTAATTGAGGTAATTACTCTAATATTCAAGGAATACGATGATATTCAATAGAGTAATTGAGGAATTACTCTAATAGCAAACTTTCCACCTTGGTGCACTGGGCTGGTTAGCCAGAGACGGGCAACTGGAACTGATATGTGACACTGACCACCGCTTAAGCCAGGAACTGGGCCTTATGCTGCCCTGCTTTCCAATGACGGGTAAGGTGGGTTGATACCGTATGGTAGTTCCTGACCTAAGACAGGCACAGTCCCCTCAAGGATATTCAGCCTTTCAAAATTTAAAGAAAATGGGGACCTGTGGGAAACTTGTTGTGCTTGACAGCCATTTTGTAGAAAGCTCCAGCCATGTTAGCACTAACCTTGGGCTAGGTTTTATTACCCCAAACCCTATCTCTTTCCTGTAAACCAGGTGTTTCACCTTAAGGGCTAGGACAGGTGTTTCGCCGTAAGGGCTAGGAATTTTTGCTAACTTTCTCATTCCTCCTTCTCCCTATAAATACCCTGAACTCATCCTGAATAAATGAGACTTGATCAGAACTTTGTCTTGTCTCCATTCCTTGTGTCTCTTGTCCCTTTCATCCCCACTCCCTCTCTAGGGTGCACATTGACTTAACCCGCAGGTCTGGACAGAACTGTATTCAGGGGCTTAACCCCTTTAACAAGTAGCCTTTGTCCATATATAAGCTCTGTATAGTTTGGCCTAACTTCAGTCATTGTGGATAATCTCTTCACAGGATAGATAAAATAGCTGTAATAGAGCTCAACATGCAGAATATCAAATCTTTGTATTGTTCTTTATTCACATAAAACACTTATTCTAATACATTCATGCTACCATAATATGGCTATCCTACATAAAACTTGAAACTATCTTGCCATCTGTACAACAGACTCTAATCAAAGTACTCACTAGTTACCTCATTCTAAGATTATAACATAGTGGGCCCAAGATACACCTTTAATTCTGTGGTGATCCCTTTTGAACAATCTGCAGTCTATGATTAAATAAAGAATTTAACCATGATCCATAGTTATTATACTGTGGCAAAGAAGAAGAATTTAGGGGAGATAAAAATATAAGGCATTTAATAATTTTAACATATACCATATTTTTGGGGGCCAGGTTCAATAAGAATTTTCTTCCTAGGTAGTGAAGGCCCTCCTATTAGATTTCTAATTTTGGATAATTAGGAAATCTTATCTATGATATACCATGAACTAATCTGAGATAAGCAGGGAGGTGGGTTTCTTTTTAGGGAAGTATTCAGACTTTTCTGTCTACTGCCTAAATGTACTATTAAGAAGGATGCTTTAAGGACTCAATGTTAATAATGACCCATTTAAAAGTCTTCCTCTGGTAATATATCTCTGGAAAACAGAAAGCCTGTGTTCAGCTTTGTTTTTGCTTATTTCAGATGCTGTACCCAGTAAGAGATTGAGTGGAGTCACAGATCTTGAATTTGGAAACTGATGAGATTTCTGTCCCTTAGAAACAAGTCTTATGTGCTGCACATGTCCAAAACCCTTAGCCTAATAGATCCTATCTTGCCATGGGCTACAATAGTAAGAAGTACCATTTCCCCTATTTTAATAATGTCATCCAGTTGGAGAATTAAATTTAGCATTTGTTTTGTTCATCCTGTGTCTCCAATTTATATTTCCGTTTCCCTTCTTCACTCTAAATTTTGCCTGAAATGCAGACTCATATTTCTGTGAGGATATGATTATCTTAAAAAATTAAATTCTGCAATATCAGATCTTTGATTGTAGGCATAATGTGTGCCAATTTTCAAAAGCAGTATTGCACTGCTTCCTTCTCTTCTCTAGAACGGCTTAGTCTCAAAGAAGCCTAAAATTTCTTTGAAACATTCAATTGCAGGTGAAAACAGGTAGGGAAGAGTTCAAGACTAATTTCTCAACAAATCATCTATACCTTTATATGCCATAAATACATAGTCTAAATTCTGATATAATTTTTCACAAATAAATACTGCACAATTGTCAAATCAAATTCATCCAGTTAATTCTGTGGTTTAGAAGTCATCACTTGTAACTTCGCACTTCTAATAGCACTGTTTATGTTGGGCAAAAACTGGAGGGTGAGTTCAAAAATATAAATAGATTGCATAAACAAAAGATAATTTATTGATTCAGCAGTGTGACTGTTGCCAGTGAAAAATGTGTTCTTTCATGGAATTTCAAAGGGCATATGTGTGGGAGGAATTTAAGCACAGTGGCAAGATTTATTGGGGTGGTGGTAATAATGCCCCCTCAGGGATGTTGAGGTCCTGCAGGCTCTAGCAGCAACTACTCCAAGATTCTTGATAGTCCTCGATATATTTTCTTTGTTTGGGGGAATAAGCTAAGCTTTCTTTCAAATTATCCAACCTACTTCCTGGATTTTCCCAGGCTTGTACTGGGCCCTCCCCCTAACCGATCTTTTTCCTAGATCTTCATGGGTTTTGTATCCTTATTCAATATGATTCTTTACCCAAATTTTCCCAAGTTTTTATGTCAGCATTTTGGCTCCTACTGTGCATGTTTCAAAGTTCTGTTTGTTATATGGTTTTTACTACATATACACTCACCTCCCCCTGCACCATCTTGGTTTCTACTGTGCATATTCTTAGCAAAGGAATCCCTCCCCCTACCCCCACCCCCCGGGTTTTATTCCTGTCTCCCATAATCCTTGCTCCTGGGCTGGTTGTCCCCCTGGGGAGATTGGAAAGGGATGCTTCCTGCCTGCTAGGAGATTGTAGGGAATTAAGTCTCTTCAGTAGAGGATGCTACAGTCCCCTGGGGAGCCTGTGAATGTTATAGCTTCCTGGTAAATCAGGCTTAATATCCAATTCAGCTCCCTAGTTTATTAGGCTTAATGTCTGATTCCATTTGCTCCCTTCCTTTGTTAATAACAAGCTACCTACCTCTGCTAACATGAAAACTGAGCTTTGAGAAAAGCTTAGGCAAAGCTTTCTAAACTATGTTATAGCATCATCCATAACTCTCTCATAATCGCTCTCACAAATGCACACACATATAAATACATGCACATGCACATACACAAGAAATATAACAAGATAACTTGAATCAGATGATTGCTAGCACCAGTAGGACCATATGGCATAGGAGAGGAATAAATATCTATAGGAGTATGTTCCCATTGGTCACTAGAGTTATTCTGTGCAAGATACAGCATTAGATGCTTGGTGAGAATCAGAAGGATGAGCAGGCAGTTAAGCCAATAGAAAGATATGTATGGTGCATTCTTCCTTTGATGTATATAAAAGGTGATAATTTAGTTATAAAGATATGGGATATTCATAAATAAGTAGTACAAAATAAAATATAGCAAGGCTATTATGAATTGTTTGTGGGTGGCCTTCAAAAAGTAGTATGTTGCAGATGTTTCTTCTTGTTCTTTCTGACTTGAGACTAATATTTCTGCAGCATTTTCTATATTTATTTTGTCTTTTGTACATTTTTTTCTTTTTAAAAAATATATTTTATTGATTTTTTACAGAAAGGAAGGGAGAGAGATAGAGAATTAGAAACATCAATGAGGCAGAGACATCAATCAGCCGCCTCCTGCATGCCCCCTACTGGGGATGTGCCCACAACCAAGGTACATGCCCTTGACTGGAATCGAACCTGGGACCTTTCAGGCCCCAGGCTGACACTCCATCCACTGATCCAAACTGATTTTGGCTGTACATTTTTCTTTTGTGCAGGTATCACTGTCAGCTAACACTGTGATTCTCCTATTCTCTTAAATGACCACAGACACAAGGGAGGCAACATTTTATTAAATAATTAGAGCAATGGATTGGGGTAGCAATATTTAAAATGGAATATTATCACTTGAAGACCTTCAATGAGTGCCTACAAGTTGTTAATGTGAAATTCCATTGTTTTTCTTCATTATGAGAGTGAAAGTATTTAAATAAGCCCCTTCTAAATACACTCTGAGTCATGGTTGTGTCAGAGAAGCTGTGCTCCTATGATTGTTAGTATAATAAGATATTTTGTATAGTATGTAAACCTTACACAAATATGGAAGTTGCTGGAGATGAGAAGGTATGAATGAGATGTTGTAACATCAGAGCAAGGGTGACTTAATAGCCCACGGGAAATTAACTTGGAATTTATAAGGAAAATCTGATAAACAAAGCATGTCAGATCACCCAAGTGAGACTTCTCATTCAGAACAGTCTGCAATGATTACCTCTATAAAGTTAAATTATCTGTGATCTTCACTCAAGCATCTGGAAATGGAGTTTATCAGCAGGGACAACAGTTGAGAAGATGAGCTGAATGCAGAGCAAAGGAGAAGAAATAAATTGGGACCAGCTGGGTGAATCTGTGACCATCCATCTACATATTATATCATTATAACCTCTTGATAATAATGTCTACTCCTCAATTCTACTTTTCATACATTACTCAAGTTCCTCTGATGGATAACTCTATTCCCAAGCCTTAAAGGGAAAGATATTGAAGGTACTTGTTGTTCTCAAGTCCAACCATGATTAGCAACATCCACTACTGTCTACCATTTCAATTTGTCATCCATACAATATTTAAGTTCCAAGTGAAGGAATATAAAATGTTGTCTCCACTTAACAGGACTTTACTGTACTTTCATAAAAATATATGCTACTTACATTCAAAGAGAATATATAATGACCCACATGAGACTTTAACAACTACTGTACACTATTTATTCAAACCCAAACTTATTTATTCTGTCTTTGATATCTGGCATCTTAATAGAGAGAATATTAACAAAAGCTATATGAGGAGTGGGTGGCAATGATATACACAAACATAAAAATAAACTGACATAAATACAAGGAAAACATGCAAAACCCGCCTTTACTTCCATAATTTATCATACTGTGTATTAATTTTCTATTACTGCAAAATAAATTACCACATATTTAGGGGCTTAAAATAGGATCAATTTGCCTGGCTGGCAAGGCTCAGTGGTTGAGCATCAATCTGTGAACCAGGAGGTCAAAGTTTGATTCCTGGTCAAGTCACATGCCTGAGTTGCAGGCTTGATCCCCAATGTGGGGTATATAGAAAGCAGCAGATCAATGATTCTCTCTCATCATTAATGTTTCTATCTCTTTCTTTCCCTCTCCCTTACTTTCTGAAATGTATAAAATATATTTAAAAAAATAGAATCCATTTATTATTTAATAATCCTGTCATCATATATTGGGCACAACATAACTGGGTTCTTTGTTCATGGTTTCATAAGCCAAGCTGTACTTCTTTTTGGAGCTCTGGGTCCTATCCCAAACCTAGGATGCTGGATGTTGCCAGTATTCAGTTACATCTGATTGGAAAACTGAGGTCTCCACATTCTTGGCTGTTGGATTGGAGAATACTCTGTTCTTAGATGCCATCCATATATCTTACCAATTTAACCTCTAAACAACACTAACACTTGACTTCTTCAAGGCCAGGGGAAGTATTTTTCTCAAAGGAGAGTTTAGCCAACCTTTTAAGAATTTTCTCATTGAATGAGAAACTTTCAGAATAATATTCCTTTAAATTAACTGAAACACAGTTAATGTAATGAAACCATGGGACTAAAACTCATCATATTTACAGTGTTTCCCATACTTAGAATTTTGCCTGGCCATATATGGCCATAGACTAAATTTGTAACTTGTATCTTCTCCTGCCCTGGGACTGGGACTTATACCACTGGTGCTTCTGGTTTTCAGGTATTTGGTTTTGGTTTGGAATTTATTTTTAAATCATTATCTTGAAATATAATTGGAATGCAAAAAGCTATACATATTTAAGGTATACAATTTGATGTTTTGGGGGATAGGTATATACTTACAAAACCAACACTATAATCAAGGCCATAAACTTATTTATTGAGGAATCCAAGATGGCGGCATAGGTAAACACCTACACTGCTGCCTCGCACAACAATTTCAAAACTACCACTAAAAGACAGAATGGACATCATCCAGAACCACAGGAAAGCTGGCTGAGTGGAAGTTCTACAACTAGAGGGAAAGAGAGGGGCTCATGGAGACCCAGAGGAGCTGCAAAAAACTGAAGTACGGAGATGTGCTCTTGGAGAGAGCGGGTGCCGGAGTACCTGGCTGGCTTGCTTTGGCGGGAGGGAAACGGAGACTCTCAAAGGCATTGAACCCCTTATCCTACGACACTAAACCCCAGATCCAGCCGAAACTCATACGGAGGGAGTTTGGACTGTGAAAAGGAAGAAGTGCACGGAAATTTAGGGGAGTCGCAAAAGATCAAAGGCCTGGTGGCGCGCATGGCACTGCAAGCAGGACAGATTGCGCCACTGGCTTTCACAAGTGGGCGGGAGACAGACCCTCCCAACTGTGCCACTTCTGACTCCACTAAGCCCCTGTTTCGGCGAAACCCTGGGGACCTAGACTCCTGTGGTCCTGGTGCGCAGGGAAGCCGGAAAGGCAGCGGTTAGAGGCACTGCGGGCTCATGCACAAGGACTGCTCCAGCGATTACCCAGTCACGTGACCTCAGGGGCCGTGGAGGGTGGGGGCCACTGGAAGGCAAGGCAGTCCCTTAAGCCCTGAGACTCCACCCCTCCCAAGCTCAACAGAGGCTTCTGCGGCTTTGCACATCTGGTATCATAAGGCTGAATTCAACACAGAAGTTTCCCCGACATAGTGAAAATGCCGAGACAAGGGAAGGGATCACAAACAAAAGAAATGGAGGAAAAAAAAACGACTGGATATAGAGTTCAAAACCATGCTTATAAGGTTTTTCAAGAATATCCTAGAAAAGTTGGATAAACTTAGCGAGAGCCAAGAGGAGATGAAAAAGGACCAACTATAGATGCAAAAGAGCCAACTAAAGATGGAAAAGGTCAAACTAAAGATGATAAAGGACCAAATAGAAATTAAACATACACTGACTGAAATAAAAAATATTATACAGAGTCCTAACAGCAGACGAGAGAAAGGCAAGAATCAAGTCAAAACTTTGGAATATAAAGAAGCAGAAAACACTCAATTGGAAAAGCAAGAAGAAAAAAGAATCCAAAAATGTGAACATAATGTAAGGAGACTCTGGGACAGCTTCAAGTGTACCAACATCAGAATTGTGGGGGTGCCAGAAGAAGAGTGAGAGCAAGATACTGAAAACCTAGTTACAGAAATAATGACTGAAAACTTCCCACATCTGGTAAAAGAAATAGACTTACAAGTCCAGGAAGCACACAGAACCCCAAATAAAAGGAATCCAAAGAGGACCACACCAAGACACATCATAATTAAAATACCAAGAGCAAAATACAAAGAGAGAATATTAAAAGCAGCAAGAGAAAGACAGTTCATTACCTACAAGTGAGCACCCATACGATTGTCCGCTGATTTCCCAACAGAAACGATGCAGGCCAGACGGGAGTGGCAAGAAATATTCAACGTGATGAATAGCAAGAACCTACAACCAAGAATAATCTATCCAGCAAAGCTATCATTCAGAATTGAAGGGCAGATAAAGAGCTTCACAGATAAGAAAATGCTAAAGGAGTTCATCAACTCCAAACCAGTATTATATGAAATGCTGAAAGGTACTCTTTTAGAAGAGGAAGAAGAAAAAGGTAAAAGACAAAAAATTATAAATAACAAATACATATCTATCAACAAGTGAATCTAAAAATTAAGTGAATTAAAAATTTGATCAACAGAAAAACTGGTGAATATAATAGAATCAGGAGCACAGAAAAGGAGTAGACTGATAATTCTCAGGAGGACAAAAATCATAAAGCATCAAACAGACTGTGAAATTACAGCAGAAAGATTAAAGTTAGGTGAGGTAGATAAGTGATCAATCAAAGGACTTGTATGCATGCATATAAGCATAACCAATGATCACAGACACTGGGGGGTTGGGGTATGCCTGGGAGGGAGGGGGGACAATGGGGAGATACGTATAAAAATTTTAAAAAAATTAATAATAAAAAAAACAACTTATTTATCACCTCCAAAAAATTTGACTTTCCTGGGTCTCTGGCTTATAGATGACAGTTCATCAGATTCCTCAAATTTATAACCTCTGAGGCAATTCTTTATAATAAAATCTATATACTCCACTGTCCTGTTTCTCAGGAGAATCCTTACTGAAGGTCCTAAGACATTTTTAGTTTTGCATGCAGTGGGTGGTTTGTGTCCATTAACATTTGCATAGATATGAATATACCAAACAGATCTCTGAAGGATGTCCTAAGATCTGGACACATAACTTTCTCTCCATTATGCAGAAACAACTCATTCCACCTTGATTTTTAAGAATAATCAATCCAGAAGGCAAAATAGTCCTTCATTTTCACCTTAGTTTAATGACATAAAAACATTTTTTGGGGTGGGGAGTGAAACAAAGAGAAGACTGCAATAGCTCATGATTGCCAAGCAAACTCCTTGAATTATATGACTCAGCAAATCTAATGATGAGACAGCAAGTCTGTATGGAACTTGTGTAAGTGAATAATGGTACAGACCTTTAGAATTTTTAAGCAAAGTGATTCTACCCTGGAAAGATAACTATTCTCTCTCTGAAAATGTGTTTTTGACCCTAACCAGCACTAAATGCCTGGCCATTAATCATCAAGATTTTATGTAACCTGAGCTACACATCATGAATTTGGTATAATCTGGCACACCCAGCCACAAAGTCAGAAGACAAAGTATCACTCTGTCATTGAGTAAAACGGTATACACAAGATCTAGCTTGTACAGTTCTGGAAGGCACACATAATTTGCATTAGCAAGGGACTCCAATTCATATGCCTACTTCTCCTGAAATATTGATGCATCTCAGTCTACATCTACAGTCTCCTGAGGTGTTCATTATTCCTATTTGAAAAATAAAAAATTGGGTTAATTAACTAAGGGTTCTACATAATAAGCTTGCGTTACCAAAAGCAAATAGCAATAGCATTACAATCCCTCTCAGGGTTTGTATTATAGACAGTGTTGAAAAGGAATCCTTCCAGCAGACAGAATTTAAAACAGTACATGTGGTTTGGGACTTGGAAAGGACACAACAGAACATTAGTGCTGGTAGTTCTTGTAGTGCAGTGTGGATAACCGTTTTAGAATGATTATAGACAAAGGAGAGATGGTAAGGGTAGAGTTTAAGGAAGTCTGGCATCTCTGATAAAGTAACTGCCTCATGACTGGTGGTCATTATAGTTTCTTCAGACAAATGAAAATTCACCTACTCAAACAGAACAGCTGCTCTGCTTCTAATGACAAAGAGGCTCAGGAGAAAATCAGAGTTAAAATTTTCTTTCTATAAATTTGACTCTGTATCTCCAACTCAATTTTTAAAGTTCCATTCTTATCCAATGATTGCCCCAACATTAACATAAGAGAAATGCAATTCTGGGAATCTAAGTCTCCTTGTAATTCTGCTAGTAAAGTATATTAGCATACAGCTCCAGAACTTTCAACTCTCAAAATTGTCACCTCTAGCCAGATCTGAACCTCTGAGCCATAGTAAAGATAAAGGAAGAAAGCTAAGTAGCTCCCTAACACAACTGTATCAACATCAGGCAAAGAACAAGTCACCAGAATAATAACCTTCCAATGTTTTCCATGCAAGCCCACATGTATGATTCCAGGCTTGAACATATATATGATCAAAATTCTATTCGGGTTCTCTTACAACACACACACACACACACACACACACACACATACATTATATATATAATAAAACAGAGCAGATTGATATTCTAATCTTCAAAATCAAAGCACTGAAAAATAATTGTACTTTGTAGTTCTCAATCCTGTTTAAAGATTAACAATAGGAAACTTATCAAAATTCCTTCCTATATTTTTTCAAACTAGTCACATTTCATAAGGCTTTCACCTCTCTCATGTAATTCTTTTCCCACACTATCCACAAACATATATAAATACCAGAAACAAAATAAACCAAATCATGGCTGTAAAAAGTTAGTTATTTTTGGAAATTGTGCATACTCTAGTTATGCTAAAGTTAAGAACATGTGAACCTAATCACTCAAGGAATTTTTATTACTTTTTTAAATTTCCAAGATCTTATCTTCCTCAGAAAATAAATAATCTGTTTTCTAGGCCTGAATAAATTGAGTATTAGGAAAGAAAATTCAAGATATATAATTGATTTCAGATTACAAAGGCTTTAAAAGAATAAATATAAAAATGGATTCATCAAAGATTTTAAACTCATATATATTATTCAAATTAAAACATTTGAGCATTTTATTGTCTATATATTACTAATTTTGCAAATACTGCAAATGTATAATTCTCAATTGCCAAATTTTCTTATATAATTCATTGAATTTCCATCTAGTTTCATAATGTTTCAACATTTTAAACAATTTCATCTTAAGGATATAAGATATGTGGGAGGGAAGTTACAGTGCTTTATAAAACATTTGTTTTTATTGATTTTTAGGGAGAGAGAAAGGGAGAAGAAGAGATAGAGAAACATTGATTGGCTGTTTCCTACACACCCGCTACTGGGGATCAAAACTGAAATCCAAGCATATGCCCTGTCTAGAAATCGAACCTGCAACCTCTTGGTGCATGGGATGACACTCAGCCAACTGAGCCTCACTGACTGAGCTATAGTGCTTTTTAATTTAGAAAAGATTTATATACATTATATGAAAACTAGAAGCTCAATGCATGAAACTTGTGCAAAAGGAGGCCTTCCTTCCCCTGGCTGCGGGTACCAGCTTCTCTCTAGTGCCCAGAACCTGGGCTTCCCTCCAGCCGCCAGCAGGCATCCAGGACCAGGGCTTTCCACCGCAGCCCCAGCTTCGTCCAGAAGGTCATCCGGAAAGACACTCAGTCTGATTAGCATGTTATTATAGATTGATTAATGCCTAAGACTTTTATAGAAAACAAAATGAAGCATGAAATTTGAAAAATTTCTTTACAATTCTACTAAAAAGTGAATCTTTCTAGAGCACTGTGGGAATATATAGCAGTTTCTATATTATTTATCTGCAGATACTATTAGAAAGGCACAAAATAGTACTAATTGACAGATGTTCCTGCTATGTAAAAACATCTGCCTACTAAAATACCAAATTTCTAAAAAATAAATGGAATGATGGTTTGGATTGACTCAATATGACATTATCATAATAGGCTGTCTTTTTTATTTTATTTTTTTAAGTTGAATATTAGGCAAGGTTTTAAATCATAAATACCAGTGAGACTAGATACAAACTACTAATTTTTCCTGAAAGTGGGATTTTTCTCCTTGTATACCCAACACTTGTAAATGATTTTCTTGGTAAGATTATAGCTATGAGAACATTTTATTGTGATTGAAATGACAGAATAAATAATACTATCCCTTAACTTTCTTCAGGCAAATTTTTCAGATGTATAATGTCAAAATAAATATTCATACAAAAATTCAGGGCTTTACACTAATGAATCCTGTATCATCTTTATTTCTTTCTTCTGCAGTTAAGTTTTTGACACTGCTCTGGAAAATGACTTACAGTTTTTACTTAGTGCTTCTCTATTTCATACAGGCTTTCTTAAATTCATCTATGCCACTGAATAAAAACAAGAAAGTAAAAGAACTACACAACTGTATAGATTCTGGTTCCAATCATATTTCAAATTGAATGCTTCACACAGAAAAATGTCAGATGGGTCTGCAGAAGCCATGTGGATGCCATTAATCAGGAAACTCTTGTTATTCACTGATTTGCATAGCCTTTATCACTATCAGGCTCAAATGTTATTGCATACTGCATCATAAGAAAATTTTTTCTATTCTCTCCCTTCTTTCATTGTTATAGAAAGACTAGAGGCCCTGTGCTGGATTCCTGCACTGGTGGGGTCCCTCTGCCTGGCCTGCAGGGATAAGGCCTAAACTGGCTCTCCAAAATCCCCATGAGGGGTACCAGATTGTGAGAGGGCACAGGCCAAGCCGAGGGACCCCACAGGTGCACAATCAGGGCTGGGGAGAGACAGGGGAGGGCTCCAGGGCATGTCTCGCCCATCTCTCCCAGTCCCTACTGGGTCTGATCAGGCTGATCAGGGCTGTCTTACCCTGTCTCGATCAGGGCCCATCAGGGCCGCCTGGCTGGAGAGAGACCATAGGAGAGCTCCAGGGGAGGTCCCTTCAGGAGCAAGCTAACCTATTGGTCAGAGCATCTTCCCCTTGGTGGTCAGTGCATGTACAGAGACTAGTAAAATGGTCGAATGAACAGTCAGACATTTATCATATTAGGCTTTTTTTATATAGGATATTTTTAAACTTACAGATCTTTTTCCTCTGAATTCCACACATGTTAGCTGCTGCATGCAAAGAAGACCACACCAAGACACATCATAATTAAAATACCAAGAGCAAAAGACAAAGAGAGAATATTAAAAGCAGCAAGAGAAAGACAGTTCATTAGCTACAAGGGAGCACCCATACGAATGTAAACATTTTTCTCTGTAAAGAGATTTTACTTTCAGTCCTGAGGTAATGATTAATCTAAGTCAATTTCTTTTTTTATGTATGAATGATACTTATGTCTGTGAATAATTAGAGTACAATCTTCTGAAGAAAGATAACAAGGTAATAATTAAATTGATTAGCTATGTGTATTTAAGTTTATAATTTCTTAAAACCTATGTTTGAATGTTAAAAAGAAAATTCAATACCTACCTTGATCAAGACATTGTGGTAAGGAGAGCTAATATAATTACATAATAAAATGTTTGCAACTCACTGTTTTTATAAATAGGAACACAATTTATAATCACACCAAGATTTGCAGAATTGATCATACACATACATATAAGAAAACTGGATCTGGAGTCCAAGCTGGCTCTGCTGCTCATCAGCTGTGTGGCCTAGAGTGGGTCGCTCAATGTCTCTGAACCTCTGGCTCTTTAGCAATACAATGGAGAAGTGGATCGAGTTGTGATGATTAAGTGTAAAAAAGTGTGAGAAGTGGTTAGACACATTCATGGCACATAATAAGTGCTATGTAATTGACAACTACTATTATTACTAAAAATTGAAAAATTCATAGGAGAGAGAATCCAAGATGGCGGCATAGTAAACACCTACACTGCTGCCTCGCACAACAATTTTAAAACTACAACTAAAACACAGAACGGACATAATCCAGAACCAAAGGAAAGCTGGCTGAGTGGAAATTCTACAACTAAAGGAAAAGAGAGGGGCTCACAGAGACCCAGAGGAGCTGCAAAAAGCTGAAGTACGGAGATGCGCTCGTGGAGAGAGCAGGCGCTAGATAACCTGGCTGGCTTTCTCTAGCAGGAGGGAAACAGAGACTCTCAAAGGCATTGAAACCCTTATTCTACGACACTGAATTCCAGATCCAGCTGAAACTCATACAGGGGTAGTTTGGACTGTGAAAAGGCAGAAGTGCACGGAAATCTAGGGGAGTCTCAAAAGATCGGAGGCCTGGTGGCGCACACATCACTGCGCGCAGAGGACAGACTCCTGATTGTGCTGCTGGCTTTTTCAAATGGGCAGGAGACAGACCCTCCCAACTGCACCACTTCTGACTCCACTAAGGCCCAGTTTCAAGTAAAACCCTGGGGACCCTGACTTGTGTGGTCCCAGAGCACAGGGGAGCCAGAAAGGCAGTGGTTTAGAAGCAATGTACAAGCCCTCACAAGGACCGCTCTAGGGATTACCCAGTAACGTGAGACTTAGGGGCCATGGAGGGCAGGGCCGACTGGAAGGCAAGGTGGTCACTTAAGCCCTGAGACTCCACCCATCCCAAGCTCAACAGAGAGGCTTTTGTGGTTTTGCAAGTCTGATATCATAAGGCTGAATCCAACACAGAAGGTCTCTCAGAATAGTGAAAATGCCTAGAAAAGGGAAGGGATCACAAACAAAAGAAATGGAGGAAAACAAACAACTGGATATAGAGTTCAAAACCATGCTTATAAGGTTTTTCAAGAATATCCTAGAAAAGTTGGATAAAGTTAGCGAGTCCCAAGAGTAGATGAAAAAGATCCAACTAGAGATGGAAAAGCTCCAATTAGAGATGAAAAAGGACAAACTAGAAATTAAACATACACTCTCTGAAATAAAAAATATTATAAAGAGTCCTAACAGCAGACGAGAGAAACGCAAGAATCAAGTCAAAAATTTGAAATATAAAGAATCAGAAAACACTCAACTGGAAAAGCAAGAAGAGGAAAGAATCCAAAAATGTGAAGATAATGTAAGGAACCTCTGGGACAGCTTCAAGCGTACCAACATCAGAATTGTGGGGGTGCCAGAAGAAGAGAGAGAGCAAGATACTGACCTATTTAAAGAAATAATGACTGAAAACTTCCCACATCTGGTAAAAGAAATAGACTTACAAGTCCAGGAAGCACATAGAACCCCATATAAAAGGAATCCAAAGAGGACTACACCAAGACACATCATAATAAAAATACCAAGAGCAAAATACAAAGAGAGAATATTAAAAGCAGCAAGAGAAAGACAGTTCATTACCTACAAGGGAGCACCCATACGATTGTCCGCTGATTTCTCAACAGAAACGATGCAGGCCAGATGGGAGTGGCAAGAAATATTCAACGTGATGAATAGCAAGAACCTACAACCAAGAATAATCTATCCAGCAAAGCTATCATTCAGAATTGAAGGGCAGATAAAGAGCTTCACAGATAAGAAAAAGCTAAAGGAGTTAATCAACTCCAAACCAGTATTATATGAAATGCTGAAAGGTACTCTTTTAGAAGAGGAACAAGAAAAAGGTAAAAGACAAAAAATTATAAACAACAAATACATATCTATCAACAAGTGAATCTAAAAATTAAGTGAATTAAAAATTTGATCAACAGAAAACGGGTGAATATAATAGAGTCAGGAGCACAGAAAGGGAATGGACTGATAATTCTCAGGGGGAAGGGATGAGGGGTGTACAGGAAGAGACTGGACAAAAATCATACACCTATGGATGAAGTCAATGGGAGGAAAGTAAGGGCAGAGGGAAGGGTGGGAGTTCGGTGGAGGGGAACTATGAAGGGGAAAAAAGAGAAACAAATGTAATAATCTGAATAATAAAGATTTAATTTAAAAAATTCATAGGAGAAATCCCTGAATCTCCATACCTACAATCTGGATGTGATGTTTTGGCTAAGAACTTTCTATTTTCCTCCAAATTATATATAATAAACCTACTTTTCTAAAGTTAAAAAAAAAAACTTGATCTGAAAGCTTAAGAAATATATTCAAAATCTTACAGATACCAATTTTTACTTTAAAAACTAAAAGCCATGTTTCATGTTTTTTTACATTGGAAATAATTATATTAATCACAAAGGACAAAATTAAGTTCAATCAATCTGGACTATGGACATTATCTCAATTATCTCAGAACTTTTATGTTTAAACTAGAGGCCCGATGCACAAAGATTCATGCAAGAATGGGCCTTTCCTCCCCTGGCTGCTGACACTGCCTTCACTCAGGCCGGAGCCACCTTTACACTTTAGCCTGGAGCCACCTTTCTGCCTTCCCACGCTGCCCAGAGCCCCGGAGCGGCTCGGGTGGTGCGGAACGCCTGCGATGCAAGGTATGGTCAATTAGCATGTTTCTTTTTATATTAGTGTAGATGCCACTTTGTAAACATATAATGTTTTTATATTAAAAAATACAGCTCCCATGATTCAATTAAATAAAAAGTAAAGATTAAAATCACAAAATGTTTACAATATGAGTGGCAGATTGATGATTAATTTACTATTTTAAAGAACTATGAGTTCCATATGGCCCTGCTATTGTACTGAAAGGATTCTTCTAATCTGTTGAACATGAGCCACTGAAAAGACTTTCCACAAATCACACTTCACAGTTGAGTTATGTTTAGTAGTTTTTATTTTATACTAGAGGCCCAGTGCACAAATTCTTGCACTGGTGGGGTCTGGCCAGCACTCCTTGATTGAGGCTGGGGGAAGGGACTATGGGAGGTAGGCCCGCCGCCCCTGCCTCTGATTGGACTGGTTGACCTGCCAGAGTGCACATCATATGGACTGGTCCTTCTGGCTGTACTAGTTGTACTGTATTTTTCCGGTCACTTGGCTCTTATCTATATAGATATCCCTTTAATTGTCAGTTAATGCCAAAGGAAACACACTTGAAGCAATGTAGTGAATCAGCCAGGCTATAAACATTTTGGTTGTTTCTTCAATTTGATGTATCACCACCAAACCTCTCCCCTACTAATACTCATCTCCTACTACCCCTACCCACAAAAAAAAAATAAAAGAGGAAGAAAGAGAGAGAGAGAGAGAGAGAGAGAGAGAGAGAGAGAGAGAAGAAAAGAAAAGAAAAGAAAAGGAAAGAAAAGAAAAGAAAAGAAAAGAAAAGAAAAGAAAAAAGAAAAGGAAAGGAAAGAAAAGAAAAGAAAAGAAAAGAAAAGGAAAGAAAAGAAAAGAAATGTGGAGAAAAGTATGGCTTCTGGCCATTAGCACAGTCTGTGCATTGACCTTAATAAGTATAGAGTACAGTAGAATAAGACAGAAAATGAACATGTCATGAATGTGATCATTTGAGATTCATTATATAGTATGAAGGAAATAAAAGTAGTGTGATTGAGAATACCTAAGAGTGGTTAGTCTTCAGCAAGACAAGTTTGGAATATAGTAACATGGATTAAATGACTTTGGGAGGTTCTATAATTCATCCTTTTGTCACTGGTATGTGGAATGCCCAACTCTAGAAGATTCTTATAAGCCATCTAGGAGGGCAGATCAAGAAAAAGAAAAAAAAACAATAGACTAGTCTCAATGAAAATGTTTGTCAGTGTATTATCTGTTAAAAACAGATATTAGTCATAAACCAATGCCTTCATTTGAGGCACATCTCAGTCTTAATCACAATGATTTTCTTCAATTGGTTAATGGATAAACTATCTGTAATACATCCATACAATCAAATATTTCTCAGTAATCAAAACAAACAAGCTCTTATTCTAGACAGTGGTTAGAGCCTCAGCCTACACAAGGAAGGGTCTGGGTTTGATTCTTGTCAAGGGCATATAACTGGGTTGTAGGTTCTACTTCCACCTGCAGGTGGGGCTTGTGTGTGAGGCAATCAACCGATGTATCTCTCTCAATCACATCTCTCTCTTTCTCTCTCTGTGTCTCTCTCTCTTTCCCTACCTTGATCCCTTCCACTCTCTAAAATTCAATGGAAAAAATATCTTTACACCCAAGCCAGTTTGGCTCAGTGGATGGAGCATCAGAATGAGGACCGAAGGGTCCTGGGCTGGATTCCAGTCAAGAGCCCATACCTAGGTTGCAGGCTCCTACCCTCCAGGGCTCTGGTATGTGTGCATGCAGGAGACAACCAATCGATATGTTTCTCTCATATTGACATTTCTCTCATCTCTCCCTTTCTCATCTACTTTAAAAGTAGTTGAAAAAATATCCTCAGATGAAGATTAAAAAAATAAAAGAAAAAATATTCTTAGAAGAAGATAAACAACAACAAAAAGAATAGGTTCTTGATTTATGCAACAACACATATGAATCTTAAATGTATTTTGCTAAGGTCTTCAAAAACAAAAAGAATCATAACATTGAATTATAAACCAAATAAGTTTATAGATATCCATGACTCATAGTGTTATAAATAAAAAGTTAAATTAAAAGAGGAGACAAACAGGACAAATCATTACAGAATGATTCCAATTAATAAATGTACAATCATGAAGGGAAATAGAAAATTAAAACTAGTACACTGGAATACTCAGAAGCAAGATCCACTGAGAAATGTTAATATTAGGGCTGAATTTTAAGTAGAAAGAAGATGGTTTATATCTTCTGAATATTTTCCCCCAAAATACTTGTCAATTACTGTGGTTGTTTTAAAATATTCCCATCTACTTTTACTGGAGGCCTGGTGCACAAAATTCATGCATTTGGGGGGTGTCCCTCAGCTCGGCCTGTGCCTTCTTACAGTCCAGGGGTCTTTAAGGGATGTCCAACTGATCGTTTCGGACCACTCCTCATCAGTTGGACATCCTTAGCGCTCCTACAGAGGTGGGAGAGACTCCCACCATGGCAGCTGTGCTTGCCAGCTTTGAGCCCAGCTTCTGGCTGAGCAGCACTCCCACTGTGGGAGTGCATTGACCACCACGGGGCAGTTCCTATGTTGAGTGTCTGCCCCCTGGTGGTCAGTGCATATCATAATGACTAGTCATTCTGCTTCTTGCTCAATTTGCATATTAGCCTTTTATTATATAGGATAGTCCTCTTTCCAGGAGTAGAGTTTAATTACCTCTTTTTGAATGGAAACTGGAATTAGTGACTCATTTTAAACAAATACAAATGACAAGAGAATAATAACCAGATGTTGTGGAGACATCTGGCACACACTAATTTAATCAAGTAATCTATATTAAAATCACCAGCAACAAATCTATATGCAGAGACATTCAACAAAATACCTGACCAGTATTATATAGATGTGTCAAGGTAACAAAAAACAGGTAAAGACTCAGGAACATTCACAGGTTCAAAAAAGACAATAAATACATACATACATACATACATAAATGCTGATATCCTAGTTTGGATGCTGGGACAGGAAAAGGACATTTATGGGGAAGCTGATAAAAGATAAATAAAATATATAATTTAGTTAGTTGTATGGTAACAGTGTTAGTTACTTCTTGTTTGAAAAATATGCTATAATTATTTTAGATGTTAACTTTAGTGGAATCTGGGTAAGGAATATATGGGAATTTTCTGTATCATCCTTGTAACTCTTAGGTAAAATTATATTAAAACTAGAGGCCCAGTGCATAGATTTGTGCACTAGTTGGGGTGTGTGGCCTGTGGGGATTGGCATGCTGTGGGAGCGCCACTCATCTAGTCACATCTAGTCAGCTGATCAGTGCTCCCCCTGTGGAAGCCCACTGACCACCATGGGGCAACTCCTGCATTGAGTGTCTTCCCCCCGGTGGCAGTGTGTATCATAGCGACTGGTCAACTGGTTGTTCTGGTCATTTTGCCATTTGATCACTGGGCTTTTATATGTATGTGGATAAGTTTTAAATGCCTATATGTATTTTGCTCTTTCACTGAACTGGCTAGACTTCAATCAAAATATAAAATGAAATTGGTCAAAGTGTGGAACAAATGACTTAGTTACAATTTTCAGGGAATAATAATTACATTTCACCAGTAATTTTAATTATTATATTTTGCAATAATGATTTTTGTGGGTGATTTTTATCAGATTAAAGAAGTCTCTTTATATTTACAAATTATTAAGATTTTTTTCATAAATAGTTGTTGAATATTTTCACATAATTTTTCAGTAATAATTTAAATAATCACATATTTTCCTTTAATCTATTATGTGGTAAATAAGATAAAACAAATTCCACATGGTCATGATAAATTATTATTAAAAACATAGCTAAATGTTGATTGTTTAAATATTATATGCATGTTTTTCATTCATACTGGCGTCCAGTATTTTCCTTGAATTGTAACTGTCTTGGTTGTTGTGACCTGGAATCTAGCTCTGCTCATCCATCAGAGTGTAAGAACTACGAAAGAGATTGATGTTTTTACTTTCCCATAATAACTTACCCTCAAGTCCAGCCCTGTAGTTGAAGGATAGAGTATATTAAATAAAAATGACAGGATGCTTTTTTCATTCTGCAAGAATGCTATTTTTATGTGCTTTGTATTTTTTGGTATGAACATTGCAATTATGTAATTTCTACTAGTTCCCATGTGATTGCTCCCCCCATCTCAAATATCTCAATTTTACCCTTACAATGAAAAAAAAAAAAGTACATGGCTTGACTTTGCTAGTTTATAGTTATTATTAAATAAATTTATACTAAGCCACAGATTTAGAGGAACAATATTTTGACAACAAAATCTTCTCTTATATGGTTTAAGATTTAAACAATCTATAATAATAAAAGGGTAATATGCTAATTAGACAAGACATCCTTCCAGATGGAAGCTCAGGTCCTGGGTGCCTGCTGGAGGCCAGTGGGAATCCAGTCTGGATCCCGAGTGCTGGCAAGTGGCTGGAGGGAAGCCAACCTGGATCCCAGGTGCAAGAGGAAAGCTAGTGCTGGCAGCCAGGGGAAGGAAGGCCTACTCTTGCATGAATTTCATGTATCGTGCCTCTAGTTTAGTAGATAATCTTTATATGTATATGCTGGATATATAAAATGTATATAAATCTGGAGTTTTACCCATTAATTTTATTTATTTTGAATGATGATATTCAAGAGAATGAAATTGTTTTGCCTCCAAAATTTTAACTAGAAATGTCTGATCTATTTAATTTTGCAATTTTTAGCACTTCTATCAAGTTTCAGCATGCGTGGCAGGCAAAATAATGGCACCCCAAAGATGTCTACATTCTAATTTCAAGAATATGTAAATATATGTTATATGCAAAGAGAAATGAAGGTTGCAGATAAAATTCAAGTTGCTAAACAGCTAATGGTACCATGGGAAGATTATCCTGGATTATATACATGAATCCAATGTAACCATAATGATCTTTAAGAAATGGAAAAGAGAGATAGGAGTGTGACTCAGAGTCAGGGAAGAGGATTTGAAAATGAAAACTTTGTCCCAGGCATACAATGCAAGAAAGTGAATTGTTGGAGGTTTTGAAGATAGAGGAATGGGTCCCTGAGTCCGGGAATGACTCTAGAACTTTAGAAAAAGAAGAAAATAGCTTTTCCCCTAGAAGCTGCTGAAAAGAATAAATATACCATGAATACATCTTAATTTTAACTGAGTGAGACTTGTTGCAGACTTCTGGACTACAAAACTGAAATTTAGTAAATAACAAAGATACTAAGTCCATGTTGTTTTCGTTACAACAGCAGTAAGATATTAATGCAATGAGTTAGTTGTTCCTTTTCAATATTTTAATGAATGAAACAATCATCCTTCGACTTAGTGTTATATCATGAACATCATGGTCTTTCATTTAGTTGACTTAAAGGGAATGCTGGCAGAAAATAATAAATGATGAAAGATGGGTAGCATCAAAAAACAAACATGGATGTGTAATATATTATTAGAAATTTTATATCAATTACTTGATTTACTTTCTCAGCAATTCTGAGAAGTAAATAACCTGTCTAATTAACAATTCCACAAACATGCAAAATAATTTACTTATTCATTTATAAATCATGCATCTATGCTTAATTAATCATTTTTAATGTTATAAGCTTAAGTACAACATGGTAATTGATAAATGTATTTTAGCTAAATTATTATTAACATACGAGTAGAGTATCAACATTTTCTTAGATAAGGAGCAAAGCAAGGAGATCCTCCAGAGTTTTCTGAAAGTCTTATGCTCTGGAGCATTAACTCCATTTTTCTAGATTTTCCATGTTGTATCCAGATGATTACTCTAATCTTGCCATGCATACAGTGATTGGTCATTCCCATCTTAGAGGGAGTTGTAAATCTGGGAGTTCAGCAGATTAATACCCCAAAACTTGTAAAATCTGGTAACCACAAAGAGAAAGTACAAAAGCCCAGTATGCAAGCTGACTTCCTTACTGTACTACAAGTATATAAAGCAAAAACCAGATACATAGATGGTGCCAAGCAGGAAGCCAGGTATGCCTAACATTTACCTAGTTCAGGGTCCCAAATATGGCCAAATAAAATCAAAGTTAGGTTTTCTTTAAAGACTTAAGATATATCTAGCCATATTTTATCAGTAGATTTCATATCGGAGATAGAGTACTTATCTTTGTATTTTATGGATACACAGGCTATATAATCAACTAGTGTTGCTTAGCAATGAGCAGTCATATATATTCAGGTTTTTACTCTGATTATTATATTAATTGTTTAATAGCATTATACAATATCAATTTCTTTATTTCATTGCTCAAGTTATTATGCATTACCGTATTGATATTATTAACCAAATATATAACTTATATTTATGCATGATTATAAAGTGTGGTACCATTAGCTATAAAATAAAACATTTTGCTCAGTCTTTTTAATTCTGACATATAACTAACATTATTGCTTTTTCTTCCATTTACACTTCTTAATTATTCCTTACATAATTCTGTCCTCATCCAACAGAGTAAATTGTATATGATGTTTGCTGTCTTCTAGCCAAAGTAAAAAAAGCACAAGAACATTGATTGCAGTTTTGAATAAAACTTAGTTGTTGATTGCTCATCATACAAAAGCTTAGTTGCAGTATATTGTTTTCATGATATTGTTATTTTTATCACTTTAAATGTTTGTAAAACCATTGCTATGTAGCCATATAGACAGTAATTTTGCATTTATTGTTTTTAAATTGCAAAATTTAAGAGGTTTTATGTTTTACAGATAATAAAGAGAAATAATGCTATTTAAATATTATATACCATCCTATTATTTTTGTATGTGTGAGACAACATTACTAATATTATTAAAATTATAATGACATTTCAATAAAACATATTATACTCCCCAAAATGTATAAATGTATATCACTCACAAAGTTAGTTTAATATTTTAAATTCTTCTACATATATACTACACATAAACATGTACATCTTTGGAGGACTTATCCTACTCAACTTTAAGATGTACTTGTTTATGTGTGTCTGCATGTGTGTGTATAAGGTTTTATGTGTGTAAGTCAGTTAGAGCAAGATAAATATCACATGATCTCACTCATTTATGGAATATAATGAACAACATAAACTGATGAACAAAAACAGATCCAGAGACAGAGAAGCATCGATCAGATCATCAAACTTCAGAGGGAAGGCTGGGGAGGGTGGGGAAAAGGGGAAGAAACCAACCAAAGGACTTGTATGCATGGATATAAGCCTTATCAATGGACACAGACACCAGAGGGGTGAGGGCGTGAGTGGGGAGGTGGTGGAGCAATGGGGGGATAAGGACACATCTGTAATACCTTAATCAATAAAGAAAAAATGTAAGTAGAAAATAAGTGCAGGGTGAACAGAGATGAACCAATTAAACACAAAAACTAGATGACAGGTTGAAATCCCATGATATCCTATATTATTCATTATGAATAGATACTAATATGCTCTATTAATAGTCTGTGAATATTAATTTAGATGAAAAAGCAGACCAAATACTGTACTTTAGGGAACACTTCTACAGTTTATTACCAAAGAAGTTTCTCTGAGTGTGTGGAGTACCAGCAAGGATATCTCCTCTCATCACACCTTTTAAACTAGTTAATATGTGGAAAGAAAGTTAAAATGTATGTAGATTAGGATAGAAGAAATGAAACTGTCATTACTTGCAGATTGTAAGATTAGTGAAACAGAATAGAGAGCCCAGAAACAGACTCACATAAATATAGACAAGTGATTTTTTACAAAGTAGCTAAGACAATACAATGGAACAGAGATATTCTTTTTAACAAATGATTCTGGAACAAGTGAATATTCACATACAACATTAATATGAAAATCTATACACAGGCATTATACTCTCACAACAATTAACTCAAAACTGAGCACAGATCTAAATTTAAAACATAGAACTATAAAACTTCTTGAAGATAATGTAGCATAAAATCTAGATGACCTTTGGTATAGCATGTCTTTTTATATATAATACCAAAGGTGCAATTCATGAAAGAAAGAATTGATAAATTGAACTTCATTAAAAAACATATAAATGCATAGGTAGGTAGGTAGGTAGGTAGGTAGATAGATAGATAGATAGATAGATAGATACAAACTTCTGCTCTATGAAAGACAATATCAAGAGAATTAGAAGACAAGCCATGGGATGGAAGAAACGTTTGCAAAAGATATATGTAACAAAGGACTCTTATTTAAAATGTGGAAAAGAAACTTTCACAACACAATAAGAAAATAAACAGTCCAATATTTTAAAAATAGACAAAAGATCCTAACAGGCATCTCATCAAAAGATATATATGAATAGAAAATAAGCATTTGAAAAGATAGAATATAACTTATCCCATTGTCAAAATTCAAATTAAAACAATAATGATATACCAGTACAATCCTGTTAAAATGGCCAATATCCAATGCTTGCAATGATGCAGAGTAGGCTAAAATTCGTTATATAGGACACAAAAAGCACTAAACCTAAACACATATACAGTATAAATATCTTCAAGAAATAATTAAGTTCTATTCATCAGAAGACACCATTAAGAGAGAAGAAAGTTGGGATGAGAATGAGAGATGTTGAGATGTATTTATATTTATGACAAAAATTTTATATAGAACTAGAGGCCTAATGCAGGAAATTCATGCAAAGGGGTTGGCCCTCGCAGCCCGAGCTTCATCCAGAAGGTCATCCAGACAGTTGTCCCGAAGGTCATTCTGCTGTTTGGTCTAATTAGCATATTAGCTCTTTTTTATATAGAATGTAAAAATAGTGATATAAGTAAAAATCATAGAAGTTATCGAACAAGTGAATGATGGGTCGATTGGTCACTGACCACCAGGGGGCAGACACTCAATGCTGGAGCTGCCCTCTGGAGCTGCCCACAGCCAACCTCTCGCAGTCTCTCCCTATAGCCGGCCCCAATGACCCAAATCAAGGCTGCCAGCCAACCTCCCACAGCCCCAATCATCTCTGATCACCAACCAAGCTGAGGGACCCCATCTGTGCATGAATTTATGTACCAGGCTTCTAGTTAACTATAAAAGGCAGAAACCCCACTGGAAAAATAGGCTGAAACTTAAACAGGCATTTTATAGAAGATACCTATTATTACTAAACATATGCAAAGATCTTGATATTCATTAGTCTTCAATGGGGTTTCAAATTAAAACTGCAATATGATACCACTGTATATACTGGAGAATGATTAAATTGAAAAACAAAACTAAAAGTAAAAGTTTTTACAGAGATGTGAAACCAGTTACAAAGTCATACACTTCTAAAATATGTAAATTGTTTTCATCATTTTTGGAAACTACATGACAGTTTTTCTATTGAAATTGAACAAATGTATAACTTTGACCCATGTCCAGATATATATGTACTCAAAAGTTATATGCACATATGTTCACCAAAAGATATGAAGAATAATATATATAGGTGTCTGTTTTAAATAACCATAAGCTATAAACAGTCAGATACCCATTAGCTGCTGAATGAGTAAATATATTTTAGCCTATTATTTAAATGGAATATTATACAGAAGTAAAAAAGAATCAACTATAATCAAACACAAAATATGAATACATTTTACACTAAAAATATATTGAGACACATATGCCAGACCCAAAAAAGAGCACATATTTGCCCTGATCAGGTGCTGCAGGTCTAATGTGGTGGGATTGACTGATCAGGGCTGGGGCTGGCGGGGTGGGGGAAGGGGAGGAGTCATAAAGAAAACTGCTCAGTTGATTGAGTATCATCCTGTCCTCCAAGAGGTTGCTGGTTCCATTCCTGGTCAAGAGCACATGCCCAGGTTTCAGACTTGACCCCCAGTATAGGGCATGTAGGAGGCAGCCCATTGATGCTGCTCACTCATCAATGTTTCTCTCTCTCTCTTCCTCTCTCTTTTTGAAATAAATAAGAACATATTTTTTAAAAAGATCATGTTCTCTATCCTATCTAAAGATATAAAAACCCACAACCATAATGGTTATAACAACCGTAATGACTGGTCGCTATGATACCCACTGTGGTCAGCGAACTGGCCTAATCAGGGATGGGGTTGGCCACCTTCACAGACCACCCCCCCCCCCTGCAGGCCTGCCCCTGATTGGACTCTCCCACCCTGATCAAGAGCAGAGTGGCTGGCCAAATACCTTTTCCCCTCACCCCACTATGCCAGCCCCACCCCTGATCAACTAATCCCACCACATTAGATCTTCATCTCCTCCCCACAGCCAGCCTACCCCCTGATGGCACCATTCCACCCCAATAGGGGGCAGGGATGGGTGGCCAGCCTCCTGCAGCACCACCCCATAGATGACTCTGCCCCCTCTGGGTCTCCACCACCCTGATTGGTCTGTAGCCCTTTCCCTTGGTTGGCCCCGCCCCTGATACGCCACCCCAATTGGGGGTGGGGCCCACCATCCAATTGTCTGCAGCCCTTTCCCCCAGCAAGCCCGGCCCTGATCATGGCCCGATAGGGGCAGGCAGGCTGGCCAACCTCATGCTGCTGGCCAAACCCCATCTGTGCATGAATTTGTGCACTAGGACTCTAGTTATTTATAAATTCAAAGACAGTTGTATTATTTTATAGTGTTACAGTTAGCAGTTTGAGATTAATTGGAAGTTAGTGCTTATGAAAGAGGTATCTGAGGAGCTATTATTGTTAAGTTTTGAATTTGGCAAGTTTTTAAACATTTGGTGCATTTATTATATAAAAAATGTCATCATGTTGTATTATACATAAATAATAACAATGTAATGAATAATTTAAAAATATATTTAGGATTGTGTCCATGAAATTGTATGAGTCTTATTAAACATTTTAAATTTATTTATTTGAATATGTTATAAAATTATAGTTTGAATTTAAAATATAAAACATAAAGTTATGGTTTATAATTACATTACTCATACAAAATATTCTTTTATAAATTATTTGCTCCACTATTCCTTTAAATATAGGTCCATCTTTTATAAAATATTATTTGATTGTTAAAAGGTATAATTACTAGGAATATATCTTTAATGCAGATATATTTATTTCCTTATTTGCATCTATTTTACTGTTTGCCTTTCTGTTAATTTCCTTAGATCATAAGCTCCTATATTTTCCTCTTTAAAATGTATATTTTTGTGGAAATATCTTTTTTCTTTAATTAATTCCTAAATATTAAATTCTTATAATCATATCATTAAATATTTTAAGAATCTTTCTTTCTACAACATCCTAGATCAGTGACTGGTAGAAGATTGACTGCATGCAACCACAATTGTTTTTTGTGAAGTGCTATAAATGGAAGTAGAATTTATGTGTACAGTTTGATTTAAATTATTGACAAAATAAACAAAATAACTAATTGACTACAATGAGCCTTCTTTTTCCTCCATGTAATTAGATATGAAAAGAGATTGTAATAAAAAAATAATTAAGAAAACATGGAGAAGGCTTACTCCTTTTCATTTAGTTACACATTATAACAATGATTATCTCAGGTTAAGCTCAAAATGCCCACTTGGAGATAAGAATTATACAACCATTAATTGGGGGTTATATTTCCATCTCACTAATCATTTATATTTGATCATAGCATATCAAAAAGAAATCTGGAGAATAGGTCATGCTAGTTACACTAAAAGAGAATATGTTTTTTCTTATTAAAGACATATCACATTCAAAGAACATAAAATTTTCAAAGTCCTTCTTTTGCTTTTACTGGAAAATATGCTGTGACTTTTGATATATACTATAATAAGCTGACTATAATAATTGGCTTTAATTACAGGTCAACCTGGGAAAATTTCATCACCGGTAACTGAGAAAGCAACATTAAAATAACACTAGGAAGAATATATAAAAAAATCATTATCATTTATTAGCACCGAGATCGATTACTTTTAGAACACACTAAGTGAAAAAGAACATGTACCCAGAAAAAGCTGTTTATCATTTGTAATTAATTTTTTTTCGTGAATGCTTTGCACCAGATGAATGAAAAAATAAGCCCTTATTTGAAACTCCATTGCAAAGTTCTAGGTTTCTTATTTTCAATATTGTTTATAGATTGTAAGTTTGTTGTGACTTTTCTTTTATATTTTATCATTATGACTTGTAAAATTATATATTGACTTTCTTTTTATAGTTTAGTCTTTGCACCTTGACATCAATATTGATAGTAAGTTCAGATTTCTATTTTTCTTATAAAGAGCAGATGTATGTGCAAATTAGTTCTAGGTAATGTTTTATAATATTGATTTCTTCTTACTATTGCATTCTATATAAGTTAAATTGTGTTAGTGATACCTATTTTACTACCTTGTAAAATTTTTGAAAGAATAAAATTTAATATATTTAGAATTGGTTTTTGCATTACAAAAAATGTTACTAACATGGGATATTATTACAGTTTTAGTAATAATATAGTATTTATTTATTTGGTTATATTGCTAACGTTAATGTTAGGAGCTATTTTATAAGATATACAATATTAAGTATTATGTGAGCTGTTTTTAAAGTTGTGTTTATGATTATCTGTTATTGGAAAAGGAAATGTTAGTCCTACATATTGGAGTTTTTCTGCTGCCAAATAGTGTTACAATCTTCAAAAATGAAAGAGAAGTGAAAGTTATATTAACAGGTACAAGATTCATATATCAAGCATAATTTGGCTTACATTTTAAATATTGTAATGTTATTCTACATGAGTTACCAAAAAGTACATTCCTAGAATCCTAAGTAAATTATTACAGTTGAGTCAAAAACAAAACAAAAATCAAATACATCCAAGCAGGAAATCCTGGAGAGGACGGACCAGAAGATATTAGGCTCTGATATACAGGGGCTTACAGGAACCTGCCCCTGTCTGAGGCTTTCCTTTTAGTTCTAATAATTTTTTGTTTGAATCAATAGCTAACCCTAGGTCTAGTTTGCCAACTCTCTTACTATTAATATAAGGGAAACACCCACAAAGAGAGAGAGTCAAACAGAAAATATTACCATTGCTTGTGCTGTCAACTTTGTCCATCTGAAGAAAAGGAAAATCCAGTTCAGACAGGGGACATGCATGGGAGAGTAAGACGATTTTTAGTGCCATTTCCATATTTTCCCTTAATTTTTAAAACACTACCAAAACAGATATTTTTATTTTTTTTAATATTGCCTATTCATCAGTGTGCTTAATTTTGTGGACTATTTTTTAAAATATATATTTTATTGATTTTTTTACAGAGAGGAAGGGAGAGGAATAGAGAGTTAAAAACATCAGTGAGAGATGGATCAGCTGCCTCCTGCACACTCCCTGCTGGGGATGTGCCTGCAGCCAAGGTACATGCCCTTGACTGGAATCGAACCTGGGACCCTTCAGTCCACAGGCCAATGTTCTATCCATTGAGCCAAACCAGTTAAGGCTTGGAATGTATTTGAAAAAGTATCCAAAACATAGAAATAGGAACAAAGTTGAGTTAATGAACTTATATTATACTAGAGCCCCATGCATGAAATTAGTGCACAGGGTTGGGGGTCCCTCAGCCCAGCCTGTATTCCTTCGCAATCTGGGACTACTGGCTCCTGACTGCTCACTTTCCTGCCTGCTTGATCACCCCTAACTGCTTGCCTGCCTGATTCCCCTAACTGCCTCTGCCTGGGCCCCTACACCTGGGACTCAGACTTCCCTCCCTCTGTCTGGCAGCAGGCACCCAGAACCCAGGCCAGCTTCACCTAGGAAGGCAACTGGGACCCCATGTGGTGCCACCTGGGCCCTTGCTTTGTCAGAAAGGATGTCCGGAAAGACGTCTGGAAGAAGTATGGTCTATCCAGTCTAATTAACATATTACTCTTTTATTAGTATAGATGAGGGCTTAGGCTGACTTAAAATTTTTTTAGGTCAATGCATATCTTGGATTTACTGTTTACTATTGATTAAAGTTCCCAAACTTACATATTAACTTATAGAATTTGACAGGCTAAAATGTAAACATTTTGTGTCTAATAAAAAGATAAATTAAATGTTAAAGATTGCTGCTCAGCTGGATATTAGTCAGTTTTGAAATTAAGCCATCAATCTTAAATTGTCATTGTGAAAATTTCTATAAATACCTCAAGTGTTCTTTGAATTGGTCTTGATATCTTATTTCTTTTCTTATTAACTATTGTGTTGAATAACATATTTGACAAATGGAATTTTATATTTGAAATATATCATGATTTTAGTTGTTAAAAATGATATTTGAGCAATATTCATAGTTCAATCAAAATGCCAACATTGACTGACAAATCCAAACTATGCTGTTGACCTAATTAATTGAACCTTTGAAATATCTTATATTGGTTTACTGATAAAATAAGGTAACACTGTTTTTACTTAACACTCAGGATATAAATTTTTAAAATTTCTAATAAATTATATTGCTTTATATTCCAAATTTTTACAGCAGTACTTATGCTTCATATTTGGTAAATTTGAACATAACTTCCAAGATACTTAGATAACTTAATATATAAAACTTTGTTTAGTAAATTTTGAAAATTATACATCATATAATAATCAGGTCAAAAATAATTGCAAAGGCCATATTTGCATAGCTCAGAAATCAACCCAAAGCATTCTAGGAAACAACATTATAAGTTCCAAATCTGGCTTCTTAAAGTAAACGCACTTTATGTTTACAAGAACAACCTAGATTCACTAGGATACATCAAGAAAAGTTTACACACTGAAGGAAAGACCAATGACCTTGAACATCTGAAGACAGTAGCATCTTTCCAAACTTAAGTACAGAGCAAAAAAATAGACAAACCAAACTATTTTTTTAAATGCAAGCTTTAGTCAATATGGGATATAGATTTGATTGGCAGCCTTATAATTTAGCTTTAAAAAAAGAGAAAGGGACTATTTAATATAGTGGGTGATTCCACCCCTCCCCCCAAATTTTATGAGATCATATATAAGTACATTGAACCATAGCTTAAGTAAATTTAAAGCCAGAAAGAAAAAGAACTGCATAAATAAAAACAAACAGTAGAGATGTCAGACTTCTCATCAGAAACTATGCAAAACTGAAGATAAGAGAAAAACAGTTTTTTGAAAATGCAAGACAAAAAGTCAACCTATAATTTTTTCTCATTAAGAATATTCTCCACATATTTAGTCAGGTTGAGTTCTATCTTAATATGGAAAGAAAATTATATTAGATGGAAAGTAAGCTATAAATTAGATTAAAAACAGTAAATTATAAATTTTCATATATGTGTATATATATATATATATATATATATATATATATGCAAGATTTTTTTATCTTTTTAATGAACTAAACCAATAATTGATTTAGGAAAATAACAAGAATATTTTTATGATTTTATAAAATATAGGGAAAATACATAATTACACTATCTAAAATAAGAGGAAGTAAAAATGAAAGTATATTCTTATAGATTCTTATATTATATGTGACTTTATCAGCTTAGAAAGTGATGTGCTAAATATACACATTATAAACCCTAAATTGACCAAGCACTAAAAATAAGCGTCATAGCTAAGATACCAAGAGTAGAGACTAAATGGAATACCAATAATATTCTATTCCTAAGAAAGAAAGAAAAATATGAGGAAAAACAGAACAAATAGCAAATGAAAACAAATTTAGAATGAAACTTAATCATACTAATAGTTTATTAATTTTAAGTAGTCTGAATACTAAAATAAAAGGCATGAACTGTCCAAATGAATAATATTTAAAAGACACAACTCTATACTCTCTGAAAGACTCACATTTTAAACGTATAAACATATAGATTAAAAATAAAATGATAAAAAATAAATATCATGTAAACATTACCAATAACGAAACTAACTTAACTATATAAATATTATAGCAAGTAAACTGCAAAACAAATATGATCAGAAATAAAAAACATCTCACAACAATAAAATTGTTAATTAATGTATATTACATCATTTTGCAATAGAGAACACAGTTTCAAAATGCATGAGAAAAAAGGCCTGAACTGAATGGAAAAGCATCAAAGCCAGTAATTCTAGTTTTAAATTTTAACCCACCTTTCTCAATAATAGATAGAACAAATAGACAGAGGGAAATCAATGAGGATAGAAACAGCAAATATAATACGATCAAACAAACTAGACCTAAATGACATTTATACAACACTATACATATCAACAACAGCAATATACATATTTTGTCAACTGAACATGTTATGGTCACAAAGACAGACCACATGTTAAATTATTAAATGTCTTTAAAAACTGAAAACAATGAACATTGTGCAGAATATATTCCACAAACATGGATTTAGATATGAATAACAAATCTAAAACTGAAAAATTTCTCAAATACCTTATAATCTAAACATATTTGTATGTAATGTGTGATCCAATAAATAACATAAAAAATGTGATAGTATTTAACAAGAATATAATGAAACACAGCATATAAAAATGTGTGACTCGATGCAATATTTAGAAGGTGTGTAGCTTTTACTACTTGTATTAAAATTCACTTATACTTTAAGATAAACGTAGCCCTAGCCAGTTTGGCTCAGAGCATCGATCTGTGGATGGGTCCCAGGTTCCATTCCAGTCAAGGGCATATATCTGGGTTGCAGGATCCCCCCACCGTGGCCCTGGTAAGGGAACTTGCAAGAGGCAATCAATTGATATGTTTCTCTCACATCAATATTTCTCCCTATCTTTCCCTCTCTCTTCCACTCTCAATAAAAAATCAATTAAAAAGATCCTTGTGTGAGGATTGAATAAAAAAAAAGAAGGTAAAAAATAATTAAACCAAAGTAGAAAAACATATGAGGGGAAATCTATTTATATAAAAGCCTAAGTGACTGTTGGACTGTTCACCATTTGACTGTTTGACCAGTAGCTATGATGAACCCTGACCACCAGGGGGCAGACACTCAATATACAGGCATGGAAACATGGAACGGGCTAATGAATCTTAGAGGGAAACGGGGAGGGGAGAGGGTGGGAAGAGATTAACCAAAGATCTTATATGCATACTAGAGGCCCAGTGCATGGATTTGTTCAAGGGTGAGGTCCCTTGGCCTGGCCTGTGGGGATCAGGCTGAAACTGGCAGTCCAACATCCTCTGAGAGTTTGTGAGAGGGCATAGGCCAAGCCAAGGGACACACCAGTGCATGAATCCATGCACCGGGCCTCTAGTTCATAAAATAAAAGCTAGTAAACAATATAGACAAAACAAAAAAATCAAACTGATTCTTTAAAAGAATATAATATATTTAATCATAATATTTTATATACATATATTATACTTTATGTATATAGTTATATATGTATTTAAATATTTAAGTTGTATAAATGTTCATATATATATATATATATATATATATATATATGAGCAGCCCTAATCTCAAAACACTAAATTTTTATTCATATATAATGGATTAATATAATATAATATCCTATATAATAAAGAGGTAATATGCAAACTGGCCATCACTCCAACATACAAGATGGTTGTCCCCATGTGGTCAAAGATGGACGCCCCATTGTAGACACACGATGGCTGCCACAAGATGACCAGCAGGGGAGGGCGGTTGTGATCAGACCAGCAGGGGAGGGCAGTTGGGAGGGACCAGGCCTGCAGGGGAGGGCAGTTAGGGGTGACCAAGCCTGAAGGGGAGAATAGTTTGGGAGACCAGGCCTGCAGGGGAGGGCAGTTGGGGGTGACCAGGCATGCAGGGGAGGGCAGATAGGGGTGACTGGGCCAGCAGGTGAGGGCAGTTGGGGTCGATCAGGCCTTTAGGGGAAGACAATTAGGGGTGACCAGTCTTGCAGGGGAGGGCAATTAAGGGTGACCAGGCCAGCAGGGGAGCAGTTAGGCATCAATCAGGCTGGGAGGGGGACTGGTTAGGAGGTGACCAGGCTGTCGGGCAGAAGCAGTTAGGGGCAATGAGTCAGGCCAGGAGGCAAGCAGTTGGGAGCCAGCCTTCCTAGATTGTGAGAGGGATGTCCAACTGCCTGGTTAGGTTTCACTGGGATCGGGCCTAAATGGGCAGTCAGACATCCCTCCAAGCGTCCCAGATTGGAGAGGGTGCAGGATGGGCTAATTGACACCCCCTCCCAATGTACAAATTTCATGCACCGAGCCTCTAGTACTATTATAAAGGCATATCACTCAACAATTAGCAGTGAACATATTATATTGGTTTATTTTTAGACTAATTTTAAAGTATTACTCTGAAATAACCATGATATCCAGAATTATTTTTAAATATATGATGCCATAGCTAAAATACTATAAACATATTTATTCTAGAAAATGTAAAATGAATTCATAGTGACAGAAACTGATTAATAAATACCTGTTGCCAGGATTAGTGGGTTATTATTATTAAATAGGAGCACAAAAACTATTTTTTGGATAATGAAAATATTCTATATCTTTAGTATTGTGGTGGTTACACAGGAGTATATGCTAGTATTTGCCAAAAAAAACTGCAAATTTATCAGGTGTGCATTTTATTGTACATAATTATTTCCTAATAAAGTGGAATAGTATAAACTGTTTACGTGTCTACTACTGTGCTTAACTTTTTCTACATACTATATTATTAAATCTCAACATAACTTTCCAGGTAGCTCTTATTAGGATGCCTTTAAAGAAAAAAATTGAATTTTAAAAATGTTAAGAAACAGTCCTAGCTTTTCATTTCATATCATTCTGGAAGCCAGTATACCAATTTAAGCAATGTGTTATAAATAGATTTACTTGTTAATTTTTAGTAAAAATTATAAAACAAAATTTGATAACCAAAATGAGCACTGAGTCATTATAATACCAAGAAAGGCTTTGTTATTAAGTATTAAAAAATATAATATTTTCTTACATTTGTTTCTCTAGGTTTGCTTCATTTATCTTCAGTGATAAAACTCAGACTAGATAGTACTGTTGTTCTTGTTTGTTGTTATTACATAGGGAAAAACTTCAAAGAGAATAAAGTAAATGTGTTGAAGAAAGAGACAAGAAGAAACTGGCATGAGATAAGCTTTATGGTTGGGTTTTCTCTGGGATTCATCTGAAGATAAGTTTAGTTTACAAGAGTAGAAGAACTTTAAATGAGCATAACTACCACTTATTGAAGGCTTAGTATGTGTCAGGCACTGTGTATATATTGCCTTTATAAACCCACATAAATAACCACTTGTGAACTATAATTATCCAATTTATAATTGCAATAACAGCTTTAAAAATCTTGACCAACTTGCTTAAGATTATATGCTTAAGATTATACAAATACTATAGGATATAGCTGAAATTTAAGCTTTTTTTTTTTTTGTCTTAGGACTTGTGGTCAGTAGTCAGTAGATCACAGCATAGCATTTTTATTTTAGTTAAAATAAAAATGTTTACTTTTCTGTTTCATATCCCTTGGACTAAATATGGCTATCACAAATTGACTGAACTTGACAGACTACATCTGTTTGTTACATCATTTTAGCTCCAACACTTATGTGTCAACAATGCACAGTTAAAGTACTGGGGGATTATGTAAGAGATGACCACTAGACAGAAAGCGTAAGTTAGTTTCCTTACCACTTATTAGGTGGTTGAGTGCATTGCTTTGGATAAGAATATGTCAATTCACAGCGATGAGAGGGCCTTTATTCAGCATATGGTCTAGTATTTTCCTTCCAGACCAGTGATCAAACAATCTGAGCTATCCTAAGAAGACAGATAGCATTATGCTAAGTGAAATAAAAGGCAGTTGGAGAAGGACAATTACCATATTATTTCACTCATATGTGGATTCTAATTAACAAACTAATAGATATAATAGAAACATTCAGAGAATAAACTGACAGCTGTCAGAAGGGAAGGGGGATGGAGGGGCAAAATGAAAAAGTTGAAGGGATTAAGCAAAAACAAAAACAAAAAAGCCAACAATCATAGACACAGATAACAGCATGGTGATTACCAGAGAAAAAATGGGATCAGTGGGAGATAGAAGAGGGTATAAGAGAGATAAATGGCGATGGAAAGAGACTTGACTTGGAATGGTGAACACACAGTACGATATACAGATGATACATTATTTGTACACCTGAAACCTTATCACATTCCTCTCAAATCCCATTTGCAAAAAGATGAGTCCTAGCCACTAGCTCATAATGCAGAACTAAGATAGGATACTTAGGCAATGATTCTTGGTAAAATATTGCTAGAGTGTGTGTGTGTGTGTGTGTGTGTGTGTGTGTGTGTGTGTGTGTGTTTTCTGTCACATTTCAAGAAAATATAAGATTCCAAAGCTATAAATCCTTATTATTCCAAGGAAACCACTTTGCTAATATGACTCAAGCCATATCTATGCTGCTTGGCTCCTCCTCTCTGGGGTGACACAGAAATAGTCAGCAGGGAGCTGACCAGATGTGGTTCCCCAACTTGTACATGATTATTTTCTTCCAAGGGTAACCATCACCATGTGTGTATCTTCCATATATGATCAGCTCCTCTGTTATGTAATAAACAGATTGTGTTGCCCTTTTTTAAGAATATAGACTTTTAAGAGATTTCCATATAAGCATGTATTTTCCTAACAATTTTTGGTAATTGAGACAAGCTCTAGGTCATTCTTCTTTAATATTTGTATCCTATATTTTACAACTAGTTAAAAAATTAACTGTTTTTTTTCAATGTTGTTTTAGGCTAAGTTTTGTTTAATTCTATCATACTATTTTGGTATATATACTTTCACTTTAATTGTTTTCTCCTGGGAATAAGTATATTAACTTTTTTCATATTCTTAAATGTTAACACATTTTATCTTGATTTTTATTGGGATGATAGGAAAACATTGGACTAGAAATGAATTCAAAATTCACTTATAGATTTTCCCATGTTGCTATCTGTGTGTGTGTTTTAATCCTGTGATTCTTTTTTTTAATATATTTTATTGATTTTTTTACAGAGAGGAAGGGAGAGGAATAGAGAGTTAGAAACATGGATGAGAGAGAGACATTAATCAGCCGCCTCCTGCACGTCCCCTACTGGGGATGTGCTTGCAACCAAGATACATGCCCTTGAACGGAATCAAACCTGGGACCTTTCAATCCGCAGGCCAATGCTCTATCCACTGAGCCAAACCGGTTTCGGCTAGTCCTGTAATTCTTAAACTGTAGTTCTATCAGCTACAAAACCTGGAAATTGAACTTCAGAAATTTTCCCAATGTTCTCCTAGTTCAGAATTTTATTGGGATACCTATGCTGAATCCACAAATGATCACTACTTCTTCCTAGACAAATAAAAACAAGCTCCAACTCCCACTTCCCATCCCCAAATCTCTCTATATAAAAACCTAAGTGACCATTCAACCATTCAACCATTTGACCAGTAACTATGACACACACTGACCATCAGGGGGCAGGCATTCTGACCAGTAGGTTAGCTTGCTGCTGGGGTCTGGCCAATCAGGACTGGGTAAGATGGGCCGGACATGCCCTGGAGCCCTTCCACAGTTCCTCCCCCTCCCTGATCATTGACCAATGTGAGGGACCCCAGTGATGCATGAATCCGTGCACTGGGCCTCTAGTATTATTATAAAAGAATAAAACTTAAATCCTCCTTAAAGGTAATAGGAGGAGAAATGATACAGAGTGTATGTATTATTTCTTTGCATCACATGCATCACATCACCACTAATTCAGAGATTGCAAAAATAACACAAACTATTGAAGTATTGATTTAAAAGAAACCTTACTCTGTCTTATTTACTTTACAAATGACAAGATCATATCCCAGAGGGGAAATAAAGGTTTCTCATGATCACATATTACTTAGGAGCAATTCAGTATAATGTAGACTTTATTAAATTTATTTTCTTTTGTGCTTATTGTTAATAAAAAAAATGACTTTAAAAAGTCTCTGGGTGAGCCTGGCTGGTGGTTGTGCATAGACCTATGAGTCAGGAGGTCAAGGTTCAATTCCCAATTAGAGTACATGCTATATATGTTTTACTTTCTGAAAGTAAAAACTGATTAAGGCAGCCGATTCTTTCTCATCATTGATATTTCTATCTCTCACTCTCCCTTCCTCTCTGAAACCAATAAAAATACATATTTTTTAAAAAGTATCTGGGATTAAACTCTTTATATTAAAGTGTTTTTCTGGAAGTTTGCTCAAAAACTAGTTTTATAATATAACCAATATACATAGAGATATCTCTCATGCCTGTAATTGACAGTTAATTCTAAAAATTTAATCCCAAAATGAAATTTTGGGTTTGTTGGTATAAAACTTGCCTAAATTGTTATGTCACTGCTTTAATACTTTAATTCCAAATGATAAATATAACTGTCATTTCTGAAGATGCAGTTAATTTGAAAATAAATACATAAATCCACAAAATAATTTAAAATTTTTGTTATGGCTATATTATATAGACACAAAACATGAATGAATAAATGTATTGGGAAATAACAGCAATAACATAAAAATCAACGTATCTGTAGCTGAGCTTAAGAAGTAACTATGAGCACCACAGTGTGGCAATTACTAACTACATGTCTTCTCTAAAGAAAAAAAGTGTTCTATGTTGTTTTTATCACCATACTCTTTTAAAAATTATTTTGCTATATATAAATAAAACTTTCATTTTGTACTTCACAATAAAACAACTTTTGGCAGGTAGAATTGATCAGTTTCAGTGCAACTGTCATCTTGACGATGCTTTAAACAATATAGTACAAGCCAGTCTTCTTTTACTATTTGAATTATATTTATTCATTCTAGCAATAAAATAACTTTAGTGCAATCATGACATAATGAATATAGAAACAACCTGTATCTCACAAAATGCATAAGATTATTTTATTTTTAAAAACTAAATGCTTCCTTGTTATATTTTTCTCTCTAACTTTTTACTAGAGGCCCAGTGCATGAATCATGCACAGGTGGGGTCTAGCCAACTCTGCCCCAATCAGGGTGGATTGGGGCCAGGCCTGTTGGGAGGAGGAGACTGCAGGAGGTTGGCCAGCTGGCCCAACACAATCGGGACCCAATCAGGGCTGGGCCAGCAAGGGAGAGGGGCCATGAGCAATTGGCAGCTGGACCTGCCCCCATTGGAGTGTGTGTGTGTGTGGGGGGGGGGGGAATTGGGGGTCAGCAGCTATGGGAAGGGGCTGTGGGAGTTTGGCTGCCTGACTTTGCCCTTGATTTTGGGGGAGGCAAGTGAAGGAAGGGGCAGCAGGCTGATCAGGGTGGTGGGGGCCCATCAGGGGTGGGCCCATCAGGGGTGGGTCCAGCCAAGGGGAAGGACTACAGGCAGTTGGCTGGCCGGCCCTGCCCCTGATTGGGGTGAGGAGGCCAATCTGGGGCCAGGCAAGGGGAGCTGCTGCAGGCCTAGTCACCCACAACTTCCCTAGCCTACATTCCTGGTCCCTCCCACAACTGCCCTCCTCTGCAGGCCTGGGTCCCCCCAGCTGTCCTCCACTGCAGACCTGTTCCCCCCTACTGCCTTCTCTTGCTAGCCTGGTCTCCCCCAACTGTCCTACTCTGCAAGCCTGCTCCCCCCAGCTGCCCTCCTCTGCAGGCCTGGGTCTCCTCAACCATCCTCCACTGCAGACCTGGTCCCTTCCAACTGCCCTCCCTTGCTAGCCTGTCTTCCCCAACTGCCCACAATTGCCCTTCCCTGCCAGCCATCTTGTGGTGCCATATTGTGTCTTGAAGTGATGGTCAATTTGCATATTACTCTTTTATTAGATAGGATAATTTTTTTAATATTTTATTGATTTTTTACAGAGAGGAAAGGCGAGAGATAGAAAGTCAGAAACATCGATGAGAGAGAGACATCGATCAGCCGCCTCCTGCATATCCCACAATGGAGATGTGCCCACAAGCAAGATACATGCCCCCGACTGGAATCGAACCTGGGACCTTTCAGTCCACAAGCTGACGCTCTATCCACTGAGCCAAACCGGTCTCGGCAGGATAAATTTTTTAACCACCTATATTTCTGATTAAACATAGACCTGACTTTCAGGGACTGCATGCATATGTGTTAAATACAATTTTTTAAGATCACTCTCAAATATATTGAGTTCCATATCTAATTCATTACTTACTTTTAGTGGAGACTCTTAGAGCCAAGAGCATGTGCACATGCAAAAGTATAATCTTTTTTTTACATTAATTTGTTCATCAATCCTGCTTCTTGTATCTTTACATCACAACAATCTTAGAAATAAATATCATTGATAAAACTAAATTTAATGTTTGAGTATCAATTCATCTTCTCTCAAATAATGAGCTGACACATATGTATATATGTTTCACAAAGTGGATTTTTTAGGTCTAAACTATCATGTAGAAGGGGCTCCTGCCTACATTGTAGTTTAGAAATGGGGTCTCATTTGCTCATTGTTCTGCACCAACTACTTGCAATGCATTGTGCATTTCAGAAATTAGTTGATACTAGGATGTGTGTATGGGGGTTTACATAGAAAAGTGAAATTCAACCAGCCACCTTCTGGTATACTGGAGGGTTCTTGAACCAACTTAGCCACACTAGCCAGGATACCCATTTTTAATGTTATTGTTTTCTTGGTGCTGAGTTGTATATGTTCTTTAGATATTTTAGAGAATAACCCCTTATCAGATGTATCATTGGCTATTATGTTCTCCCACACAGTGGGCTCCTTTTTCACTTTATTGATGGTTTCTTTTCCTGTTCAGAAGCAATTAAGTTTGATGTAATTTCATTTGTTTACCTTCTTCTTTGTTTGCCTTCCCCTTGGAGACATAATGACAAAAATATTTTTCTAAGATATGTCTGATATTTTACTGCCTATGGTTTCTTCTAGCATTTTTATGGTTTTGCAAATTACATTTAATTATTTTTATCCATCTTGAACTTATTTTGTGTATGGTATGAGTTGGTGGTCTAGTTTCCTTTTTTATTTGCATGTATCTGTCCAATTTTCCCAACACCATTTATTGAAAAGACTGTCTTTACTCCATTGTATGCTATCAACTTCTTTGTCAAATATTAATTGAGCATAGTGGTGTGGATCCATTTCTGGGTTCTCTGTTCTGTTCCACTGATCTATATGCCTGTTCTCCTGCCAATATCATGCTGTTCTTGTAATATATTTTGATATCAGGTACTGTGATCCCTCCAACTTTGGGAAAAAATAGATTATTCAGAGTGATAATTGCTATCTCATCTCTGTTGCTTACGTGGGCAAATTTAGGTAGTGAGCTATAGACAGAAGATGAGAATGTAAGGACATGCTCTGAGGCAAAAGCCAGTGAAAGGTGATTGTTAAAGAATGGCTCTACTTCAAATTCCACAGAGAGAAAGCATTATAGTCATAGTTTTAATCCTATTTTGTACTTATATTTTATGAAAGGGCATACAATAGAGGAAGACTTCCCTAAGCCCAGCATCATTTAGTATCAGATAAAAGTGTTACAGGATTCCAGGGCAGAAAAATAGGGGAAATTGAGACAAGAAAATTAGGACAAGGTCGAACAGTGTGAGTAATTTGCAGCTGGCCTGCAAATAACAAACCACCTCCTTCCCCAACCAAGAACACTCAGAGAGCAAATGATTAAAAACCTCCCTAAGGAGAGAGTGCAGAGAGGGGGACAGGGGAAAGGAAAAAAGGTGCAGGTTTACTCCCTAAGCAGAGAAGCCAGTAGTCTTGGGTTTTGGAGTTAAAAGTTGCCAGGATTTTGGGAAGACCACACAAGGAAACCTTGAGAATTAATCTGTACCAAGATACTCAGCAAAAGAACCTTTGAAACCTATAGACATTCACTTTTCCAGATTAGCCAGAAAAAATACCAAAAAACTTGTGCGCCAAGCCGGATGAAATAAGACAGATTTGCTTGCTTTGCTTTTTCAATAAAGGTACATGCTTTAATAAATTGGCTTTTCACAACGCAGCCAAGGTCTCTCGTATAAATTCATTTATATGAGAAGACAAGGATTGAGGATGGGGAAGCCCACTCCCACTGACTCAGGTGGATATCCAGTAATACTTCTTGGGTGCCCATGAGAGATGCCTCTAACAAAAACAAATAAATATATTTTTACATCTCAGATTGGAATGAAAAAAAAGTCAATTGTGTATTTCATCCTCAGTGTCATGAATCTTAGCTTATTTAATATATATATCAGCTTTTAGTGTAATGTGGAACAATGCTCAATATTAAATTTGAGTTGCCCGATGTCAGCTGTTATATTGTCCAAGTAACAAATTTCATTATTTGTTCGTAGAATTTGTGTATATACTTAGTTGGATGCTATCAATCTGTACTTCATAATGCCTTTCTTTTCTACGTTGTTTTGCATTTTTTATTATTATAGGAAATGTATAAAGATAACTGAGGGGAGAAGATATGTTTTAACCTGTTCATGGACCAGTGATAGGCCAGACTGGAATTCCTATGTAATGTGCCATGTGTTCATGTCACAGTTCCTGCTGCCCTCTTATCTAATGCAGAATCATGGCATTTGAAATGGATGATGTGCCCTGACAGGTTTGGCTCAGTGGATAGGGCATCAGCCTGTGGACTGAAGGGTTCCGGGTTCGATTCCAGTCAAGGTCATGTACCTTGGTTATGAGCACATCCCCAGTAGGGGGTGTGTAGAAGGCAGCTAATCAATGTTTCTCTCATTGATATTTCTAACTCTCTATCCCTCTCCCTTCCTCTCTGTGAAAAATCAATAACATAAAAAAAGAAATTGATTTCTATCTCTGTCTATCATAAAATTCATAGTTGCACATTGTGAGTCTGTGTGACAGTTTCAGTAGACTTCTCTATGTGGAGGAGGAAAGAGCTTTAGCAACAGTAAAATGTCTATCACTGTGTCTGTCCTCTTCATATATATTTTTTCTACTCTCAAAGGTAACTGTGTTTCATCTTAACACAAGCATAAGGGTTTCAAATAAGAAATACATAATCTTACTTCAAAGGAATTGCAGGAAGAAGCCTGGCAGAATGTCAGGTATATACGCATTTAAAAAGCAGAGGATATAATTTTAAGAACTTGAGAAGAACATAATTAATTCTATGTAAAAGTGTTTTCTACGGCTTCCTTGGCATTCCCCTTCTTGAAATTTTATATCAGAATGTATTTATTTATCAATAACAATGTCATTGTTTAAGTCATATCCTAGAAAAATTACACTCTTCAGGTGTATAGAACTTTAGATTTAATAAGATACTTTTTAAAGTGTTACGTATATAAATTATCAATTTAACTTCTAAGAAATAATATTAATTTTACTTAAGGAAAGGAAACTAAACCATAGAATATTTAGCCACAAAGTTTTTAAGTGCTATCCTTTTTAAGCTTTAATATCCTAAACAAATATTTGCCTTACCTCTGGAGTAAGAAGACATGAACTCGGGACTCAAATGCAGCAGTTGTTAATACTAAATGCATGGATACAGGGAAGAGTGAAAGAATCTGTGACAGGAATCCATCTATTCTAAAAGCTTAGAAATATTGCATGCATAAATATTTGTATAGCACAGGTTATACAAATAATGAATGACAGAACCAGGATAACATCTTGACGCAGACTCTATATTTCACCATGCTGCTTTCCTACTATGTAGTCACTTATTCATTGTTTTTAAGTAAAATTATATCTTCTTAGCCTTTCCACACTCCCCAGAGAAGGACCCATGTGGTATTTTTCTCGATTCCCACATAACTTAAAGGGGAACATTCTCAGTTTCCAGAGCCCTTGATGTCCTGCAAATGAAGGAGGATGTCCTCCGATTCCTTGCAGCAGGAACCCACTTAGGTGGCACCGAGCTTGACTTCCAGATGGAACAGTCCACCTACGAAAGGAAAAGTGATGGCACCTGCATGGTAAGTCTGAGAAGCCGGGAGAAGCTTCTGCTGGTCGCTCTGCCATTGTTGCCCCTGAAAACCCCACTGACGTCAGTGTCATATCGTCCAGGAATACCAGCCAGCGAGCGGTGCTGGAATTTGCTGCTGCCACTGGAGCCACTCCTATAGTCGACCAGTCCCTCCTGCAAGCTTCACCAACCAGATCCAGGCAGCCTTCCCAGAGCAGAGACTTCTGTGGTTACTGACCCACAGAGGCACCTGCTGTTAACTGGCCTGTCCCAGCTCCATGTAACAGACTCTCCTCTGTGCTACCTGGACATTGCCAGCCCTCGCAACAGGGGACTCACTCAGTGGTTCTCCTGTGGTGGATGCTGGCCCTGGAAGCACTGTGCATGTCTGGCATCATCTCCCACAAACACCCAAGGGAGGTCACACCTGATCTCTATGTCTACAGAGACTCTGGAGAGACTGAAAAGAAAGAGCAGCTGACGCTGAAAAGGCTGCAACCTAGAGGAGTCTCAGGGTGAATGCATGGCTCCAGATCCTGAGTCTACTGCTGCTCAGCCTGAGGTCACAGACTGGTCTGAGGGGCAGGTGCCCTGGGAGCCTATTCAGCAGTTCCCTACTGAAGACCAGATGCTCAGCTGCCACCCAAGGCTGGTCTGTAGCTCCACTGCTCAGGCCAGTGGGAAGGGACAACCACTGAATGGGATTTTTTAAAGACTGATTTCAGAGAGGGAGAGAAACATCAATGAGAGAGAATCGTTGATCATGCCTGCCTCCTTCACATCCCCAACTGAAGATGGAGCCTGCATCCCTGGCATGTGCCCCAAACAGGAATGGAACTGTGACCTCCTGGTTCATAGGTCAATGCTTAACCACTGAGCCACTCTGGCTGGGCCCACTGAGTGGTTCTTACACTGTCTTCTACAAACTGTTAAGAGAAAGTTGATAAAAAATAAATAGTCACTACAAAATCTAGATATATAAAAACCTAAGTGACTGAAAGATGGGTTGACTGCGCACTGACTACCAGAGGGCAGAAGCTCCCATAACTAACCTCCCATGTCCAGCCAACTTCCTGCAGTTCCTTGACAGCCAGCTACCCCCTCCACCTTCCAGATCAGCCCCCATCACTGGCCAGGCCGAGGGACCCCACCCATGCACAAATTAATTCACAAGGCCTCCAATAACTAAATAAAATAAAATAAAAATAATATCTCCTTAAATTTTAGGCACATCTGTGGCTCAGTGGAAGAAGACAAAGTTAAAGAACATATGCATATTCTACTTTAAGGAACTATATAAATCAGTACACCTAGAGTTAAAATGTAATAAGCAGAGTTAAAATCAGACCATGAACAAAAACTTATTGCAGGTTTACAGACTTTAAGTAATTTCATTTCTATATTGAACAACCCGCTTATGGTGTACATCTACAGTAGCCCGGTACTCCCCACCTTCTTTCCCATATTAAAGTCCTAGCCACGTAGCCGAGGAGGCTGATTAGGTTCAGCACTGGCTTTATCTTATGTAAAACAGAAGGGTACATGGCAGAGAAGAATGTAAGAGGGATTTAATTAGGAGCCAGGAGAAGTCAGAACGCCGGTGACAAGAATAAATCAATATTTTTGATCATGGGACCGTGCAGAGGCTTCGCTGCTACTGTCAGAAGAACCTTGCACAGGCACCTGCCTTCAGAGGCCCCGACAAGCTGTGTGGCATTTTAGACCATGGCTGGCAGGGGAGCCTGCGATGCTCAATGGCAGCCCTGCCATCTTCTCTCTGCCCATTAAAACGGGAGCAATGAAATGATTCCTCTGCTGTGGCTTTTCTTAGAAACACCCTCTCCATTTTGTAGGCATGTGCACATTATTTATAAAATGGCCTAGAAACTGGAACATAATAAAATATAGACTCCCTGAAAGCTGTAGTAGGAGGTGAACATCGGTATGATCTCTTTTATGCTGGAATCCTTTAAAGTTTTGTGTGTTTTTTTTCTTTTTTCCTTTTTTTTTTTGTTGTTGTTGTTATTAAATGAGCTGTAAAGCTATGGATGGTTTTGTTTTTGTTTATTTTGTTTTTTTGTTTTGTTTTGTTTTTTGCTTTTTTACAGAAGAGTTCAATTAAATAGACTATCTGAGAATATCTGTGTAGTTTAATTAAACCTTTTTCCACCCTTATAAATTGCTTAATATTACTAATTAGCAATTATTATAAATAAGGAAAAGCTGGGATTACAATGAGGGTAAGTAATGTGTAATTATCTTTCAGATTATTGATGTCCTTTCATTTTGAGTTCTCTCCATCCCATAAAACGATTACAGTGTAAATGTTACTTTGCCTTCAGACCCATCTCTAGGCATGTCATTCATTTCCACACGAATTATCATTCTAATGGTATTACTGTCACTACTCTGTTATTTCAAGTGTGCCTGAGAAGCATTATGTTGGCCTGAAAAACATTAGCTGGAAAAGTGAAGCTTGGTAACCACGCTGTATTCTTGGGTTTCTTTCATGTGGCACAATTTCTGCCCCTCAGGACCAGTCCCTGAGCTGAGAACCAGTTACAGCCCATAAATTAAGCAGATACTCTGCTTGTGCTGCCGTGTGACATCACAGTGGTTGTGAAATAGTTGCTAGTTTCTTCAGATCTGAGGAAATCTTGCTTGGTGAGTATCTTCAGCACACTATATTCATGGTGGAGAAATTCTCATTAATCAAGGTTCAACGGAATATTTTCTAGCGAAAAAATCACAAAGCCAAATAAGAATTACATGTGTAGCTGTGAGAAAACACAATAAAAAATGTAAAAAATAGTTTTAGAGATGAAATGCGATATTCAATATTTAGTGTGCCCGATGTAGACTTTGGAACGTGCATCCTCCATGTCCGTTCTGTGCTAAAGATGTTTCCCAGCACGTCTTGGTCTGATGACTCTTTGACCTCCTCTTCACATTCATTCATAAGAAATCTTGTTTTCATCACGCTAATCTCAAATACAGTGCTACCTCAAGATATGAGTGCCCTAACATACGAGATATTTGAGATACGAGCCATCGAACGAGTGATTTTTGCTTTGAAATACAAGCAACATTTGAGATACGAGTAATCGCGCTGATCTGCCGGCTGCACACGACCCACCAGTTTACCACGACTCCACCATCTCATAGTTTCCCACACCTCAAGGTTACAGAACGAATTAAACTCGTATCTCAAGGTACCACTATACTACTACTCATAATAAACGTGTAGAATGTCTTCTAGATCGTGCTTTTCAAACTTCCTTCTTTATCTCTTCACCTAGGCACTGGCTCCTTCCCCTTCCCTACCTAATCACAATATTCTTCTATGTTGTTTGTTTGCAAGGGGCTTATCTAAAAACATACAGTAGAATAACATTAATATAAAATGGACAGCAACATTAATAACAATAATAATGCAAACAGGTTTTTCTTTTCATTTATTATGGGCTAGGTATGGTTTTATGTTGGAAATGTATGTACATTCTACAGTTTAATCCCAAGATGTAGCTACTGTTGTTATGCCTGAGGGAATGCAAAGTCAATAAAAAGCCGATTTCTTAAGTTGTCAAAGATGAAAAGTGACAGAGCTAATATTTGTACCTAGGTTGACAACATTCCAAAGAAAATGCTACTATAGCCAAACAGCCAAATACCTCCTCCTACTCATGTCATATTCTGCTCCAAGTTCTAAAGCGGGACTTATTCCCATTCTCAACCAAACAAGTCAGTTTTTCATATTTAGTATATTACCCAATCATTTTCCCTTCCTCTATCTTTCAAAAGCCTCTCTTTCTTCCATTTTCTCTTGCCTCGATATTCAGAGGAGGGATTCTAATGAATCTAGGAATGCAAGCAATTCTCCAGACATGTTAATAGTCTAGGTTTTGTCACAAATTAAGTTGGACCAACCATGTAGAAAGAATTTCTGTTGCTAATTTTGTTGCATATTTAAGAGGATGCTCTTATTCTCTTTTCCTCTCTTGAAGAACATAATAAAAGGAAATACCCTCTCCAGTTATCATAGGCAACTTTTTAGTTTAATTAATTAATTTATTTATTTTTACTACAACACAAACCCACAGTAGGACAAAGCCATCACAGATGACTACAGAACAAAGAGAAAGAACTGCTCCCCAATGACAATCTTATTTCTTTAATAACAAACCTGGAGCCCATGCTTTTTCTTCCCATTCATTTTTTTTTCATAAATCTCTCCTAAATGTTTGCTTTTTGACAGAATTCTAAGATGATAAACATAAGCTGAGATATGAACTTTATTTTCAGGCAGAGCCCTTAATTTACCTAAATATCAGATAAATCTATGGCTCCAAAAACAAGTTTAATGAAGTTTTTTTTTCTTTTTTTAAATAGCTTTAAAAAAATCTTTATTGTTCAAAGTGTTGGGAGAATCCAAGATGGCGGCATAGGTAAACACCTACACTGCTGCCTCGAACAACAATTTCGAAACTACAACTAAAAGACAGAACGGACATCATCCAGAACCACAGGAAAGCTGGCTGAGTGGAAATTCTACAACTAGAAGGAAAGAGAGGGGCTCACAGAGACCCAGAGGAGCTGCAAAAAGCTGAGGTACGGAGACACGTGCGTGGAGAGAGCAGGTGCCAGAGAACCTGGCTAGCTTTCTCTGGCGGGAGGGAGACGGAGACTCTCAACGGCATTGAACCCCTTATCCTACGACACTAAACCCCAGATCCAGCCAAAACTCATATGGGGGGAGTTTGGACTGTGAAAAGGGAGAAGTGCATGGAAATTTAGGGGAGCAGCAAAAGATTGGAAGTCTGGTGATGCGCATGGCACTGCGCGCAGAGGACGGGCTTCTGATTGTGCCGCTGGCTTTCACAAGTGGGTGGGAGAAAGACCCTCCCAACTGCACCACTTCTAACTTCATAAACCCCAGTTTCGGGCGAAACCCTGGGGACCCAGATTCATATGGTCCCGGAGCACAGGGGAGCCAGAAAGGCAGCAGGCTAGAGGCACTGCAAGAGTGCACACTCAAGGGACTGCTGCAGCGATTAGCCAGTTGTGAGACTCAGGGGCCGTGGAGGGCGAGGCCGACTGGAAGGCAAGGTGGTCCCTTAAGCCCTGAGACTCCACCCATCCCAAGCTCAATAGAGAGGCGTCTGCAGTTTTTTTTTTAAATATATTTTATTGATTTTTTACAGAGAGGAAGGGACAGAGATAGTCAGAAAGATCGATGAGAGAGAGACATCAATCAGCCACCTCCTGCACACCCCACTGTGGAGATGTGCCCGCAAGCAAGGTACATGCCCCCAACCGGAATTGAACCTGGGACCCTTCAGTCTGCAAGCCGACACTCTATCCACTGAGCCAAACTGGTCTCGGCAGCTTCTGCAGTTTGCTAGTCTGGTATCATAAGGCTGAATCCAACACAGAAGTATTCCCAGCATAGTGAAAATGCCGAGACAAGGGAAGGGATCACAAACAAAAGAAATGGAGGAAAACAAATGACTGTATATAGAGTTCAAAACCACACTTATAAGGTTTTTCAAGAATCTCCTAGAAAAGATGGATAAATTTAGCGAGACCCAAGAGGAGATGAAAAAGAACCAACTAGAGATGCAAAAGAACCAACTAAAAATTAAACATGCACTGACTGAATTAAAAAATATTGTAGAGTCCTAACAGGAGACTAGAGGAAGGCAAGAATCAAGTCAAAAATTTGAAATATAAAGAAGCAGAAAACACTCAACTGGAAAAGCAAGAAGAGAAAAGAATCCAAAAATGTGAAGATAATGTAAGGAGCCTCTGGGACAGCTTCAAGCATACCAACATCAGAATTGTGGGGGTGTCAGAAGATGTGAGAGAGCAAGATACTGAAAACCTACTTAAAGAAAAAATGACTGAAAACTTCCCACATCTGGTAAAAAAAAATAGACTTACAAGTCCAGAAGCACACAGAACCCCATATAAAAGGAATCCAAAGAAGACTACACCGAGACACAACATAATTAAAATACCAAGAGCAAAAGAGAAAGAGAGAATATTAAAAGCAGCAAGAGAAAAACAGTTCATTACCTACAAGGGAGCACCCACATGACTGTCAGCTGATTTCTCAACAGAAACGATGCAGGCCAGACGGGAGTGGCAAGAAATTTTCAACGTGATAAACAGCAAGAACCTACAACCAAGAATACTCTATCCAACAAAGCTATCATTCAGAATTTAAGGGCAGATAAAGAGCTTCACAGATAAGAAAAAGCTAAAGGAGTTCATCAAATCCAAACCAGTATTATATGAAATGCTGAAAGGTACTCTTTTAGAAAAGGAAGAAGAAAAAGGTAAAAGATAAAAAATTATGAACAACAAATACATATCTATCAACAAGTGAATCTGAAAATTAAGGGAATTGAAGATTTGATCAACAGAATAAACTGGTGAATAGAATCAGGAGCACAGAAAGGGAGTGGACTGATAATTCTCAGGAGGAAAGGGGTGAGGGGTGTACAGAGAGAGACTGGACAAAAATAATACACCTATGGATGAGGTCAATGGAAGGGAAGTAAGGGTAGAGGGAAGGGTGAAAGCCAGGTGGAGGGGAACTATGGAGGGGAAAAAAGAGAAACAAATGTAATAATCTGAATAATAAAGTTTTAAAAAAATGCAAAAAAAAAAGTGTTACATATGTCCCCTTCTTTTCCCCATTAACCCCTTCTAGCCTGCGCCCTCCCTCATCCCAGACCTTCACCCACCTATTGTCTCTGACCATGGGTTATGCTTATATACAAAGAAGTTCCTTGGTTGATCTCTTCCCATCCATAACCCTTCCCACCTTCCCTCTGAGAGCCAACAGTCTGTTCCATGCCTCTGTCTCTGGATCTATTTTGTTCATCAGTTTGTTTTGTTCATTAGATTCCAAATATGAGTGAGGTCATGTGATACTTGTCTTTCTCTGACTGGCTTATTTCGCTCAGCACAAACAGTGTTTTTGATCCCTCTCAGCAAAAGATAACTATTTGACTACTGTGAAAGCTGTCAGGCTATGAAAATTTCAAACTCCCATTGGCTTTATTTTATAGAAACCTTCAGTACTATTGAGACGATAACTAACGTGATTCACTGGTATCTGCCATTGGCAACCTTAGTTGAAATATTTTATTTCAAAGGTACTGGGTATTACACACATATATTAATATATATATATATATATATATATATATATATATATATATATAATCTACATATACATATATATAGCATATATATAATCTACATATACTTATATATAGCATATATATGTGTATATATATATATATGTATGTCAGAGAGATCAGAGTTTAGGTGCTCTGTTAAAGTAGCACATTTCATAGCTCTGCTTCATAGCTTACTTTTAGACTACTTTGATTTTCATAGTTGTGATATTTGGACTCAAAAGCATGTTAACTGAAACTGAGATGAAAAAAAAATAGCTAACATTAAATACTTTTTTAATTCCTTGCACATTCTAACTCTCAAGCTATTATTTTGTATTGGCCTTTAATTCTAACTCCATATCCCTGTGTTTCTTTTCCTTTTTCCCATTTGGACACACTGCCTGTATTGTACTCACAACGTCCTCTTAGCCTATTATTATCATTCTGTGTAATGTCTGTTGCACTTACTTTTTTATTGCTTAAAGTATTACATATGACTTCTTTTTTCCTGATTGACCTCCCCCTACCACTCTCTTTCCCCAGACAAGCCCCTCCCCCTGCCCCAGTGTCCCTGTCAATTGGTTATGCTATTATGCATGCATATAAGACCTTCCTTTGGTTGATCTCTTAACCCCTCCCCTGCCTTCTCTCTGAGGTTGGATTGTCTAATCAGAGTTTCTTAGTCTCTGGATCTATTTTTGTTCATTATTTTATGTTGTTCATTATATCTAAAATATGAGTGAGATCATGAGATATTTATCTTTCTCCGACTGGATTATTTCACATAGCATAATGCTCTCCAGTTCCATCCATGCTGTTGCAAATGGTAAATGATTCCTTCTTTTTAATGGTAGCATAATATTCCATTGTGTAAATGTACCATTGTTTTTTAAACCACTCATCTGCTGATGGGCACTTAGGCAGTTTCCAAATCTTGGCTATTGTAAATTATGCTGCTATGAACACAGGGGTGCATATATCTTTTCTGATTGATATTTCTATTTTCTTGGGATATATTCCTAGAAATGGGATTACTGGGTCAAATGGAAGTTTCATTTTAAATTTTTTGAGGTAACTCCATACTGTTTCCCACAGTGGTTGCACCAGTCTGCATTCCATACAGCAGTGCAAGAGGGGGTTCCCTTTTCTCTGCATCCTCACCAGCACTTGTCATTTGTTGATGATAGCCATTCTGACAGGTGTGAGATGGTATCTCATTGATGTTTTGATTTTCATCTCTCAGATGATTAGTGAATTTGAGCAGAGGGAGGCAACCAATGGCTGTGGCATAGGGGCAGGTTCCGTGAGTGGGTGGTGGTCGGCCAAGGCAGGTGCTAGCAGGGGGCTCCTCAATTGCCCCACCAGTCACCCCACAGATCAGCCCTGATTGCCAACCATTCCTAGGAACTCTATCTATATACATATTTTGTGCACCGGCCTCTAGTGTTTTTATATATGTCTCTTGGTCTTCTGCATGTCCTCTTTCAAAGGTGTCTAATTAGGTCCTTTGCCCATTTTTTTATTGGATTTTTTTTATCTTCTTTTTGTTAAGTTGTTTGAGTTCCCTGTAAATGCTGGAGATTAAACCCTTATCAGAGATCGCATTGGCAAATACGTTCTCCTCTGCAGTGGGCTTTCTTGTTGTTGTTTTTTAATTTTTTAATTTTTTATTTTTTTAATGATTGCTTTTGCTCTGCAGAAACTTTTTGTTTTGATGTAGTCCCATTTGTTTATTTTTTCCTTAGTTTCCATTGTCCTAGGAGCTGAATCAGTCATTATATTGCTATAACATATGTCTGATATTTTGATGCTTATGAGGTCTTCTGAACCATGCCCAGCCCACCCAGGAGTGAACCTGAGAAGAGGTGGTGAAAGATTAAAGACAGACAAGAGAATACAGTTGAGGCTAGGTGGGACATGTTCCCGGATGGAGAAACAGTGCCACAGCCTGCAAGTCGAGTCTATTTTATAGTCAAATCCTACCAGGCAAAGCAAGGGTGTGGTCAAGATGTTTACAATGTTCTGGTGAGTTTCAAATCTACTTAATTACGTGCACCTGAGAACTCTATCAAGCTTTCTTTTGGCAGCACTTGCTGCACCTCCTGCAGCCTACATCACTCAGCCACCTGGGACCACAGGTTCAGACCATAAGGTCAAGCTTACAACCATAGCCTTTGCTATAATTGTGTTGGGAGAGCTCTGCCACTAGAGGACTATGCCCTCTCATTAGTCTGAGGCTTGAACGTGTTCAAATGCTGTAGCCGCTCTCCACAGTCTTCTAAGATTTGTATGGTTTCCCGTCTTACATTTAAGTCCCTTAACCATTTGGAGTTTATTTTTGTGTATGCTGTAAGTTGGTGATCTAGTTTCATTTTTTTGCATGTATCTGACCAACTTTTCCAGTACCATTTATTGAAGTTACTGTCTTGACTCCATTGCATGCTCTTTCCTCCTTTGTCAAATATTAATTGAGCATAGTGGCTTGGGTCGACCTCTAGGTTCTCTGTTCTGTTCCATTGGTCTGTAAGTCTGTTCTTGTGGCAGTACTGGGCAATTCTGAGAAGAGTGGCTTTCTAATATAGCTTGAAATCTGGTATTGTGATACCTTCAACTTTGTTCTTCTTTCTCAGGATTGCTGTGGCTATTCGGGGTCTTTTTTTATTACAGATGAATTTTTGGTGAGTTTATTCTAGATCTGTGAAATATACAGTTGGTATTTTAATGGGCATTGCATTGAATCTATAAATTGCTTTGGGTACTATGGACATTTTAATGATTTTGATTCTACTTACCCAGGAATATGGTGTGTTCTTCCATTTGTTTATGTCTTCCTCTATCTGTTTTCTCAATGTCCTGTAGTTTTTCAAGTACACGTTTTTTACCTCCTCAGTTAAGTTTATTATTAGGTATCTTAATTTTTTTGGTGCAATGGTGAATGGGATTCTTTTTTGTTTTGTTTTTGCTTTTAGTTTCTCTTTCTGTGAGTTCATTATTGGTGTATATAAAAAAAAACACACACATAGATTTCTGGGTGTTGCACTTCTTGCTATGATCTTCACAATTTACCCATACCTACACTCTTACTCCTCTGGGTGTTTTTGGATTTTACCAGTCCTTAAAATTGACTTAGCTATCCCCAATCTGATTATTGCTGATCATAACCCAAGACTCCTTTTAATGACTTCCTCATTTATACACAAAATATTTCAATCCCATTTTGGAATTTAAATAACAACAATACTACTACTAATAATGATAAAACAAAATCAAATCATTCCTAGATAAGAGAATTGTTAGTTAATTCAGTTGCTATTCTTTGATCACTTTGGCTATACTAACAACATTCTATATTATATTTAAGATCTTAGAGATTAACTCAAATGGGAGTACAAATAATGACTACTTAAATATATTTTTAAGATTACATTATGAATAAAAAAATATGTGTGATAAACAATGCTAACAATGAATACTTAACTTTGAGTTATTTGCCCTATACAATAAATTGAGAGCTTATATATACAGTTTTGACGTGGGAAATTCTACCAATAAGAGTTAATTTGATATCCTTGATACTTGATTCTTATAAGTTATCTTTTTGGCCTCTTGTCCTACTCAATGATGTGTTTTATTTTTTCATAAGATCAATGGACTTCTATAGTTTTTTCCATTATTATAAATTTTTCATCCTTACATTATAGAATATTTCCTTATAGCTTTATTATAATGAAATAACTTTATAAAAGATTCCCTTTGAGTTTTGCTTTAAAAAAACACTGCAGTTAAAAACATAATAAAACAAACATTAAAATGGATTTTAAAAAAGCTCAGCAAACTGGCATCAATAAACCAGAATGACAAAACTCTTCTTATCCAGTCTGCCAAAAAGGAAGGCAACCTGTAATCACATTTTGTAACTCCTTATTTTCAAGAGCAATTGTTTCTATTTAAATGCTTTTTGCTTTTGTGAGCCTCTGTGTTCTTGACTATTATTGGTCCTCTGTCATTTTGAGGGATGAACAGAAAACATTTCTGTACTTTAAAATATCTGAATGGAGAGCTGGATCCTCAAACAACATGACATTAGTAAATGTACTTAACAACCGTTTAATAGCTAAATTGGATGACTCTGTGTCTGGCTTTATTTGACTAGATCTAATTTACCTGATGCCTTCAGCATAATTAATCAGATAATATGCTCTTGTGAATGCCATCGTTTCATGTCTTGATAGGGCTAATTGACTGGTTTTGGTATCTTGGGTATACCTTGTCATTCACAGGACTACCTAGTTTTATTTTGCTTTGTTTAAATAAAAAATGCTAGTATATTATAGTTTTAGTCTTTTTTTTAATTGATATCTGTCAAGTTTCAGCTGATAAATGAAATAATGTTTGATAGTTGATCCTTTTTACCAAAATAAAACAAATCAAGAGAAAATTTTAGAAGATTATTGAATGATATGCTAGGAAAGAAAAAAAGATCCCTAGGGAAAAAATGTATATTTAGATTGTCTCTAAAATGTATAGGTACCCTATTTTTGCAGTGGAAAACTACAACTGAAGACCTACTGCATAACTACAAGAACAAGTTTAATTATAATCTTTACTAATTACATTATATTGTATAATTTGAGATGAGTATTAAAATAGAAATGAAACTTTTACTAACCAGGATAATGTACACATCCAAAAACAAGTGACACTCAAAATTCAGTGACTATATTATGCTGTATTCCTAAGCTCATATTTTTATTTCTGTATCTGCATTTATATTCAACTTTGATTGTCAGGTGGTCAGTATTTTTTCTACACTGTTAGATAGTCTGCAAACACAAAAAGAAATGGAAATTATCCACCCCTTCAATTACAAAATAAATGAATATGACTAGAGAAATATCAAGTTCTCTTTGGTCATAATAAGTGTGTTAAAATAAGACTGAAATGAAGAGGAGAAATGCAGGTGACTAAGGGTGAAATCTAACAGTGAATATAGTTCCAGAATTACCTATCTTCACTTCCTTCTGAAACAGCAAATATTTCTTTTTTTACCTGATAAATTTTAATCTTTAATGTACTTATATTCTCTGTCTACCTCACTTGTTCGGAAATCTCATCCAATCTCATGGCTATAAATACCAACTAGAGAAAGATATCTCACAACTTATATTTGTAACCAGGTCTTCTCCCCTAAACTCCATACTTATATATTCAATAGTCTATTTATAATCATTACAAACTTACCTTGTCCAAAATTGAGCTTATCGATTCTTCCAAATTTTTCTTTCTTCCTAATCTCAGCTAATGGCAATACCTCTTGTTCTCTTTATCAGGCAAAATCTTAGAATCATTTTGATCTCATGCTTTCTTTCAAATTATACATTTAATATATCACACCATTCCATTGCTTTCATCTGAAAAATATATCTGGGATCCAGATAATTTTTTATCCATGCCCAAATCAATCTGATATAAGTTTCTAGCTCAGTTAACCACTATATCCTTTAATGGTTAATTAATTCCACCCATGCCACACATCACTCTATTTCTTTTTAAAAAATGAGAGTTGCCTTATTAAAATATATGACAACTCAAGAGATTTATCAGATCAAATCTTACAGTGCCTATACATATTATTCAGAAGGAAAAACAAGTTTCTTAGAATACCTTACTAATAACGTGACCTTAACTGCCAAATGGGGCAAGTTTGAAATTGAAAAGGAGCTGCAGTCATAATTATCCTAGCCAACAGATGTGAACGAAGATTGTTTTAGACCAGTGGTCAGCAAACTGAAGTTTGTGAGCCACATGCGGCTCTTTGGCCCCTTAAGTGTGGCTTTTCCACAAAATACCACATGCAGGCATGCAGGTACAGTGCGATTGAAACTTCTTGGCCCATGCGCAGAAGTCGGTTTCCGGCTCTCAAAAGATATTTCAGTCGTTGTACTGTTGATATTTGGCTCTAATGAGTTTGCCAACCACTGGTTTAGACAAATCTGGACATATCATCAACCTACCTCAAAGGGTTTATACAATCTGGTCTCTTATCACTCCTTTATTTTCACCTCCTTCTAGTTACCCCATTGATCTCTGCTATAGCCATACTGGCCACCTTGTTCTTTCTCCAAAATGCAAAGGGAATTTGCCCATTTTCACAGGCTGTTCTCTTTGTCTGAAATGCATGTCACCAGGATATCCACGAGTCATTCCTTTAACATCAGATGTTTTTCTGAAATATATTTTATGCCAGCTCTCTCTGACCAAGCTGTTTAGAATGCCAGTTTCATACTTCTTATCCCTCTTGTTCTGCTGTTTTCTCCATAGCACTAATCACCATCAGATAAACTGTTTATCATTTTATTTATTGTATGTGCCCTCCCCATCTAGATAAGATAAGCCTAAACAACCGTTACAGCAGAACCAGAATGACCAGTGGCTATGATGTGCACTGACCACCAGGAGCTGCCCCCTGCTGGTCAGTGCACTCCCATTAGGGGACGCACCACTCAGCCAGAAGCCGGTCTCATAGCTGGTGAGTGAAGCAGTGGTAGCAGGAGCCTCTCCCACCTCTGGGACAGCTCCAAGGAGCAGCGAGTGGAGATTTAAGGAGCAGTGACCAGGAGGGCGGTAAGAAGTGAGGGGTCCGGGACTGCAAGAGGGTGCAGGCCAGGAAGGGGTTGCAAGCACCTGGCCTCTAGTTAAAAATATAAGCTCAATAGGAGAGGTATTTTTGTGTTGAAATTTATTCTAATCCATTTGAGGTTTAGTTTTATAAGAAGGTATTTATTGAATTTTAAACATTGTATAAGCGTGTCTGGATTTTATTTTATCTCTCCCAAACCACACAGTCTGAAAACTCTCATACTCAATTTCATGAGGTTAGACAAATGCCCTCAATGCCTACTTAATTGAGTATGACTTACTTTAGTACTACTCATGAATATATTTAATATGTTACATTAAAAATATTTTGTCAGCATATTTCATTGTTTTAAATGGGAAGATTGATGGAGGGGAAAATGTCAATGAAGGTACTTAGTCCAATATGCTGCCAGGAAACAGATTCCTAGATAGGATTTTAAAAGTGACTAAATTTAAAATTGTTGCTTTGTGCTTCAGTTTGATCTTATATCCCAAATGCCTCCAGATATACAAGGGTTGAGGATTTATTAAAAATAATAGCCATATGCATGTTATCTCTTCATGCATGACTGAATGATCTAATATACCAGATAGTTTCCTAAAATTCTTTTTTATTATTTATTAGAAACTTTCAGTATGTCTCACATTTTTTTCAGGTTGTCTATTTTAAAAACCACATAAGAGAATAACATCAACGGTTGCTGATGCCTTCTAAGAAAACTGTACTTTTTTCCAATGGGCTTCAAAAGCTAAAAAGTCAGTTATACTTACATCAGTAAAAAAAAAAAATAGATTTTTATAACAGAACTATGACATACTTTTTCACTTTAGTTGATGGCACTGTCCAAAGTCATTTCAAAAGGGCTTCTCTTACTACCTATATATTTTCTCTCTCCATAAAGAATTACAATAATACTTTGTCCAGATTAAACAAACAAAGAGAAGTCATGTCATTTAATTATTTTCATCTACTTATTTTTAGATTTAAAAAGTCCCTTGCATATTAACTTGGGAGAGAAGGGAATCATAAGAGTAGTTGTCACCAAATTTGGTTATCAAATTTGGACTTTGGCTAAAGACACTCTATGACAGTAATGTTAAATTGCTCTCATTATTTCTTATCTTTCAGAAGATATCTAAAGAAAGAATTACTGTATCGTGAACAAAACATTTTTCTACATATTCATAATTAATTTTGATCATCCTTCACCATCTACATATTTCCTTAAAATTATATTCACTTTACAATAGATTAGCCCATACGGAAAGAACAATTGTGTCATCTATGACATATTTTAAAAAGATGTGTTATGACATTCCAGTGTTAATGTGTTAAATTCCTTGAAAATCATCTATCTCTAGTCTCAAAGTTTGAGATGACAAATATTCTTGGCAAAAGAATATTTCTAAATATTCTAAAATACTTAACTGTCAGTAGTACAATTTGTTAGTTTTTAATTTAATATGCAGTTAAAGACATTCTCCATAGGCATTGCTATTCTGCATTGTATGATTTAATCACAAACTTATACATTAATATTCTGATATTCAAATTTTGCCTAAATTCTCATAATATTTTATGTTTATTTACAATATATTGTCTGTAGCTACTTCATCTCAGATGTACTAAGAATTGTGTGAACATCCAAAATTCTCAATGCAGTATCTTATCTAGTAAAAGAGTAATATGCAAATAAAAGAGTAATATGCAAATTACCCATTACTCTGCTATACCCACAAGCCACACCAAGAAGCCACCCCTACCAACCAATCAGGAGTATGCAAATTAACCCCAACAAAGATGGCTGTGGCCATGGAACGAGCAGGAGGGAGGCTTGGGTTTCCTTGGTAATGGAGGAAGCCAAGCTTTCCACACACCCTGGTAGGCCCAGGCCTCCACTCAAGGCTACAAAAATTTCAATTACAAAAGATAAATAAATCCCAACAAAAATGGCAGAACCACAGAGCTGGAGAGAGCAGAAGGCTAGGGTTGCCCTCGGCGATGAAGGAAGCTATGTTACTGCAACCTTGGCCTGTCTTGGCCTCCATTCCAGGCTACAAAGTTTCAATTGTAGAAGATAAATAAATCCCAGATCCTAGGGCTTCTGCTTGGGTCACCAGGGAGCATGGCCAGCCTTCAAAACCATCACAGGCCCCTCACCCAGGCTGCCCCATGCCCTGAGGGAATCCCTACCCTGATCCAGGACACCCTTCAGGGCAAACTAGCTGGCCCTCACCCATGTAGCAGATCTCTATCCTATCTAATAAAAGAGTAATATACATATTGACCATCACTCCAACACACAAGATGGCTGCCCACATGTGGTCAAAGATCCTGCCCCCATGTGTACACAAGATGGCCAACATAAGATGGCCAGCAGGGGAGGGCAGTTGGCAGGGGCCAGACCTGCAAGGGAGGGCAGTTGGGTTGAACAAGACTGCAGAGGAGGACAGTTAGGGGTGACCAGGCCTGCAGGGAAGGACAATTAGAGGCAAACAGGTTTGCAGTGGAGCAGTTAGGCATCAATCAGCCTGGCAGGTTAGTGGTTAGGGGATGACCAGGCTGGCACACAGAAGCAGTTAAGGGCAATCATGAAGGCAGGCAGGTGAGCAGTTGGGAGCCAGCAATCCTGGATTGTGAGAGGGATTTCTGTCTGCCCGTTTAGGCCCAATCCCACCGGCATCAGGCCTAAATGGTCAGTCAGATATCCCTTGAGGGGACCCAGGATAGGCTGAGAGACACTCCCCATGCACGAATTTCATGCACCAGGCCTCTTATGCATGAGGCCTTCTAATAAAAGAAACAAGAAGTTTGGATTCAAATGACTGAGTTGTTATTATGGCCTCTTAACTTATGGCATTTGTGAAAATTAAATTTATCTCTCTGTGTCTTACTTTTGACTTCTGGAAGTGAAAATTATGCTTTTAATTGTAAACATTTGGAACCACTGAAAGTAGTGTAAGAAAAGGGGAGACTTTATTACTAGTGTAAATGGATACTAGTGGTTTGGATATCTCATAAATCTTAAAAATGGGAGTGTGGCTGAGATTTCAAATAGACTGGAATCAGGTCCTACAGTATTGGGAAGTGGCCAGAATGTCACTTAATTTTTTTTAAAAAAATGTTTTCATTGATTTGTGTGTGAGAGAGAGAGAGAGAGAAAGGGAGAGGGAGAGAGATAAAGGGAGAGGGAGAGAGAGAAACATCAATGATAAAAGAGAATCACTGACTGGTTCCTTTCTGTACTCCCCCTCTTGGGGATAAAGCCCTCAACTTGGGCATGTACCTTGACCTGGAATTGAACTGGTGACCTATGGGTGCAAGGATCAATGCTCAATCCACTGAAGCACACTGGCTGGGCTCACTTCAATTTTATATTATGTATGGTTTAGTCTGTCTTTTCCTTCAATTCTAGAATCTCTTTGTTGATTTATAAGCTCACGTGGAGAGACAAATGTCCCTTAAAAAAGTCAATTATAAATTTTCTCAATTCACAAATATATTTGAACTTAGGCTAAACTTTCCTTACTTCAATTTCAAATTTGCAGTGGACAGACAATTGTTAACCCATTTTTGTTTAAGTGATCAACTAGTCTACTGGGGCCAGAGTATCAGCATCAAATTGTACAAATATGATTGGCTTTTACTGTAATCAAGTAAACAGAATAGAAATGTGTGAGAAGAGTGATTTAAGTGGCAAAGTATGCTTGACTTTTAAATAGTTGCTCATTATAGTAAAGGAGGTCATGTGATAATTGAAAATACTAGGTACAGAGTCTGGGTATTAGTTGAAATTTACTTGTACAAACACTTTTCCACTAAAGTGGCTCTCCTGTGTCACCTCATGAAGCAATATAATAGTTCCCTCAGCAGTTTTATAGATCAGGCAAATAGAATATTGGCACATGTGATTTCAGAATGCTTCAGAAATTAGACATCATTGAATCATAACTAGGAATTGAAAATTATAGTAGCTACAGTGTGGAGGCTGAGGAAACCATGCTTGGGAGAAAGTAGTTTGACTTTTAGGTGAGTTTGTCTAAGAAACATATAAAAACACAGAAGGCAATTGCTGTGATGTAGAGAATGCTTATCAACATCCAGCTCTCATTCTTTTAGGCATTCCATTAAACTGAATTTCACAAAATTATCTTGCATCAAGCAAGAAACATGTGGCTATGTACTTATTAAGGGTGGAAACAATGTAGGAAATATCCAGGCCTTGCAATATCAATCCATTATATGCCACATGGTAGTTTGAATGATAAAACCAAAGATCATATGTATATATTTTGTTAATTTCACCCAAGGACATATTTTCTATTGATTTTTAGAGAAAGTGGAAGGTAAGAAGGAAGGAAAGAAGGAAAGAAGGAAGAAAGGAAGGAAAGAAGGAAAGAAGAAAAGAACATAGGAAGGAAGGAAGAAAGGAAGGTAGGAAGGAAGATAGGAAGGAAAAAAGGAAAGAAGGGAGAGATAGAGAGATGTGAGAGAGAGATATTGCACCTTAATCTCAAATGCATGGTTTAAACCAGAAAATGAGCCCACAATCCTTCCATGCACAACTGATGCTCTAACCACTGAATGGTACTAGCCAGAATGGCCATATATATATTTTGTAAAAAGAAGTACAATTCCTTGTTTTTCTCCTTCGTTTGGTGAAGATTAAATCCATACACATTTAGCCATAATTCAGAAGTCATGTATGTTCCAGGTGATTAGTTATTAAACAAATTCTTTCACCCAATTCAAGCATAGTTTATTATAATTGGGTGGCTCTTTGTCTGTGCAAGTGACAAGTCTTCATCAGAGGTATAAGAAAAAATGACCTGTAATATCTAGATTTAACCTAAAGTTTTAAAACCCTACAGGGGTAAGGTTTAGTGAATGAATTTACTGACTAAACCAAAATAAAGAAACTATATTAATCAATAAAGATTTATTTTATACTAGAGGCCCAGTGCATGAAATTTGTGCACTGCAGGGTGGGAAGTGTACTTCAGCCCAGCCTGCACCCTAGGGGAATGTCCTAAACCGGCAGTCGGACATTTTCCTCATAATCTGGGAGTGCTGGCTTCTAACTGCTTGCCTGCCTGCTTGCCTGATGGCCCCTAATCGCTTCTGCCTGCCAGCCTGATCACCCTCTAACCACTCCCCTGCCGGCCTGATTAACTCCTAACTGCTCCCCTTCTGGCCCAATTGCCCCTCTCCCAGCCTCATCTCACCCCCAACTGCCCTCCCCTGCTGACCTGATGGCCCCCAACTGCCCTCCTCTGCCAGCCAATTTGGTTCTGAGCGGTTGATTTCTATGCCAGTCAACATCAAAAGCTCCGCCTCCTAGGCAGCCATTGGCTCCTCATGGTTGACTCAGATTTGATTCTAATTGGTTTGTTTTTATGCCAGTCAGAATCTCTAGGCCTATCAATAGGGCCTGATAAGAAATGTGGGGCTAATCAGCAGCCCTGGTGAGGACTGGAGAGAAATGGAGGGTCAGCTACTGACCAGGCCTGAAAAGAAAGTGAGAGGCAAGTGCTGATCAACAGCTGCAACAGAGGCTACAGTTCAGACCCTGCTTCTTCTCTTCAGGCCTCTCTCTGGTCCTGATTCACAGCCCCTTAGCAGTCAATGCTGAGTCACCATGCCTGCAACCATAGCAGCAACTCAGCACTGACTGCAGGACTGACTTTCAGTTAGTTGAGCCTCTCGGTCATTGTGGATGTGACGGACCCAGGGTTTTTATATATTAGGATTTTCTTTTATTAACACTTTATACTTTGTAATGAAACTTAATAAAGAGAATAAAGTATGAAAAAAGTATCCTTCCATTCATTGTTTAAGCTTTAACTCCAGGATTGTGTTCTATATATAACTTTTCTCTTTCTTTTCCCTTAACATTTAACCATAAAAAAATGTCTTTATGAAAAATTTTTGTGATATGATAATGTATTTTATAATTTAACTTAATGTGGTATATACTTTTTGTTACCACATACAATGCTGCATTGAATATTTTTGTATATCAGTATTTTTTGAGGTATTTCATAGGATAAAAATATCAGAAAATGTTAGCTCATTTTCAAAATGATAATTGCTACATACTTACCAAATCCATGTATCTTATTACTAATATAAAGACATTCTCATGAGCTTACTTTGACAGTGGCAAATGAAGATGGAACCTCTCATCAACGAATATTACTTTCCCAAATATTATGGGTTCAATTTTGTCTCCAAAAAATGATAGTTAAATTCTTAAATCCTAGAACTTCAGAATATGATGTTATTTAGAAATAGGGTTGTTGCCTAATAGGTGTGGTTCAGTGGTTGAACACCAACCCATGAACTAAATGGTTGCGGTTCGATTACCAGTCAGAGAACATGCCTGGGTTATAGGGTATAGGCTAGATCCCCCTGGGGGTTGGCAGGAGGCAGTGATGATTTTCTCTCATCACTGATGTTTCTATCTCTTTCTCTCTTTTCCTTTCTGAAATCAATAAAAATCTATTAAAAGGGGGGGGGAGTAGGTTTGTTGAAGATATAAATGATTAAGATAAGGTCATACTGGAATAGGGTGGTTACTTAAACCAATCTCACTGATGTCTTTATAAGCAGAGAGGAAGCAATGAGGACAGATGAGGGGAGAATGCCTTGTAACCACCAAGGCATAGATCAAAATTCTGTACACCTGAGCCAAGGACTGCTGAGAACTGCAGGCAGAGTACCAGGACCTATATGGAGGCAAGGCAGATTCTCCCCTACAGGTTTCAGAGAAAGCATAGACCTGTTTACATCTTAATTTTGTACTTACAGACTTAGAAACCGAGAGACAATATATTTCTTCTGTTTTAAGACACAAGTTATGGTAATTTATTAGGACAACCTTAGGAAACTATGCTATGCAAGCCACACACTTTCACCGCCATATACCCACACAGACCTACCCACCATACCACACACACACACAATCCCTACTCAACCTTCTAATTTATTATTAGCACTCCCTATGCATTTTTATTTTCTTAGTTTCTCTGTCTCGATTACTGAGCCAAGTAAATCCTTCCTATTCATTGAGCTCACCTGCCTCTGGCCTCCTAAGGCACTGCTCAGGCAGCAATTCAGTCTGCTTCTAAACTTCCAGTTGTTTTTCCCTGGTTTGTTTATTTCAAAGGCATCAAGTCTCTGTATTTTCTGATCCTCTATAAAAGATCTCAATATCTTTTTTTTATTGGTTTCTTCTTTTAAACTCTTTATATTTGATAACCTATCACCTCTGGATCTTCTCTCATTTCCCAAAAGCCTATTCTAACTTTATTGAAACATTCTTTGAATCAATATTCTAAAAATACATCCCAATTAAATTTTGATTATTTTGGCCTCCTTCTAACAAAAATATTTTACATAAAGATAGAAAAAATATGAGAAGTGATGGTATTTTATTTAATGAAAGATCTATTATTATATATTAACTAAAATATTTTACAGCTATGAGAAATCAATATTGAATTTATTCAAGAAGTTATAGTTTAGATCAACTTGTTATTTATATTTGAAACCATTTTTTCAACTGCCACATTATTTATTTTAGCTGATTTATAGCAATGTTTAGAAAACTGAAAAAGTTGATTAAAATAATTTGTTGCTGTATTTGTTATCCAGACCTATAAATTTTGAAGTTGTTTAATAATTCCTTTCACTCAAATTTAAAATAAGCCTTTAGTTTCCTCTTATTCAAGGCTGGGTGGTACAAGTAGAGGGATAAGGCATCTCCTCTGTAAATTTTTTCAAACTGCAAGGTTTCACAGTCTAAGTAAAAACAGCACCGTTACAGACTCTTTTCCAACATTTCCATTTCTGCATTCCTTGGGTATAAAAACTCTGAAGTCCTCACTATTTTTATTCATAGTTTTCCCAAAGGTAAGGCATTCATTTGGAAATATCTAGAAAGAGATGTGATCTATCCACTTTTAAAAGCTGTCCCCCCTACTCCAGCAAACAGCTCAACTAATTTAGGCTTTCACTAACTTTGGAAGTGAATATACAGGCCTCTCTTCTTCCAACAGACTTCGCATAATAAATCTCTTCTTCCAACAGACTTCTCTCTCTTTGGAGGGGAATGCAGCTAAAGTTTTCAGGGTCTCTCTCCAGTAATGAATCTCATTACATGTGCAGGTACAATCTGTCCCAGCTCCATGTTACGCTGCCCAGATTGGGGTTTGGAGAACTGAAATAAGCTGCTGCTGTAGCTGCTGATTTGGCAACGAGTAATGAAATGTTTTTGTCTAACTCCAAGGCAGGGACTATACACACAAATGCATGCACATGTGTATATGTGTATGTATGTGTGTGTTTGTGTGAATGTGCTTGTATATACATATACATTGAGTGGCCAGATTATTATGATCTCTGAATGCATAATAATCTGGCCACTCAGTGTATATCCTATATAATAATTCTATATATAAAAAGCTAATATGCAAATTGTCCCCTGGACCGGGAGTTCAAACAGCAGGCTGGCTTAACAACCGCCCATGTTCCCTTACCCTGGCCAGGCTGGCTGGACACCACCCATGCACAAATTCATTTACCGGACTTCTAATATATATATGTATGTATATACACACACATACACACACACACACACACACACACACACACACACACACACACACATACACACATACACTGAGCGGCCAAATTATTATGCATTCAGAAATCATAATAATCTGGCCACTCAGTGTATACACCACATAAATATATATGTTTATATATACAGTATAAAGATAAAGGTATATACACATACAACAGCAGGCTCACTTGTTAGCTCATGACTAGGATAAAAACTCAGACCCTTCTATTTGAACAGATCTGATACATGTCTATAATACTGATACTTGGGTTTAAATTTACTTTAGGCAGATATGTAATAAGGAGTGTACATTCAATCATACTGTTTTATAATATGGAATTTCCTGATTTTGAAAAATATGTTGTGGTTATATCAGAGACTGTCCTGGTTCTTAGAAAATACTAGAGGCCCAGTGCACAAAATGCATGTACCTGTGGGAGAGCTCTGCATTGAGCATCTGCCCCCTGCTGGTTAGAGTGCATCATAGTGACAGGTCATTTTGCTGTTCATTAGATTTACATTTTAGCCTTTTATTATATAGGATACACAAAAGCATTAAGGAGTCAAGTGGCATGTCATCTGGAATTTACTTCAAGCTGTGCAAACAAAATAATTTCAGAAAACATTTACAAAGAAAATACAAAAAATGTTCACACTGCTCCAACTGGGTCAAGGGTATAGGAAGCAACACAAAAGACCACCAGAAAAGCCTATTGGTATAGCTAAATTTATTAGATTTTCTACCTCACTGTGACCAAGTATCAGTAATGTCTCACCATGGGTGAATAAGGAGGATAATAAGACATGCCTTGCAAGATGGGAACTGATTAGAATTCAGAACAATTAATAATGAAATGCCTTAGGATATTGGTGAGCACAGCAGAAAGGACTTCTTGATGGGCAGGCTATCAGTCTTGACAAGTAATCTGTTTCATTGGTTCAGTCTTATCTCTCTGTAGTGAATATTTCCTAGGGAAGGAGCTAAGACATTTAAGTTTGATCTCAGTATTAACACTAGGACAGGGATTGTTTTAGCTTCAGTTCTCATCTTGTAACATTTTTATATTTAAATTATAACAGACTAAAAATTTGTAAAATATGATATTCTCATCTGTCTATGTAGTCATAGGGATAAATTATTAGGTAATTGCAAAAGCTGTCTAAAATTAGAGACTAAATAATTAATGGATGAGTATAATTAAAATAAAGGTCTCTATGAGTTTAGTTATCATAATTTCATAGCCATCCAATACCAGAATAGAATAATATATCAATGTCTTTTCCTTGTGGTTAAGTCAGGTTACTGAGCAAAACAGTCAACAATCCCTGTGACTTAATGAGTAGTTCCTTTGGTTTTGGAATCAAATATGAGTTCACCAAAACATAAGCTGTATAAATACATGTAATTTCATGTGAAAATGAATTATAAATAAGGAATGTAGAAGGCTCATCAAAGCCTTGTTTCTAACAAATGGTTGTTACTGTGCTTATGCCAACAGTTGTTTGACCTAAATGCTTATATTCACTGTTGAACAACACACTGCTGTGAGAAATTGCCAAGAATATTCACATCCATAAATCCCCACTTTGTGGTGTTTTTTAGTTTTCATACTTCATAGTAAATGTAAATTTTTAAATTTGCTGTGTGAAAATGTTAAAAGATAGGAAAATGTATAATGAGAATCAAGAAAGTCAATGTTACTGTTTTAAGTTTTAAACTTTCTTGGTATTTTATTTCCATGTTCCTACAAATGGATGTTTCATACTGAGAGCACAGTGATCTCAGAAAATGAAAGAACAACACTCCATTTTCAAGAATCCTCAATATACTACTTCCCAATTTATATTTTTATACATTTCCTAGAGGCCCAGTGCATGAAAGTCTGTGGGAAACTTGTTGTGCTTGATAGCCATTTTGTAGTAAGCTCCAGCCACATTAGCACTAACCTTGGGCTAGGTTTCTATTACCCCAAACCCTATCGCTTTCCCTATCTCCCGAAAGCCAGGCATTTCGCCTTAGGGCTAGGAATTTTCGCTAACTTCCTCATTCCTCCTTCTCCCCATAAATACCCCAATCTACTGTTGAACAAATGAGACTCGATCAGAACTTTGTCTTATCTCCATTCCTTGTGTCTCTTGTCCCTTTCATCCCCACTCTCCCTCTAGGGTCCTCATTAACTTAATCCGCGGGTCGGGACAAAAGTCATGCACTGAGGGGGTGTCCCTCAGCCCAGTCTGCATACTCTCCAATGTGGGATACCTCAGGGGATGTCTGACTGCTGGTTTAGGCCCGATCTCACAACCGGCAGTCGGACATCCCTCTCACAATCCGGGACTCCTGGCTCCCAATTGCTCACCTGCCTGCCTGCCTGATTGCTCCTAACCGTTTCTGCCTGCCAACCTGATCACTCCCTAATCACTCCCCTGCCAGCCCGATCAATGCCTAAGTGTTCCCCTGCCACCTCGATTGCACCCAACTATCCTCCCCTGCCAGCCTGGTCACCCCTAACTGCCCTCCTTCAGGCCTGGTTTCCCCCAACTGCCCTCTCTCTCCCTGTGGCCCGGTCACTCACAACTGCCCTCCCCTGCTGGCCATCTTGCAGTGGCCACATTGTGACCACATGGGGGCAGCCATGTTGTGTGAGGACATAATGGTCAATTTGCATATTACCTCTTTATTATATAGGCTATGTGTTTATTATATTATAAAAATATGATACCTATAAGTATATGCTTAATGTATCAGTCTCTTTAAAGTAAGAGGAAAACAAAAAAAGTATTTCTAACCCATTATAAAGGTTCATATTTGCATATATATATATATATATATATATATATACATATATATGACACATCTCTGTATATATACACATATACTCAGCCATATATTTATTTGAGAGGCAAAATTGTGAGCCATATCTTTTATGTCACCTTCTGCTCTTTAACATGATCACTTTCTCAGAAGCCTAAGTACCAATTCTCAGTTACTTACATATCCTCTAATGTCACAGAGGGAACAAGCAAAAATGTTGCATAGCCGAGCCAGTGTGGCTCAGTGGTTGAGCCTTGACCTGAACCAGGAGGTCAAAGTTTATTTCCTAGTCAGGGCACATGTCCATGTTGCAGGTTCGATTCCAAGCAGGGGGCATGCAGGAGGCAGCCAATCAATGATCCTCTCTCATCATTGATGTTCCTATTTATCTCTCCCCCCCCTTCCTCTTTAAATTATAAAAATGTATTTAAAAATATTTTTAAAGTGTTGCATAAAAGAGACACAATCAAGCCTCCTTTATGGGTAAGTATGGATTGTGAAGCCTCATTTGCATTTTTCAAAATCACATTTGCACATTTTCCTGGAGCATAAATATGTGGTAACATGTTGGTATTTAACTTCTTAAAGCATGATTATAGAAATGGATCTATGAATAATTGACTGAGGTAACTGAGCTGGCCTAAATATATGAATGTAATTTAATATATCCATAATTAGTATCATTGTACTTATAAAGTTCTAGTGTTGTGAAATTTTTATGTTAATCTTATTTGATTACTAGCATTAAAGATTGTCCCTAAGTTTGCTCAAGATTGATAAAATTTTTGTAGATTTTTTTAATAGTCTTGATTGTTGGTATTGATTTTAATACATACAATTATGTTTTTTTAAAAAAATAGGTAAAGTGAATTATATTTAAATGAATCCACTTCTCCCTAGAAGGCGAATTCAGGTTCTACATCCACTGAAATTAAATAAATTCAAATATATTTAATCTCCTGAGGTTCTTTATATTTGTCTTTAAAGAGAGATTGAATGTGAGCAGCATAGTGGAATTGTAGGTAAGAAGAATCCTCTGGAGACAGCCTAATTTGGAATTCATGACTATTTGAACTTGGCAATTATTATTCCCCCAGTGCCTCAGTCTCCTCATCTGGAAAAGATGACCCTCTTCATAGGGTTGTTATGAGTATTTTATGAGTTAATTCATATTAAACATTTAAAATAATGGCTCTTCTATAATAAACACCAGCAACTACTTAACTAATATGTTTTAAAGACAATAATGCTACATAATAGAGACACTGTCATCTATTGTTTACAGGAATCAAACTTCAAAATGTATGTCATCTGTAAATTAGCTACTTTATTTCTAGGAATTTATCCCACAAGAACTATTCACACAAGCATGCAGAGCTAAATGCCTAAAGCTGCATTACTTATAATATTGAAATATTAAAAAATAACTAAATTTTCACTGTAGAAATGTTGGCAATTATGTGGTTATTATTAAAAAATAAAATATAAACAAGATTGATAAACATTTAATCAGACTTATCAAGAAAAAAAGATAACCCAAATAAATAGAATATAAATGAAAGAGGAGAAGTAACTGACATCACAGCAATAAATAGGATTATAATAAAATACTACAAACAGTTATATGCTATCAAGTGGATAATCTAGAAGAAATGAATAAATTCCTGGAAACATGCAATCTTCCAAAACTGAATCAAGAAGAAATAGAATATCTGAAAAGACCTATTAAAACTAATGAAGTTAAATCAATAATCATTTTCCTGGACCCAATGGCTTCATGGGTCAATTTCACCAGACGTTCAAAGAAGAATTAACATCTATTCTTAAACTATTCCAAAAATATTCAAGAAGGAGGAAGGCTCCCAAGCTCATTTTACATGGCTAACATTGCCCTGATTCCACTACCTGACAAAGACATTACAAAAAAAGAAAATTATAGGCCAACATCCCTTGATGAACTAAGTGCAAAGTCCTCAATACAATACTAGAAAACGGAATTCAGCAATACATTGGAAAGATCTTATACCATGATGAGAATTCCTCTGGAGCTTTGCTAAGAAGACTGCACTTTGACTCAGGCTGGCTACTGCTGATAAGGCCCTGGCCATAGCCTGTTGTCCAGGAGGGAGCCCAGGAAATCATCTGGGTATAGGTAACATAGCTCACCAGGCTAATGCCATGTGAGGGTAGTGCTTAACCCAGGGAAGATGAGGCCCATGGCCTATGAGCCAAGGACTTAATCCGAGGCAATGGAGGCTGTCTCTCTAGCCCTCGCTCCAAAGCCACACAACTATCTTTCTCTGTATTACTCTGGTGCTTCTATGCCAGAGTGTTGGGTGAGTGTCTGTGAGCCAGTTTCTGGATTGCCTTTAAGAGGATGCCTGGGTTTCTAGCAGCCTTCTGTCTCACCTGGGTGGACAGACTTCCACTGATTTTTCACAGCCAGATGTTATGTGGGTTCCTCTTCCCAGCACTGGTGCTCTGAGATGGGGAGTCTGGCTGCTTGGTGCTGAGATGCCTCATTCTTCAGAGAGGGAACTCTGCAGCTGAGCTATCCCTCTGGATTCTTAACCCACATCTGGGTGTGGGCCAGCCCATTTCATGCCTCCATCCCTCCTCCCATCTCGATCTGGTTTCTTCTGTACATCCTTGGATTATACGACTTCTGTTCACCTTAGCCTTCATTTCAGTTGGTTATTCAGGATGACTCTTTAAATGATAATCCTAGCAATAATATGTGTGAATACATAAGTCCTAGAAAATCTTAAGCTTTTATAAAGTAAAAGTAAACAAAAATAAAGACAGAGAAATATTTTTATTAGGACTAAATATATTATAAAATGAAGTTAAAGAGCATGATAAAATATTATCTTAATATGTACCCATTAAACATGACGTCAAAATGAAAAAAACAAAGAAAGTAAAAGATGTAAAATGACATAGCTTGCAAATAATAACCATAAATAAGCTGGATTAGCTATTCTGAAAATAGCCCCACAAATATATATATATATATATATATATATATATATATATATATATATTTAAAATATATTTCTTTATTGATTTCAGAAAGAGAGATAGAAATAGCCCCACAAATATATATATATTTTTAAATATATTTCTTTATTGATTTCAGGAGAGAGAGATAGAAACATCAATGATGAGAAAGAATCATTGATTGGCTACCTCCTGCACACCTCCTACTGGGGATTGAGCCTACATCCTAGGCATGTGCCCTTGGCCAGAATCAAATCTGGGACTCTCAGTCCTCAGGCTGACACTCTATTCACTGGGCCAAACTGGTTAGGGCCACAAATAGATTTTAAACTAAATAAATGTTGAAAGTTTTTAAAGGAAAATTTTATAATGATAAGAGTCAGCTAATGAGACAGATTTAGCAATTATCTTATATAAGAAGAGCTTAATATGCAAATTTTCCCCTCAGATGGTTGTTTAACTGGGAGTTCAACTGGAAGACTGGGAGTTTGACTGCCAGTTATGACCTATGCCCCTTCATAGGCCTGGAGAGACAGAAAAGCCTGGCTGCTGGCAAAGATCAGAAAGAAAGAGGAAGAGAAAGAGAGAGGTACTTACATTGATCAACAGATTCCACCGAGGCTGCAGATCAGACCCTGACTCATTTTCTGCATCTCAGCCACCTGAGTAGTAAGTGTTGGGTCACCAGGCTATAGCTGGGCAACCCAGCGCTGACTTCCACATGGTCTAGTTTGGTGGAAGGCTCAGCCCCTTCCCAAGCCCCAGGCTATTTAGGCTTGGGAAGTGGCCTCCCCCACCCTTACCCCTCCCCTACTATAGCAGGCTTGGCCCCCTCCAATGGCCAGCTGGGAGTGACCTGGGTGCCAAGGAAGTTCCTGGGACCCAGGTATGTATGCAAATTAATCTCCATCTTTGTTGGGTTAATTTGCATACTCACTCTGATTGGTTGTGGGTGTAGCAAAGGTACAGTCAATTTACATATTTCTCTATTATTAGGTAAGATAATAAAAAGGTGATATGCAAATTGACCCTCACACCCTTGCATCACAAGATGGCCACCCCATGTCATCCCAAGATGGCTGTCCCCATATTGTTACAAGATGGCTGGCAGGGGAGTGCAGTTGGGGGTGACCAAGCCTGCAGGGGAGGGCTGTTGTGAGTGACCAGGCCTGCAGGGGAGGGAAGTTTGGGGTGATTGGGCTGGCAGGGGAGCAGGTAAGTGTCAATCGTGCTGGCAGGGGAGCGATTAGGTGTCAGGCCAGAAGGGATGTGGTTAGGGGGCCATCAGGCTGGCAGGCAGAATGGTTAGAGGCAATCAGGCAACCAAGCAGGTAAGTGGTTAAGAGCCAGCAGTCCTGGATTGTGAGAGGGATGTCCCCCTAGGGGTCCCAGATTGGAGAGAGTACATGTTGGTCTGAGGTAACTCCCCCTCCCCCAGTGCACAAATTTATTCACCGGGCCTCTAGTTCTACCATAAAAAGGAAAAAAGTTGATATATGCTGCAACATGGATAAACCTTGAAACATTATGCTTACTGAAAGAAGGCAGACACAAACAACTTCATTATATATAATTCTATAAAAAGGGAATCTACACAGAAAGAAAGTAGATTAGTGTTGTTTAGAGCTAGGAGTAGAAAAAGGAGAAAGGGTGGTAAGAAAACTACAGGGTAATATTAATTTTTTTGAGGTAATGAGAATGTTATGACAATGACTGTTTTGATGGTTGCACTTATCAATAAATTTACCAAAACCACTCACTGAGTTACAGACTTTTTTTTTTCATTTAAATCCTTTATTGTTGAAAGTATTACATATGTCTTCTTTTTCCCTCATTCACCTCTCTCAGCCCACTATTTCCCCCTATTACAGGCCTTCACTTCCCTCCTATCTGCATCCATTGAATATGTCTATATGCATGCATACAAGTACCTGTGATTGATCTCTTACTCTTCTCCTACCCTGCCTTCCTTCTGAGGTTTGTCAGTCTGTTCGATGCTTCAGTCTCTGGATCTATGTTTTTTATTGATTTTTATTAATAAAAAAAAGGAGATAGAGAAACCTTGATCAGCTTCTTCCTGCACACCCCCTAATTGGGATCCAGCCAGCAATCTCAGCATGTGTCCTGACTGGAATCAAACTGGCAACCCCTCAGTGCATGGGATGAGCCTCAACAAACACTAAAGTTTAAATATGTGAATTCTAAAGTATGTAAATCACCTCTCAAAATAGCCATTAAAAAATAAAATAAGCTTTATCCTTAATGTAGACTGTTTCACTCTTCTGAATTCAGAGCTTCCCACAAAAGCCATTTACTCCACTTCACTCAACAAAAAAATATGTGTAAGACAGGAAAAGAAAAAGCCCCATGCTTATATGATACCTTGCCTAACAACAGGTAAAGAAAGGCATCTTTACCAACATGTATATAGACAAGAATATAAATGTTTTCAGTGTAAATCAAAAGAAATAGGAGCATTAAATTAAAAATGTTAGCAAAAAACAACTAAAATCTCCAATGCTCTGTAAAAGTTCAATGTAGATTTTTTACAATGAGTTTTTATAATCTACAGTCTTACAAATATTACAATATAAACTTTTTCTATTTCTTCTAAATACCATGTACTTCTACACCAGCCCACTGAAAAGACTTAAAATGAAAAAGTCAGAAAGGAGCATTAGAGGATAAAGGAGGTATTCTCAATAAATACATCTTATAGAGTTCTTTGATCCTAATAAAAACAACAGCAGAGTAACAAAACAAAAAAGACAATTTTGAGTAAAAGAGGGAAATTTGAATAAGGATTAATTAATATTGAGGAATATTTGTTACTTTCTTAGGTGCTACTGATGTTATATAAAATGTGTGTGTATATATATATGGGGCTATAATAAGTATATATGTATATATACATGAAATTGAGTAGGTACATACATAAATTGGAGTAGAGAATAGATGAAACATGATTGGTAATCATTAATAATATTAGAAGCCCCGTGCATGAAATTCGTGCATGAGGAGGGTGTGTCTCAGCCTAGCTTGCACTGCACCCTTTCCAATCTGGGACCCCTAGAGAAATGTCCAACTGCCCGTTTAGGCCTAATACACCAGGATTGGGCAAAAACGGGTAGAAGGACATCCTTCTCACAATCCAGGACTGATGGCTACTAATGACTCAGCTGTCTCTGCCTAATTGCCCCCTAACCATTCCTCTCCCATCCTGTTTTCCCCTAACTGCCCTCCCTGCAGGCCTAGTCCCCAAATGCCCTTCCCTACAGGTTTGATCACCCCCAACTTCCCTCCTCTGCCGGCCTGGTCATCCCTAACTGCCCTCTCCTGCAGGCTTGATTGCCCATAACTGCTCTCCCTTGCAGGCCTGGTCCCTCCCTACTGCCCTTCCCTGCTGGCCATCTTGTGGTGGCCACCTTGTGTCCACATGGGGGCAGGATCTTTGACCACATGAGGGCAGCCATCTTGTGTGGAAGGGTGATGTTCAATCTGCAATAGGATAGATGCCTGGTGCATGGATGGAGGCCAGCTGGTTTTCACTGAAAGGTGTCCTGGATCAGGGTGGAGGTTTCCTTGGGGCATAGGGCAGCCTGAGTGAGGGGCTTGTTGTTTTCAGGTTGGCCACGTCCCCCTGAACCCAAGCAGAGGCCCTGGTGTCTAAAACTTTGTAGCCTGGAGCAGAGCCAAGCCTTCTGCTCTCTGTTGCAGGAGCCATTTCTAATAGGATTTATTTATCTTCTATAATTGAAACTTTGTAGCCTTAAGCGGAGGCCAAGACAGGCCAGGGCTGCAGAAGCTTGGCTTCCTCCATTGCCAAGGGCAACTCTAGCCTCCTGCTCTCTCCAGCTCTGTGGCTGCTGCCATTTTTGTTGGGATTTATTTATCTTCTATAATTGAAACTTTGTAGCTTGCAGTGGAGGCCTGGGCTGTCCAGGATGTGCAGAAAGTTTGGCTTTCTCCATCTCTGAGGAAACCCAAGCCTTCTTCCTGTTCTCTCTGTGGCTGTAGCCATCTTGATTGGGTTAATTTGCATACTCACTCTTGATTGGCTGGTGGAGTTGGCCAGTGGGCATGGCTTGTGGGTGTTGCGGAGTGGTGGTGAATTTGCATATTACTCTTTTATTAGATAGGATTTGAAACTGTCATGAGAACAAGAAAATTAATTCTGCTCTTGACTATGTTTAAAGTTTTCCATAATGAAATACAGTGGTACCTTGAGATACGAGTGCCCTAACATGCGAGATTTTTGAGATACGAGCCTTTGAGCTAGCTATTTTTGCTTTGAAATATGAGCAACATTTGAGATAGAAGTAATCGCGTGGATCGGCCGGCTGCACACGACCCACCAGTTTACCTCGACTCGAGCATCTCATAGTTTCCCACGCCTCAAGGTTACGGAACGAATTAAACTCGTATCTCGAGATACCACTGTATTATTAAATGAATGTGCTATTACTTCTAATGTCTATTTCAAATAATTTTTACAGAGCTTTCTATGTTAAATAGTATCTGTTAAGTTCAATTATGGGTCAAGGGTGGGAAATGGCCCTCATAAAACTCAAAAAATTCTTTCTCTTCTTTTTATAAGTATTTTGAAAAGTACATTAACCATGTATATAAGCTTAAAAAATAAAGTAACAATCACTTTACTTACAGCCGTTCCTCATATATGGAAGAGCAATAAGAGTTGGTCAGCTCTGGGTAAAAGGTGAAGGTGTTTTGTTATTAATAAATCAGTCTTTGTAAGTTTGTAATACTGTACTTTTTGTTGTTGCTTTTCTTTTATGTTAAACCTCATCTGAGGATATTTTTCCCATTGATTTTTCAGAGAGAATGGAAGGAAGGGAGGGAGAAAAATAGAAAGAGAGAGAGAGAGAGAGAGAGAGAGAGAGACCCATTGATTGGTTGCCTCCCCCAAACACACCCATCAGAGTTACCAGGGTTACCAGAGTACCTGTGACTCTTTGGTACATGGACTGATACTAACCACTGAGAAACACCAGCAAGGGCTGTAATACTGTACTTCTTAGTTGTACTTGTAGCTTTGCAAAAACCTTTGAGATAACAAGAACCTGCCTAACACCATTCAATATACATATTATTACCCACTTACCTCTCTCCTATCCTAACTACGTCTACTTATTTTTATTATTCCCTTTGTATGAATGGTGGATAAAGTGTAATTTCAGATAATCCATGCTACTTTATATCCCTAACAGTACTGTGATGCATTTTTTTCTGCCTAGTGTGTGCTATTCAAAGCTTTCCAAGTGGTAAGACACTGCAGAGAATCTGTGAGTTTTCATATCTTGCACTGCCAACTTGAATAACAATTATGATCATTTGAAATGTATTATATTTGGTTGCTCATTCCCCAAAACATCTTTCAAATCTTAAAACCAAGCTGTGCTCTGAAAGCAAAGAGAGCTTATAAAGATAATCCAGAGAATTTATGTCTGTGATTAAATTCAAAGTGAAATAAAGTTCTATCAATAAATTTAAATAAATAAATTATTTTGTATGTCTTTATGCCTCTTCATAGAGAAGGTCCTCCCCAAAAATGGCAAAGAAATGGGGTAAATCAGGTATTATAGTTAAGAGCCTATGAATTTGAAATGGTTCAATTCTCACTTTCCACTTAAAGAGCCAAATTGCTTTGGGAAATAATTTAACTGTATAAGTCTGACTATCCTATCTGACTAGTAAGAACAGACCTTATAATACTTCTAATGATAAGTTTTAAATAATAACCTCTTCAGTTTCTTCTACACAACTATTTACATTTACCAATGTACAAGGGCCTTTTTTTGATAAAAACTAACTAACAAACAAACAAACAAAAAACATAGTTAAAACATATTTGGAAAACTATTTGTATTAGTTAACATAATACCAGCTGCTATACAAAACTATGGCAAAAGTATGCAATGGTTAAAATATGCACATGCTTATTCTTCATTTTGTTAAAGTCCAAAAAGCTACTGTCTTCCATTCCAATGGAAGACACCATCTAAGAGGTAATTCAGGGACCCAATCCTGCTTTTATCTTGCGATTGTACAGCTACTGGTTTTTGTCCTTGCCTTCCATATCAGGATCCAATTGGAAGATGAGAGAAGAAATTGTGTAGAGGTTCGCATTTGTTTTAACTATCTCAGCCAAAGAAGTAATGCATATCACTTTTGTCTACATACTACCTATTAAAACTTGTATGAACCCTCCCACTTAGAAGCAAAGGTAATTGGGTAACCAGAACATCTTGAGCTAGACAGCTGCTTTTGAGTATCAAGTCTACAGTATAAAAAGTAATCACAAATCTTTGATGGTCAGCCAGCTACATGCACATTTGAGGAAGACCTGATGTGCGTTGATTTATTAAATTGATTGAGTAACATTGGTCAACATGAACATATAGATGTCAGGTGTGGCTTTCTGTTACAAAATCTGTATATTGTACCATGTGCCCATCACCCAAAGTCAGATCTTCTCGTGTACCTTATATCAGGATCCCCTTCTCCCAGATTGTATGTTTAATGTATGAAATAATTCACATTTTGCTTTAAAATAAAATAGTCTTTTATAAATTGAAAGAATGCAGAGGACATCTTAATATTGATTGCAGGAACAAAACGCAGTACAGTAAAACACATGCTGAGCCAAGGTTTAGCAGGTCCCAGCCATTCATCCAAAGGCAATTGCACTGGCATTCCTAGCTAAGTGGGAAAGAATTCAGTGGTTTGGGAGAGAATACTATTCTATTCTGGAGCATTGTTAAAAGGGTCATTAATTAGTCCAGGAAAGCAATGGATTTTGAAAGCTGTTAAAATTAGAGGTGGTGATTAATTTTTGGTGAGAAAAAAATGTTTTAACTGTATCCTCTATCTTTAGCCTAACTTTTCACAATATTAAACATATGTTGTAAAGTTAAAATTTATAATTTAGTGAGATGAGGTGCATGTCAAATAACTAATGAACAAAAATAGATATAGAGACAAAGAAGCTTCAAACAGACTATCAAACTTTAGCAGAAAGGCAAGGGGAGGGTGAGGGGGTAAGAGATCAACCAAATGACTTGTATGCATGCATATAAACATAACCAATGGACACAGACACCAGGTGGTGCTTGTGCCAGGGGGTGGGGGGTATGGGGGAGGCCATGGGGAGGTCAATAGGGAAAAAGGAGATATATGTTCTACTATCTGTAATACTTAAAACAATAAAAAAATAATTAATTTAAAAAATGTTACAACACTATCTCTGCCTACTTCATATCTTTCTTTTTTAAAATATGTTTTATTGATTTTAGAGAGCAAAAGAGAGGGAGAGGAAGATAGAAACATCAATGATCAGAGAGAATCATTGATTGGCTGCCTCTTGCACATCCTCTACCGAGGATTGAGCCTGCAACCCAGGCATATGCCCTCAGCCAGAATTAAACCTGGGACTTTTCAGTCTGCAAGCTGACGGTCTATCCATTGAGCCAAACCAGCTAGGGCTACTTTCATATATTTCAGGAGAAGAATTGCTATTTTTTACATATCATTTGCAAATTCTTTAAAAAATATCTTGTGGTGCATATACACAGTTATATGCTAGAAAAAATAATACTTATTGTACTAGATCATAATGAAATTTTGATTTATAGTTCATACATTTTAAAGTGCATACTTACCAAGAAAGACATTTAAAAAAAACATAAATTTGGACAGAGCTCAAAACTAAAATCATTTGGCCATATATTTCTTTCAAAAAGGAAATATTGCATTGATGTTTATATTGATTTATAATACCAATGCCTGTTTTAGTTCTTACCATTTTAATATAGATCACTTATATTTAATCTTTCTTTCTAAAACATAAATATATGCAATGATAAATGCATCAAAATATGAACTCAAGAAATCAAATCAGTGTTAGAATCGCCAATATTCAAGTAATAAACTTGAATATTGAAGTAATAAACTTCCACACACCATGAATCACTGAAGTAATGTCACTTCCATGCAATATAGATTGTAAACCATGAAAATTTAATTTTGCTTCTAAAGACCTATATTTCCATTCTCCATATAAAAATACCTGTTTCCTAGATAGACTCACAGCAGCATCTCACATGTATATAAATGTATGTTCATATGTAGGAGCTTACTTTTTACTACTGTTTTGCATCCTACCTTTCTGCTCTATCAGTTCCATATCTGATTTAATACACTGTGAGATTTTGAGGTTTCATTTTCATTCAATTAAAATAATTTTCTATTTTTCTTTTTATTTCTTCTTTGATCCATAAAGATGAAGTGTTTTCTTTAATTTCCAAATATTTGGATATTGTCTTCTAGAAAGCTTTCTGGTATTGATTCTGATCTAATTCCATTATGTTCTGAGAACATATGTGCTATTACTTGAAACTATTTAAATTTATTGAGTCATATTACATGACCCAGAATATGGTCTCTAAATGTTCTCTATGAACCTGAGAAGAATATGAGTTTTGCTATCATTAGAAACAGTGGCCTATAAATGTCAATCAGGGAAGCTGGTTGATGCATTGTTCAAGATTTCTATGCCATGCTAAATCTGTCTACGTGTTACATAAATTATTGAAACAAAAGTAGAAAGAGTAAAATCTTCAAATGTAATTGGAGAAATGTTTATTTCTCCTTGCAATCCTATCAAATTTTGTTTTGTGTATTTTGTAGCACTATCTGTAGGTACATTGATATAAATATATTATTATTAATAGAGTTATTCACATTTATTTATAATAGTATTAACATGGTATATATTTTATTATCCTTTCATTTTTAAATATTTTTATTGATTTCAGAGAGGAAGGGAGAAGAAGAAAGAGATAGAAACATCAATGATTAGAGAGAATCATTGATTGACTGCCTCCTGCATGCCCCTTACTGGCAATCGAGTCCACAACCAGGGCATGTGCCCTTGGCTGGAATCGAACCTGGGACCTTGCAGTCAGCAAGCCAACACTATCCACTGAGCCAAACCAGCTGGGGCATATCCTTTCATTTTAAACCATTGTATCTTGATATTTAAAATGTGTTACTTGGGGCAGTATAGAGTTGGAATTTGTTCTTTTATCCAGACAAAATCTGTCTTTAAATTGCATTGTCTAAAGAATATACATTTATATATACCATATTTATATATACCATAGACTTTAGACGGTTCTTAACCTGTGGGTAGCGACCCTTTGGGGGTCGAACGTCCCTTTCACAGGGGTCGCCTAAGACTATTGGGAACACCTATTTTCCATGGTCTTAGGAACCAACACACCGCTCCTTGGTGTAGCAAAATGTAGCAATGTAGTTTACTGTTATTATATTAAGACTGTTACCCATGCTACACTACGATTCAAGACAAAATTTCATTTATCTGTAATTAGAAATAAATATTTCACAATACATAATTACATATTGTTTTTGTGATTAATCACTATGCTTTAATTATGTTCAAGTTGTAACAATGAAAATACATCCTGCATATCAGATATTTACATTACAGTTCATAACAGTAGCAAAATTACAGTTATGAAGTAGCAACAGAAATAATTTTATGATTGGGGGTCACCACCACATGAAGAACTGTCTTAAAGGGTTGCGTCATTAGGAAGGTTGAGAACCACTGATTTAAAGGAATAATATTGTCAGGCTTACATCTATCATTCAAAAAATGATTTTGGTTCTGTTTTTTTTTTCTTCTTCTTCTGAGCATTTTAAATATGTTATCCCACTGCCTTCTGGCATTCATTTTTTTAAATTTTCTGCTGAGAAGTCAGTTATTAATCTTGCTAATTTTTCTGCCAGTTTTAACCCACTGTTGAGACACTATTATAAATAATTCCAGTTTATTTTTCAACTTCACAATTTCCATTTGAATATTTTAATAACCTCTGTATCTACTTATAATCTCTATTTGATGTCCCCTTGCTATCATATCTGCCTTTACTTTTTCATTATGCTTTTCCTTTGTTCCATGAACTTATTTATAATGGTTACTTTGAAATCATGTTTTGTTAAATCTGATGTCTTGACTCTCAGATAGTTTCTGTCTCCCTTTTTCTTCTATTTTCTGGGTCTTATTTTCTACCTTTTTCGCCTGGGCAATAATTTTGTTATTGTGAATGTGAATGTTTTAGATAACATGTTATGGTAACTCTTTGTGTGATCCCCCATCTCTGGAGCTTGTTATTGGTTTTCTTTGCTGTTTGTTTATTTCATGCATGACTGGATTACATTAGTGAAATTAGTGAAGTCTGTTTTCCATCCCTGATAGAGTTAAATCTCTGATGGTGCTCTTCTGGGAGGGACAGCTTTGGGTATGTCACCGTTACCCTGGCAACACCGTAATACCATCAGGGTTCTCTTCCACTGTTCCTCTAATCCTATCCCATATCCCACTGTTAATGTCCACTACCAAACTCTTCAATTGTTTTCAACAATGCCCTAGGTCAGTGGTCAGCAAACTGCGGCTTTTGAGCCTCATGAGGCTCTCTGCCCCCTTCAATGTGGCTCTTCCACAAAAAATCCACAGCCTGGGCGAATCTATTTTAAAGAAGTGTCATTAGAAGAAGTTTAAGTTTAAAAAAATTGGTCTCTCAAAAGAAATTTCAATCGTTGTACTGTTGATATTTGGCTCTGTTGGCTAATGAGTTTGCCAACTACTGCCCTAGGTCATAAATTCCTCTATAAACACATCAATCAAACTGCGGCTCCTGTGAAGGGACAGTATTTGAAGAGTGGTTGATGTCTGTTCTGAGCCCAGGGGTTTACTCCCAATTGTCATATTCCTTAGTTCTCTCCAGTCTTCTGTAGACAATGGAACTACCATCTCATGAGTTAGGCAAGGTCTATTATTGGTACCTCAGTATTCACAGTGTGTCATGTCCAGGGTAGAGCCAATTTTCTAAGAGTGGGTTAAATTGGATAAAGCCCCCAGCTCTCAATCACACTTTTCAAGAACATAGCCTCAGCAATAGCCAGTGGGGGCATACTGGGAATTGTTGAAGTCCTGCTTCCCCAAGGAAGACAGCCTTCTGGCTGGGACCTGAATGGGGAGAGAGCTGGATCTACTCTTTGCTACAGCAATCTGGAATGGATTCCCCACCTCAAGGAGTGAGTGGGTGGAAAGGGAGCAGTAAGGGTTAAATACCATAGACTTTTCATAGATTGTTTTGCATAGATATTTCTTCATTTGCTGTTTACCCTTAGGACCATTTGCAGAGGTTGCGAATTGGGGAATTTGGGGAATTTTTTTTTCTCATTATTTTCACCAATTTCACTGGGGAACTAGTTAGCAGAACTCCCCATATCGTCATACCTAAAGTACAACTCTATTAATGATCAGTCCCTAACAGTAGTCAATATAATTCAATATTTATGCTGTGCTGTGTTTTAGTTACCAAACAGAAATACAATTATAAATAACAATACAATTACTAGATATAGTTATAAAACATTTGCAAATTTTTCTATTCTGAAATTATTACATTGTAGATGTATAGTCAAAATATTGTTCTTTAAACAATTTGAAGTAATTATCTTTTCATGAGGTTGGGCCTTCAACTTGACTTGCAGTTAGGTATGTTGTTCCATTTTATAATTGGTTGTTTTTTGTGGTTGTTTAGATTGTTTTTGTTTTGTCTTGTTTTAGTTTTTAAAAATGGCTATTTTACTATTCTTTATAATTTAATTTGTGTTCTTTAATGACATAAAATATTTACAAAAATCAAAAACTTAAACTATTTAAAAGTGCACATATACATTATTTTCACCCCTCCTCCCTTTTTCTTAATCCTCCTTTATTCTTATTATAAGCATATCTTTTAGTCTGGATTTAAATGTGTGCAAACATGTTCATATCTTTTCCTACTTTATACCACATATAAGAAAACAGCATAATTAGGCCTTTGGTCCATTTTGAACAATTTTTTTTTTTAGATGGGACAAACTGTAACCTCGTTTTATTCTTTTGCATGTGGCTTTCCATTTTCTTGGCACTATTTATTGAACAGACTTTCTTTTCTCTATCATGTGTTTTTGGCTTCCTTGCCAAAAACAATTTACCCTTATGCATATGGCTTTATTTGTGAGCTCTCAATTCTGTTCCATTGACCTGTGTATTTGTTTGTTGCCTATACCATACTGTTGTGATAACCATAGCTCTGTAGTATAATTTGCTATCAGGTATTGTGATATCTTTGGCTTTGTTCTCTTTTCTGTGGATTGCTTTGACTATTCAGGGTCTTTAATGATTCCATATAAATCTGATCCCTATGTAATTGCCTTCATTATTTCCCTCCTTCCTTCATTTCTCCTTCCTTTCTTTATTCCTTCCTTTTCTTCTACCTTTCTCTCACTGTATCTCCCTTTCCCTCTCTCTCTCTCTCTCTCTCTCTCTATATATATATATATATATATATATATATACTCAATAACATCACAAATCTGAAGTCATTTCTAGTTTCTGAAAATAGGATATAAAACAATGTTCCCTCTCTAAAAGTGCCTACTTTGAGAGACCCCTCTTTGGTCTTAAGTTTAACAGATTATTGTTAAATATAAATAATTATATATTTCAGCTTAAAAGTCATATTGCCAGCAACAGGAAGCCTGTATAAATAGTAACTATCAGGGGGCAGGAAAGAAAAAAAATTGTTGAAATATAAAATGAAAAGGCATAATACAAGCAAGTAAGAAGGAGTTATATAAGGAAGGAATATTTGGAAAGAAAGAAATAAACAAGAGGATAAAATTTTCTTTTCAATATTTTTTTCATATTGTGATATTTACACAATACGTTGTGTTTTTTCTTTCTTGATTAATTGACACTAGACCAGATATCTCACAATGGAATCATCCCCATTTCCCATGGTAAATTTCAGGGATTCTTTTTTTTTTTCATCTTCACCTGAAGAAATATTTTCATTGATTGTTAGAGAGAGTGAAAAGGAAGGGAGAGACAGAGCATTAAACATTGATGTGAGAGACACATCAATTTGTTGCCTCCTGCATACACCCTGACAGGGACCAGCGATTGAGCCTGCAACCAAAGTAGGTGCCCTTGAGCAGGGATCAAATCTAAGACCCTTCAGTCCGAGGGCCAATTTCTATCCACTAAGCCAAACTGACTAGGGCAATTTCAGGGATTCTTTGTAATGTTTGTGACATAAGGTAGCTGCCTATAAAAACATAACCTTTGGTTCTTACCATGAAACTTTGAAAGAGAAATTTAAAATGTGATTGCTAATCACCAACATCAATGTGAAGGAGAGGGGCTACCCATCAAGGACTATTGGTATTTTCCTTTACAAACCATTTTATTTCCAATTTAATGGCTCTTACTATATGGAGGAGTTTCCTCAGAGATTTTGTTTGTTTGTTTTTTCATTTTCCTGATTGCATAAATAACACTTTTTTGGTGTCCTTATAATTTCCTAGCTATAGTTTGTATTCAACCACTTAAAAAAACAACAACAAAAAAACAAAAACAAAATTCCCCCTTTACAAAATGCATAACAATTGAGGGATAAATAGGTAGAACATTCAGCTAGAATACATGTCTATCCTCCTGTGTGTCATTCTATGGCATAGTCCCAGAGGCTCATCATCATTTTCTCCCCAACATTTCCCTGCCTGTTACCTTTTCTCAGCAGCCTCATGTCAGCTAGAAGACTGGGGACACATATGGACTTCAGTGCTCTTTTCTGAATAGAGTAAAAAGTAACAACTGAAAAATAATTCTGAATTGTTAAGCACACAATGTCCTGGAGAAAACGAGTCTAGTGGTTTTCAATGCCATTTCTATTATATAGGAGTAGAATGATTTTGGGGACATTCTTTGCTTAGAAGAGACTGAGGGAAGAAGAGTTTCTGTGTATTTTCATCTAAGCAGAGGGAGCCCTGCTGAATGCAGAGCAGCGTCAGAGGGAACTGCTAACTGGAGATTAAGCTCCAACAATCAAGCTACTTCCCAATGAATTTCAAACCCATCTTTGCAAGTCATTCAATAACAGCAGACTTGCAAAGCAATTAAACTCAGCCCTGCCTGTTTAATTTCTGTAAAGTGGGGCTGGACTGCCCGAGCTTTCATTTGCTGTTAATGAAATGAGCCAGGAACATACTGAAGTCCTGGGGAACACCTGGTGCCTCTCACAATATTTTTTTAATTTTATTTTACTAAGGGTGGGGTAGAGAAATTAAAATCAGCAGAAAAATTAAAATAGGAGAACCTAATTAACCAGAGTCACTGTTTTAAACCAAATCAGCCACTTCCTTTTGAATATTTTTTTCTTCTCACTGACTCCAAAGCAGCATTATAGATATATTTATATGTAGCAAAGTGAGTAAATAAACTACTCTGTCAGGCATAATCTGAATTCACCTGTGTAACCAACCCTCCACCCTTCCCTCCTTCAATTTCAAATTTCCTTTGCCAGTGTCTAGTACTTCTTATTAACTTTCTGGGGAAATCAGGTTGAAGAAGGTGTAAGATACAGTAAAATAAATTTTAGTTTAGAATTCTGGATGTAGGAATAATTTATACTGATTATTTTAGTGGGTATATTATTCCACAAATAAACACTATGTCATACATTCTCTGAGGTTTATAGTTTTATTTTTAATTTTTTTAAATATGCTTTTATTTATTTCAGAAAGGAAGGGAGAGGGTGAGAGAGATAGAAACATTATAATTTCCCCAAGGAAGAATCTGCTTTCTAAAATCTAAACTGCAGAGTGTACAACTATTAAGAATCCTGAAAGATTTAAAAGGTTCATTGCATCTAGATTTCAAAGTGAAACAGCATAAAACCACTGACAATGGAAAAGGAATCTTTAGCAGGAAATGACCATTGTCCCAAACCTTTTTTCAAGAAACTTTCACTAATACCACTCTTCCAACAAAGGGAGATGAATGCATGCAGAAGGGCTCTATGTAGTTACTTTGTAAATTATGGGTGCTAATATGAGAAATATTTAATATGTCATTCTCTACAATAAGTAATCCAATGTATTGACATAAGACAAGTTTAAAGTGTCTCCTTCAAAATCAATTTCAAAAAAAATATGAAGTACAAGTCTTAAAACTAGGTCTAGGCAAGATCTTTGTGGTTACTTACAAGTATGCCTTCTAAGATTTTGGAAAAACTACTGGTATATAGCAAAAAGTACCATAGTACTGTTCAATAAAATCACTTATTTAAACCCTTGGAGAAAAAACAAATATCACCATTTCCAGATGTTCCATTGCTTCAATTAAAATATTAAATTCCAATGATGAAAAGAAGTTTGATACAAGTTAGAATATATATTTCTGTCTTTCATAAACAATCCAGAGGTAACTGATCAGGGCAAGGATGGAGACTGAAATCCATGGATTCCCCAAGAACCCAGACTTTATGCAACTTTTTAAAAAGAAATATTCCTGGTCTTCACTACTCATTAAGAATACCTTCTCACACATCCATGATCTAAACAGCAAATGATAAAGAAACAGGATTTAAAAGTAAGCAAAGAGCCTGTAGTATGTACTTTAAGTAAATTTCCCAGGAGCTGATATTTCACGTTTCTGAGAATATGCCACAAACATATTTATGTGGCCTCACATATAGTGAGGTCAGTACATGCCATCTTTGCTCTCATTGACTACATCCAGGTTAAACCTTCTAACCATTGTGGAAAAAAGAAACTTAATACCATGGAAGAAAGCATGCTCTGCCATATTATATATCCCACAATTGCCACAGGTCAGTTTCCACTGATTCTGAATCATTCCCTGATTTATTCAGTATAATCTGAACTGTTAGGTTTAATCCTATCTAATAAAAGAGAAACATGCAAAGTGACCATACTCCTATGCTCACAAGCCTCGCTCACCAGCCAATCAGGAACAAGTATGCAAATAAACCAAACCAAGATGGCAGTTAATTTGCATATCCTGGTGCAGATCTAAGACTGAAGACAAGGTAGAAGGAAGCCAAGTGCTGCAGAAGGAAGGGAAGCTGCAGAGAAGCAAGCAAGCATGGTGCAGAGAAGGGAGGGGAACAGGAGGGGCAGCAGAGGCCACAGTAGAAAGCCCTATTCTTGCAGGAATCTTTCTGCAATGGGCCTCTAGTTATTTAATAATTGTAAACAAAATTGTGCCATGTTAGACATATATAACTAAGTACGGTGGTACCTCAAGATACGAGTTTAATTCGTTCCATAACCTTGAGGTGTGGGAAACTACGAGACACTCGAGTCCCGGTAAACTGGTGAGTCGTGTGCAGCCGGCCGATCCGCGCAATTACTCGTATCTCAAATGTTGCTCGTATTTCAAAGCAAAAATCTCTCGCTCAATGGCTCTTATCTCAAAAAATCTCATATGTTAGGGCACTCGTATCTCGAGGTACCACTGTAAAAGCAATAATTTAAAGTTTAAACCAATAGTATACTTTTATAAGCATCACATAATCCATCTTCTGAAAAGTAAAAACAAAACAAAACAATAAAACAATCTTTTATTCTCAGTGAAATAACATAATTTCTTTGTTTGGTATGTATTTGAATAAGAAAACTACTAGAAATTAGCCCAGGGTATTTCATCATTTATGTGATTGATCAACTTCTACTTTGTATTTTTCCTAACTCTGCCTCTAAGTCATGATGCATTTCATCATCCTGTACACCATATAGCACTTCCATCATCTCTCTCACTGATGTTGCTCAATAGGACATTCCCTGCTACTATCCTTTTAAAGGAGCACCTATTAACTGTTCTAGAAAGAGCAGAATGCACAAATCTTTTATTTTCACTTCTGTACAGGTTAGAAAATTTCATTGGACAATTTCTAATATGAAGAACATGACAGTTTCCTCAATTTTAAACTAGCTATGATTTATAACATTTCTATCATGAGCTTAGATTTGTCAAAAACGTTTGCAAAGAAGTTTATTAGGAAATGATAAAAGTAAGTTAGAGAATTATTCTTAGGCCTTCCAAAAAGTAATGTAATATAATATTGTAAAATTAAGCTAAGCAACTGTTCACTACCAGTCTCAAGTGGAACTTACACCAAGGATAAACTGAAACTCAAGTGGAACTCACACCAGGCATAAACTGACACACTGAAGAAACTATATGATAAGTCCCTCCATCTGAGAAACAATCTATCTTAGACCTGGGAAAACTGTTTCCATTCTCAGGTCAATGTTTAGAATATATTTAAACAAATTTTAGCTCAAATGCCAAAATTGTTTACCTCTAAACTATTTCTAAAACTGTTTGTCAAAAAAAGTCTATAGTATAATTTTTGGTGTTACTTATATTCTGTGTCTCCTATCTTGACAAGTTGTATATACTATGTTTTCACCGAGAATAAGAAGAAAACACTAGTAGACTAACAATTATTAGATAAATTTATTTATCTGCTTTAAAAGTATTCTTTTGTTTTTATTGGTTAAAGGGGAAATATTATTTTCTTTAACTATTTTTTCCAATTATAGTTGATATCAAATATTACATTAGTATCAGGTACACATTTCATGCACTGAGGGGGTTGAGGTCCCTTAGCCCTGCCTGTGCCCTCTCCCAGTCTGAGAGCCCTCAGCGGATGTTTGACTGCCCAGGGAGGCTCCCACCATCAGCATTGCACACCACAGCTGTGAGTGTGGCTTGTGGCTGAGTGTCGCTCCCCCTGTGGGAGTGCATGACCACCAGGGGCAGCTCCTGCATTGAGTGCCTGTATCCTGGTGGTCAGTACACATCATAGCAACTGGTCATTCTGTCATTTGGTCGATTAGCATATTAACCTTTTGTTATGTAGGATTACTAACTATATTCTCTATGTGTACTATACAGACTATTTTGTAACTGACAATTTGTATTTCTTAATCTCTTCACTTTCTAACCACTCCTTAACCCCCTTCTATCTGCCAAACATCAGTTTATTCTCTGGATGTATGAGTCTGTTTCTGTTTTGTTTATTTATTTATTTTTGGATTCTATATATGAGTAAAATCATATGGTCTTATCTTCTCTGTTTGATTTTTTTTCTTAGTGTAATAACCCTTAGATCCATCCATATTATTGGGGTGGCAATATTTTATTTTTATGTCTTAGTAATATTACATTGTATATATGTACCACTTCTTTTTTTTCCCCTTGAAATATATTTTTTTATTGATTTCAGAGAGAAAGGGAGAAGAAGAGATAGAAACATCAATGATAAGAGAGAATCACTGATTGGCTGCTTCACACTAGGGATGGAACCCACAATCTGGGCATGTGCCCCGACTGAGTCAAATTGAACTACAATCTCCTGGCCCATAGGTCATGCTCAACCACTGAGCCATCCTGGCCATGGTATATATACTACTCTTTATCCAATCATCTATTGGTGAACACTTAAGTTGCTTACATATCTTGGCTATTATAAATAATGCTGCAATTAACATGGAGATGTTTATATTTTTTGAATTAGTGTTTTGGATTTCTTTGGCTAAATATCCAGAAGTAAGATGTAGATTACCTATAGTTCTATTTTAATTTCTTAGAGGAACTTCCATACTGTTTCTGGCTATACCAATTTGCAATCCCACCAGCAGTGCACAAAGCTTCCCTTTTCTCTACATCCTTGCTAATACTTGTTTTTTGATTTATTGATGATAGCAATTGTGATAGATATGAGGTCATATAGCATAGTTTTAATTTTCATTGCTCTGATGATAAGTGATATTGACCATCTGCCTACAGGGAACTGGCCTAAGCTGTCAGTTGGACATCCCCTGAGGGCTCCCAAACTGTGAGAGGGTACTGGCTGGGCTGAGGGACACCCCACTTCAGAGCATTAATTTCATGCACCAGGCCTCTAGTATTATTATAACAATCAGGACTGATATTTTGAACATTTTATGACAATTAAATACTACTTTATTTATATATTTCCAATATATATATAAACTATAAGTAGATAATCTCACTATATTGTCTGAAAACAGATTTTTATGAATCTTTATATATTTCTAATCATAGAATAATAGTCCATGTATAGAATCACAGTTCAAACAAAAATATTTTCTTAAGGCTTCAATTCAATTGTGTGCTTCAATAAAATTCACGCTGACCAATAGATATAATAGACCTTTTCTGATAGAAATTCTATAAGAAGGGATTTGAGAATGCTTGTTTTGAAGATGTAACTTAGAGTATCTCTACTTAGGTACTAAGGTATAGAAAAGATAATAGTACTAGTAGGAGTCTTTCAGGGATGAGGTTCATATGTTATTTTTCTCTATATCCCTGCTTTAAATTGTAGCTCAGTGCCTGACACTTAGTTTTGCCTCTATAGCTGTTTGATGACAATACAAATGAATGCTGTGTGTGTGTGTGTGTGTGTGTGTGTGTGTGTGTGTGGTGTTTGAGCATGTTAATGAAGGTGCATATATAATTCATTATAAGACACTTTACCCTAATGTAATGCAATAGTAATTTTCTTATTATAGGAATGTTTAGATTTTCTCATTTTTAATAAAGATAAACTTCAGCTCTAATCTTAGTTACACTTAAAAAATTAGGACTAAAATTAGTTATTGTTAGACCCATGTTTATTCTCACCCAAATAGCTATCTTTTTTTTTCTGTATGAAGATTTCTCCAGGGGAATTACATAAAAAATAAAATCTAAATGTAATTATTCAAATCTGTAACTACTGTTCTTATTGCTACCATAATATTTTAGCTGTTACACTTTCCTATCTCTTTATAATCTTCACATTTGTCTCTGCTAATTCAGAAAATTTGTATTGTTTTCAAATCAGACATATTGCACTTCTGTATTAGTATATATGGATATTAGTTTCCTCAATGTCACAATAAGCAATCAAATTTGCTATAATGAACTTTCTTATAAATCATTTTCAAAGCTCTTTTTTCTCCTTGGTCATTCGTTTGTAATAATGGCTCTAAGTCCACCTGGTTCATTAATAACTCAAAAATAGCCAAGTAGCCGTGTGACTTAAGGAGTGACTGGTGACTCCTTCTTATGGTTTTGCTTCCTACCTTGGCTGTCCTGAGCAATAGTGGTATAGATAGTGAAGTAAGCCTGCAAGACCTATCCTAACCTCATTCTCTTAACATATCCTTCATATACCTAAGAACCTTGGGTCTAAGTTATTATTCCCGTTGTTTCTCCCTCAACTATAGGGATTTCTTACTTAATGCATCTTCAGGAGAAAGAATATATTCACATTTAAGTCCTTTCTATTAGAAATACTGTTCTGTTTGGTGACAGTAGACATTCCAATCTTATCCTGTATCCTTTAAGTTTTCTTCAAACTTGTTCTAATTCATAATTAAAAATTGTTCTAATTCATACTTAAAAATCAATGCCTAATTTTCTAATAGCAAAACACTTCTCCAAATCTTTATCAAAATGGCAATCAACTCAGTGGCAAAATAAAGTGTAGTTGTGCCAATTAAATGAACAGAAATATATGTAAACACATTTGAGCATGAAGTACAATAAAATGGCAAGAATGTTTCACAAGTAGAGTGTAGGAATTGCTATTCAAAAATAAATATGTTTAAGCAGAGGTTCACATTTTTTTGCACATTCATATCTGTGTGTGTGTGTGTGTGTGTGTGTGTGTGTATGCACATGTGTGGTTGATGGTTGTGAATAAAAAGAAGCTATTTTAGTTAATACAAATATACCTTGCATTTGGATAAACCACGCTCTGGTTTTAGGATGGGACATTAGTAAGCTGTTAATGGTTGCTAACAGGTATTTCCCTCTATGTTCAAAAGTTATGTTCTTTCATTTGTCAAAATGTCCACTAAAGTCAGAGTTAATTTATGGTCTTGACATTTCCACTTCCCTTTAAATACTCCTGTGACTAGTTAGTCACATACAGGGTTTTAACTTCTAATTTTGTGCAACTTAAATGATTTTATAGTTTGACACTTTAAATACATGGCACACCAGAAAGATGTTATAAACTGCTAATACAGAATTCTTAAATGTTCTAAGGAATTATTTTCTACTAAAGAAGAGCAAACTCTTTATTCATGACATACTTTTCTCCTTTTGTTCCTTTGTTCTTCTATTTATAGGCCTTTGAAGCAAAATGCACAACAGCATTACATTTATCACCAATAATACGGGGTTTAACCCTCTAATTAAAAAATTTATCCAGAGAGTTCTGTGTACCCATGGTCCCTATTTTCCATGAGGATTTTCCTTCCTATTTATCTCAGGTTGCTCATTAATCAACAAGCCCATCCATCTGAAATTTAGTTTGATTCACACCTTTCATGACTTTCTAAATATCAAATGTTCTGACTTATGACCTAATCAATTTTTACCACCATATAAAACAAAACTTCAAAATTCTCACTTCAATCATTTATCCCCTTTAATTACCTGACATATTTCTATAACATGTATTTCACCAAATCTATTTTTCATAATCACCATTACTTTTCAAGACACTCAAGTAATTCTGTATTGCTTGCTCTCTATATTCCTGAGGTTTCAGTGTGGATTGCAAATCCTTGACTCATTTTATTTAGAAATTGCCTGTTTCCTCCTACTTTACAATATTCATAGCCATTCCAAATAAGGCAAAACTTATTCATTGGCCTGTGGCAGACACTAGCTAAATACTCCCAATTATGTTTACTTTTCTTGGTACACGCAAAGTTATTTTCCAGGGTCCCCTCTAGTTAGATCTAGGTCAAGGATTTAACTAACTCATATCACTAAACATGTTTTCTACTCTGATTTTTGACTAATTATTTCCAAGAGACTTTTGGCTATTCTCTCTTACACATGCTGCTGGAAATGAAGAATTCTGAGGCTTAAACAGGGCTAGGAAGAGTTGTTGTTCCTAGTAATCAAAATGGAAAGGCTTATAATGCCCAGACCATTTCTGTATATAGAAGCCAGGTGTATCGGTATGGATAAAAATGATCCCTAGACTGAATATTGCTCTGGTCCTATCTAAAAAAAAACTAAAGAAATATCTCAAAACAAACCTAAATAAAGGTTACATACTTTCCAAGTAACTTGACTGCCTCCAAAAAAGAAAATAAAAAATATTTTAGAGTATTTAAAGTAATATAAAAATATCTAGCATAATAAAATATAAAATTTACAGTGGTAGCATGAAAAAATACAATAATGCAAAAAATAAATAGACAATTACAACTTAAAAAGGACAAAAAAAATAGTTCACACTGATCCAAAAATAATTCAGATGATAGAATGATGAGGATACAAACACATAATTAGAACATATTAAATGGAGATATAATGGGTATTTGCAAAACTCTAAACTCATAACCACACAAATTTAAAAAATATGTGAAAATGTAAATACCACTGGCTTGGATTAAAAAAAAAACACACACACACAACAGATTAGGCATAGAAGAAGTAAAGATTAACAAACTACAAAATATAAAATTAGAAGCTACTCAAAGGAATAAAAAGACAACAAAATTGAAACTAGCTCTGGGTCTAATATAAGTATAATAAGAGCCCTTAAAAGACAGAAAAGGGAGTACAAAATGAAAAAAAACAAAACCTTTAATAATGTTATCTGATAAAATTTAAAGTTTAACATTAACTTCCAAGTTTACAAAGCTCAATAGGTTTTAATCAAAAGAGACATTAAGAACATTACATTGAAACATCTCCTAAATAATAAAAGGGTAATATGCAAATTGACCCTAGTGGCAGCATGACCAAAGTGACTGCTCAAGCAGTCACCATGAGACACACTGACCACCTCTCAGTCCCTTACCCCAGCTGTCAGGCTCCAGTCACTCGATGGTGAACAGGAAACCAGAGGTGGGTGGTGGGGGATACAGGCAGTGCCAGGCCAAGGCCCCTACCCCGCCAATCACTCACCACATAGAGGGAAATCCACTGCAGGGTTGTCAAGCAGGTGAGAATAGCTGCCCTCTTGGTTCCTCCCCACAGCTGGCAGGCTCTGATTTATCTGATGGCAAACAGGGAACTGGGAATTGGTGGCAGTGGGGGGTGGAACCAGCTGTTGGCAGCCGGGGAAGATGGCCCTGATCACATGCCAGGCCTAGGGACCATAGTCGCACACAAATTCTGTGTGCCAGGCCCCTAGTATATATATAAAATGCTAATATTCTAAATATCTGTCCAGGTAATGACCTCACATATCAACACCCACATTTCTCTCCCTAGCAATTAGTCCCTTTGCAGTTTCTTCAGCCCAGAAACACAACTTGCTTTATAGCTAGGTGGAAACATTTTACACTTTAACCAAATGTCGGTGAAATATTTTCCCATGCCTTATCTCATTTGATCCTTACAGAAGTCCTGGAGTAGGTAGATAGGAGACTTGGTGGAATCCTATTTTCATTTCATTAGCTGGAAAATGAAGATTTATGAAGTTTAGAAATTTGACCCAAATGAAAAGAAGAAATGGTGGACTTTGAAAATGACTTCAGGTTTTCTCACTGCACAGAATATAGTCAAACACTGCTACAGTTAAATATTTTACCCTTTGTTTTGCCTGCCTGATATACAATGACAATCTGCTTCATGTTGATATTTGCAGCTGTGTTGCTGACAATTACCTGAAAGAGAAGTTGGGATGCTTCACTGGGCTAGAAAAAAGTTTAGCTAAATCAGAAAGCAGGCCTAATTAAGCAAGTTTATTCTCTATATATAAAAGGCTAAGTTGACTCACACATGCATAATACATACAAAGCTCTCACTGGTGCTAATCACACACCTATGTTTCGATTATCATTGTCGATCATGAATTTGGTTAACATTTCTATTATAAAGAAAGGGCAAATAGTGATACTAAAGTATTTTTTCTAATTAATTTCCTTTCAATGTGCACAAATTCGTGAACCAGGCCACTAGAATTGTAATCAAATTGCTTAAAATCAACTAATAAAAAGAAAATATAAAGCAGCTAAAGAAAGAAGACATATCACACATAAACAAAAACAAAAATAACAGTAGATATCTTATCAGAAACATTGAAGACAAAGACAGTCAAACAGCATAATTAAAGTATTGAAGACAGAAAAAAATATAGGAATCTAGAATTCTCTTCCTAATAGTGAAGTCAAAATAAATAATTTTTCCAAAATACAAAAGCAGAAATAATTTATTACTGATATACTTGACCCCAAATTCCATTGCATATGTACAATAATGCTACTGTATACTTGGCCACTGAAGCAAGAAAAATCAGATGTATTTCTTAAAAATTTCCTATACAAAATTACAACTTTCTCCTCATAAAATTGATAAAAGAGAAATGAATGGCATTCTAAATATATGTAGCTAAAATATAGTATATATATGTTTAAATTTATCATTACTTGAAGAAATTTGTATTTTTAACATAGCCTGGCTAGACTAAAAGTCAGCTTTCTTTTAGTAGTCGATTATGTATATTTTTTAGTAAAATGTTGTGTTTATGTTATTAATGTTTAGACTAATAATTTTTAACATACTTTGTACAATGAAAGCCAAACAGTGAAAAGACTCCACTTAGGTTGTAAACTGCACATTCTAGAACCGGTCTTTCTGGTGGACAAAGAAGTGATGGGAAGAGAGCCCAGCAATGGAGCAGATGTGTGGTGCTAGGCACACTGCCTTTTCTGATGATTTAGGACTATTCGGAAGCATGATGATTTCCTCAAAAAGAACAAACCAGATAACCAAGAAGTAAGGCCCACTACAAAAAATAAACCATTTTCTAAAATGGATTATCAATATCACACCTAAAGCCAGTAATACCTATACAGGGGAAAAAAAAAATCCTGAAGATGGTAAATAAGTTTTAGGCCATAAATCAGAAAGAATTCAATGATAAGGCTGTAAAAGAAGAGGTATGTAATATCTGTCCTTTTTTGTATACATTATACTCAAATGAAAAATTTTATTTTATGTGTCTCGTATGCTTAAAACATTTTTAAATTTTAGAATTATGAGTAGAAAGAATTAAAATAGACACTCTAAATTATTCAAGATTATCTAAAGCTATTGTGCCAATAATACATTTTGAATTCACATTGCTCTCTAATCTGTCTGAATTTTTCTACTTTTCTTCCAATATCATATATTTCGCAAATGAAAAAAAAATCATATATTATATATTTGTACCTAAACACCTGGCTTAGTGTATAATTATATTCATTTAAATTAAAATAAAGAAAACATAACCAATGAAAATGGAAAAAAGCATAGGAATGAAGCATGTATACATTTTAAAATATAAAATAATATATCTTAAGGGTTAGATAATGAGTGCTTATTTAAATCATTCCTAAAGAATATGAGAATAACTTAACCATATGGAGCATGAAAGAGGAAGCCAGCCCAGCTTTGCTGTAATTATTTTAGAAAAAAATCTATTTGGTTCTTAGAATTCAAAATCTTGGTGAATGATAAGGAAAAATTATTTTACAAGCTTGAGTTAGATAATATAAAACTGTGACATAGTACTGAATTATGCTCAAAGTTGTAAGGGGAAAATTATTATCATATGAATAGATATGACTAAAATATCAATAAAAAGGAGGGCTTCAAGGTTAGTGGGGAAATGGGGTTTTTAAAGGCTTCCTGAAAATAATGTTAAAGAACATAGAAAAGTCAATTAAGAAAGTCAAATACCTCATTTTGATTCTAGGCTCTGCATTTATAAGTCATATACCTATAGAAATTAATCCCTATTCATTTTAAAAATATATATTTAATTGATTTTTTACAGAGAGGAAGGGAGAGGGCTAGAGAATTAGAAACATTGATCAGCTGCCTCCTGCACACCTCCTACGGGGGATGTGTCCACAACCAAGGTACATGCCCTTGCCCAGAATTGAACGTGGGACCTTTCAGTCTGCAGGCCGATGCTTTATCCACTGAGACAAGCTAGTTAGGACTAATCTCTGGTTCTTGATTTGACCTGTACGAATAGATTTTAAAATAGAACTTGTTTAATAGTGGTAGGATGATTAAATAAATTCTTACATGTAAAACATTTTGAAGAACATTTCATAAATGTTAGTCATTGATAATGTGACTGAATGTAGATGACCAGAGTTGGAAGTAGAGAGACTGGGAAAGCAGTTGTAACCATTTGTCAAACCACAGTGAACTGGACATGGCTTCCTGGAATGTTGTGCTGGTGAGGATTTTTAATGTCTGATCAGGAAAGATTATAATGATGTAGATGGTGCATAAAAGATATCGTTGGGACCAGTGATGGCATGTGTACTGTGTTTGCATTCTAGTTCTAAGCCAAGGCTGGCAAAAGCCTAGAATAAAGGCCAACGAGGAGAATTGAAAAAGTGTAGAATGTATAATAAAAAAGAATATCCAGATTAAGATAAAATGCTTGGAAAACACATAGTGATAAAGATATTTTATGTTGTTATTTTTTAGGACTTTTAACTTATGATAAAAACAATGATGACCATCCCATAATCAGTGTGTGAATATTACCATTTCCTTTAAATACACTATTCAATGATGCCACATCAATAGCTTGAAATCAACTATAGTTGGAATATTTGTACCACAGAAATGATCAAATGTTAAAAATTAGGGTTTTATTATTTGTTTATTTCTTTTGGAGAATGGGTTGTACAACATTTGCCAGCACACCACTGTTTATATAGCTTACTGATGTGAATGATCACAATGACACTTGTTATTCAACACAAAGAAACATTCCAGAAAGTATGTCCCTGAACTTACCATATAATGCAGAAATTTTCAAAACTGGTGTGTCTCAAAAATTTTGAAAATATGCAATGCCTATTTAGTCAGGGCCACTCATTTTATCCTTAGATTGTAAACAAAAAAAAAATGACATCAGTCACAACAGTAGCTGTCCATTTGAATGAATCAAAACTATACATATTTTTTGTCAAATAGGAAAAAAATGTACTTGGTGTGCTTCAGAATTTTAGTAATTACTTTATGTGTACCATTAGATGAAAAGGTTTGAAAATCATTGATATAATTGCATTTTATTTATTTATTTATTTCTAAAACCTGAATATGATGCTTAGTATATGCCAGGCAATGTTCTAATATCAGCTCATGAGATCCCATGAAATAGTTGATATAAGTACAAGTGTTAATTATCAGTAATTACAATAGTTTTGTTCATAAAATTTAAAATATAACAGCAGTAAAAATGTTATACAAACATATTGTTGTCCTTTTGTTCCTCTTATAAACCTTGAAATGACAAGAATGAGAAGTCGAGAGTGGCACTTGAATTTCCTAGCCTTGGAAGAATCATGCTGGCTTTGCCCAGAGCATTTCACCAATCATAGAAAATTGCTGTTGTTATTTACAATTTTCTATTTTTTCCCTACTAGTAAGGTATTGATTTAGCTGACAGTATTCCTTTCCTTTCTTAATCAGAAAATACAGAATCCTTATGTGAAGTATATGGTTTATAAAGAGAGCTGACATGAAGGGTCGGAAAGCTACCTTAGATTTGAGAGCTAAGGTATTTGCTCTGCAGATTAACCTGGTTAGTGCTCAAAATGTAGTGTCCCTGCTGAGTTTCACATGCTGGTATCAGTATGAGATACAGTCTCAAAAGCTGATTTTTCTATTATGGCCTTAACCATTATATTCCTGTTGTAGGAAAACAGGGGGAAAAAAGGTAACTTAAAAATTATTTTCTAATTTTCTTTCTTTCCCCAAGTTATGAATCTGTGTTTAAAGAGTATGCTTTATCTACTCAATCATGTGCTAGGGAAAAAATTAATATAAAAATATTTTAACTAGTTTTTGGACTCAAAGCCAATTCAAAATTCAGACAGAAAGGGTGAGGATTAAAGAAACAGCACAGGATTATTTAAGAAAATAATGAAGTTCAGTTAGTTTGATATAGATATACAAAGCAAGCAGTCTGGGCCTTGAGCTGCAACTTATTAATTAGTATCTGCTAGTCACTTCTTATAAAGGATATAATAGGTATGTACACTACAGAAAAGACTGGCTTCTGGCTTTGTGAAATTTAATTATTGTCATGTGTGTTAAGTTGAAATTAATGTTTTTAAAACATTTCCTCCCCAATAACACATATGCTATTGTACCTAATGGGTGTTGTCATTCATTAAATACTCTCTGAAACAGATTAGAATGTGTTCATAATCACCAGCAAGGCATTTTCCTCCTGCTCTAGTACAAAGAGATTGTGCCTAGACTTGCATGGAACTGAATATTCTATCCCAAGCCTGAATGTGTGAGTTAGTACTGTTAGTCATGCTTCTTCCTCTATCTTCCCAATCATTCAGATACCCAGGTCAAAAGCCAAAGGCCATTCCGGATTCCTTGCTTGCTCTGAGTATTGTATTAGCAAAATCTATTATCTCTGACCTAAAATGAATCCTGAATGGATCTCTGAGTCACCATCTCCAGTTCTTGTAGATGCCACCATGTGTCTTCCCTTGTCTACCAGAACGGCTATCAGACTGGCTACCCTATTGTGCTCTTCTTTCTGGCCTTCAACAAGTAATTGTCCACATCACATTCATAGTGGTCTCTTTTGTTAAATAGAACTTTAAAATTAATATTGAACTTAAATATTTTTAATATGGCCAATAAGACCCACCATGATCTGTCTTCTACCCACCTCTCCTTCCTCATCTATAACCAATCATCTTTCCCTAGCCCTCTGAAGCCTAGTCACAGGAATCTTTGGTTTGTCAGGCATGTCAACCATGTTTTCCTTGAGGGTTTTGCTTCAGCTGTTCCTTTGCCTGGAGTGCTCCTGCTTCACACTTTCTCATAGGCAGCCCTCTACTCAACCGTGACTACTTCACAAAGCCTCCTTGACCATTCACTTATCATTCTTCCTGCTTTATTTTCTTCATAGCATTTATTGCTCTATTAAATTATATGTTGTGTTTTGTTTTTTTTTTTACTTTCTTTTTATATTATCACTAGAGGCCTGGTGCATGAAATTCATACACTAGGGGGTGAGGAGGAGGTGTCTACCTCAGCCTGGCCTGTGCCCTCTTGCAGTCCAGGTCAGGGAGTGGGCCTAAACTGGCAATCGGATATCCTTCACACAGCCCGTGATTCCTTGCTCCTTACTGCCCACCTGCTCATTGCTTCTTCCCCTGCTGAGGAGGTGAAAGAGGCTCCTGCTACTGCTGCTGCACTTACCAGTTGTGAGCCTGGCTTCTGGCTGAGCTGTGCTCCCCTGACCACCAGGGGGTAGTTGCTGTGTTGAGTGTCTTTCCCCTGGTGGTCAGTGCACATCATAGTGACCAGTCGTTCTGGTCATTCTGCTATAATGGTTGCTGAGGCTTTTATTATACAGATGTGTTATTTTCCAGCAGGTACTTTGTGGATCTTATTAGGTGCTATTCTCATCGACAATGAAAGAGTACCTGGCACATATAAAGATTTATGAATTGTTAAAGATTGAAACACTAAATAACCACTGAGTTTACAAAGAGAAATAAACCACCGACTCACTTGATGAATTGTGTTATGTTGCAATGAGATGAACACATTTAGTTTGAAACTCCAGCCACAAAATTCAAAATATTTATTTCTATATTTTTTTCAAAACACATTGTATTGAATTATAAATGTGAAAGAAAGAAAACACCAAATATAGTGTTTAATCTTCACATTATTAACATTACTTTTAATATCTATGTGCTTGATTATCCTTTAAAAAGAAAACCAATTTTTAGGACTATATCAAAAACAAGAAAAATCTCATATAAGTAATGTAACTTTATACTAATGGGAACTTAAGAAAGAACAACAAATGATGCCCAAATTTAGAATAAGGAAGGAAATAATAAATACCAGAGCTGAAATAAACAAAAAATAATCTTAAAAGAAATAATATACACACACAACATACACACATAGTGAGTATTAAAATGAGAGTGGCATTTTTAGCCAGGACATAAATACAAAAGTATTGAAGGTGGTATATTTGTAGAACTTTCTTTTAAGGACTAGGTAATAAAATACTGAATTTGGCAACAAAGGTAAAAACCAAATTGTGGATTCTCTTAATGATAGACTAAGAAGTATGAAATATAATATTGAGATAATTAGTATTTATCAATGGATATATTCTCTCTGTGGAAAGCAAATAATACCATATTGCTTAAGAATGTTTACTCTGGGAAGAGAATCCAAGATGGCGGCATAGGTAAACACCTACATTACTGCCCTGCACAACAATTTCAAAACTACAACTAAAAGACAGAATGAACATCATCCAGAACCACAGGAAAGCTGGCGGAGTGGAAATTCTACAACTACAATGAAAGAGAGGGGCTCACAGAGACCCAGAGGAGCTGCAAAAAAGCTGAGGCACGGAGACACGAGCGCTGAGAGAGTGGGTGCCGGAGTACCTGGGTGGCTTTCTCTGGCAGGAGGGAGACGGAGACTCTCCAGAGACTCTCAATGGCATTGAACCCCTTATCCTATGACACTAAACCCCAGATCCAGCCGAAACTCATATGGGGGGAGTTTGGACAGTGAAAAGGGAGAAGTGCACGGAAATTTAGGGGAGTTGCAAAAGATTAGAATTCCGGTGGCGCATACAGAACTGCGTACAGAACTGCTGATTGTGCCTCTGGCTTTCACGAGCCAGCGGGAGACAGACCCTCCCAACTGTGTCACTTCTAACTCCACTAAACCCCAGTTTCGGGTAAAAGCCTAGGGACCTAGACTCCTGTGGTCCCGTAGTGCAGGGGAACCAGAGGGTCAGCAGACTAGAAGCACTGCGAGAAAGAACACGTGAGTGCACAGGGACCACTCCAGCGATTACCCAGTCACGTGAGACTTGGGGGCCATGGAGGGCGTGACCGACTGGAAGGCAAGACAGTCCCTTAAGCCCTGAGACTCCACCCGTCCCAAGCTCAACAGAGGCTTTTGCAGTTTTTCAAGTCTAGTATCATAAGGCAGAACCCAACACAGAAGTTTTCCCGGCACAGTGAAAATGCCGAGACAAGAGAAGGGATTACAAACAAAAGAAATGGAGGAAAACAAACGACTGGATATAGAGTTCAAAACCATGCTTATAAGGTTTTTCAAGAATATCCTAGAAAAGTGGGATAAACTTAGCAAGACCCAAGAGGAGATGAAAAAGGACCAACTAGAGATGAAAAAGAATCAACTAGAGATGGAAAAGATCCAACTAGAAATGGAAAAGGATCGACTAGAAATTGAACATACACTGACTGAAATAAAAAATATTATACAGAGTCCTAACAGCAGACTAGAGAAAGGCAAGAATCAAGTCAAAAAATTGAAATATAAAGAAGCAGAAAACACTCAACTGGAAAAGCAAGAAGAGAAAAAAATCCAAAAATGTGAAGATAATGTAAGGAGCCTCTGGGACAGCTTCAAGCGTACCTATATCAGAATTGTGGGGTTGCCAGAAGAAGAGAGAGAGCAAGATACTGAAAACCTATTTAAAGAAATAATGACTGACAACTTCCCACATCTGGTAAAGAAATAGACTTACAAGTCCAGGAAGCACACAGAACCCCATATAAAAGGAATCCAAAGAGGACTACACCAAGACACATCATAATTAAAATACCAAGAGCAAAAGAAAAAGAGAGAATATTAAAAGCAACAAGAGAAAAACAGTTAATTACCTACAAGGGAGCAACCATGACTGTCCATGCAGGCCACATGGGAGTGGCAAGAAATATTCAATGTGATGAACAGCAAGAACCTACAACCAAGAATACTCTATGCAGCAAAGCTATCATTCAGAATTGAAGGGCAGATAAAAAGCTTCACAGATAAGAAAAAGCTAAAGGAGTTCATTATATGAAATGCTAAAAGGTACTCTTTAAGAAGAGGAAGAAGAAAAAGGTAAAAGACAAAAAAAATTGAACATCAAATACATATCTATCAACAAGTGAATTTAAAAATTAGGTGAATTAAAAATTTGATCAACAGAATAAACTGGTGAATACAATAAAATCAGGAGCACAGAAAGGGAGTGGACTGATAATTCTCAGGGGGTAAGGGGTGAGGAGTGTACAGGGAGAGACTGGGCAAAAATCATACACCTCTGGATGAAGTCAACGTGAGGAGGTAATGGTGGAGGGAGGGTTGGGAGCCCGGTGGAGTGGAGTTATGAAGGGGAAAAAAAAAGAAACAAATGTTATAATCTGAATAATAAAGATTTAATTAAAAAATAAATTTTAAAAAAAAGAATGTTTATTCTGGTGGCAGTATTTAGAGCTGGATTTTAGAGTAGAAAAGGTGAAGCAAGGTACTTAAATACTTTTGGCCTAATAGAAATGGAGGGTGACAATGGAAAGATTGTACTGTGTAATGCAATAGAGGTTGAAGCAGATTTCAAGTGGGAATTGAGAATAAGGGTTAAGAAATATATTTCCAAAGTTCTGTACTTAGTGGAAGCTAAATATTATTGTGGTGCTAATATATGTAAAAATTTAAACTTAGAGAGAACATAATGAATTTGATTTTAATTAATTTGAATTTATTGAGAGTAGCTTCTTAGGTAAATGGTAATACAGTAGCACCTCGAGATACGAGTTTAATTCATTCCGTAACCTTGCTCGTATATCAAGTTGCTCATATCTCAAAGCAAATTTCCCCATTGAAGTCAATTGAAATGCCGTTAATCTGTTCCAGCCCCCAAAATGCCACCCCAGTTGTTCTTGTTACGTGTTTTTGAAAAAAGAAAAATGTATTTATAAATGACAAATATTGTATAAAAACATAATAAAAGAGAATGTAAAGGAATAAAATGGTTTTATAAAGTGTATTTACCTACTCTTTACACACTTAATGCTACACTTTATCCCTAAACTGAATGTAACTTAACTAATCTTCACTGAACTTAATTGCTACTGGTCTTTGCATTTTTGACCGATTTCAAAAAAAATGTGTCCAACGAGGTTTGCCTCTTCCTCCCTTTCAGAATGTTTCTGAAATGGGTGAGGCAAGTTTCACTGAACAGATCCGATGCACAATCAGTAGCAACTTTTTAGAGGTGCTTCTTTTCCACAAAGTGTGACACCCTCTCCCACATTCCTATGATCTCCTTTATCTCACTTGTAGAGATCTCCTCCACCTCTGGCTCCTCCTCGAAACCAATTTCTTGGAGAACCTCCACATGTTGCTGAGACTACAACTCTTGTAACTCCTCCGTGATGAGTTCCAGAGAGTGCTCCTCGACAAGCTCATTCACGTCTCTCTCATCCACCTCCAGGCCCATGGATTTTCCCAGAGACACTATCTCCTCCTCCACTGGCACCTCGGGTTCGAATCCTTCGAAGGTCTTTTCGGCTACGGCCTCAGGCCACAGCTTCTTCCATGCAGAGGTCAAAGTTCTCCTTGTAACACCCAGCCAGGCCTGATCAATAATTCTGAGGCATATCACGATGTTAAAGTGGTTCTTCCAGAACTCTTGAAGGATGAGGTTTGTGTTCTCCATCACCTCAAAGCAACACCGGAACAGGTGCTTGATGTACAGCTTTTTAAAATTAGAAATCACCTCCTGATCCATCATGGGCTGCAGGCTAGGACTGGTGTTGGGAGGTAGGTAGACAACCTTTATAAATTTGAACTCTTTGAGAAGTTCATCTTTGAGGTTCGGTAGGTGAGCAGGAGCATTGTCGAGGAGGACGAGGAGGGCTTGCATGGTTAGGTTGTTTTCCTGTAGATATTTCTTAACAGAAGGGCCGAAAACCAGGTTTACCCACTCCACAAAGAACTGCCTGCTGACCCATGCCTTCGGGTTTGCCCTCCTCGTAACTTGTAGTTTATCTTTTAAAATCTTATGTGACTTAAAGAGTCTGGGGTTTTCCGAATGGTATACGAGCAGAGGCTTGATTTGCAGTCGACACTCACATTGGAGCACAGTGCGAGAGTTAGCCTATCCTTCATGGGTTTGTAACCTGGCATCGCCTTCTCCTCTGCCATTATATAAGTCCTATTCGGCATCTTCTTCCAGAAAAGCCCTGTCTCATCACAGTTGACGACTTGCTGGGGGATATATCCTTTGGCTTCTATCAGTTTGGAAAAAGTTTTGAGGTAATCCTCAGCTGCCTTCACATCCGAACTTGCTGCCTCACCATGCCTGACGATGGAGTGAATGCCGGACCTTTTCCTGCAGTTATCAAACCAGCCTCTACTGGCTTTAAATGAGTCTTTCGATGCTTCATCCATGGAAGTGCTCAGGATCTGCTCCAGCAAATCACCGTAAATCGCTCACGCCTTCTCGCATATGGTGCCCTGTGTTAATGTATCTCATTTAAGCTGCTTCTCCATCACCCACACCATCAGTAGATTCTCCATCTTTTCATGGAGAGAGCTACGGAGCTTAGAAATTATTGTAACGCCCTTAGCTGGCATTATACCCTTTATCGACTCCTTCTGTTTAAGCACAGTGCATATCATTGAAGTACTACGCCCGTACTGCCTGGCCAAGTCAGCCACTGGCACACCTTGCTCATATTTTTCTATGATTTCACGCTTTAATTCAATCGACATCATCCTCTTCTGAGCACTGACCTTTCCACTCGCTTTCTTCGGACCCATGGTTATAAAAAGAAATGTGATAAAGTATGTAAATGCACAAAAGATGCTTCAACAACGAGGTAAACAAGCACACTGACTGAGGCGTGGGAAACTATGAGATGCTGGAGTCGCGGTAAACTGGTGGGTCGTGTGCAGCAGGCCGATCCATGAGATTACTCATATCTCAAATGTTGCTCATATTTTAAAGCAAAAAATTGCATGCTCGATGGCTCGTATCTCAAAAATCTCGTATGTTAGGGCACTCGTATCTCGAGGTACCACTGTATTGCGGATCTCAACCAGAAATTTTGAAGTTTTCTTTTCACATGTAGCCAAAGTAGGAAAATAAAGTAGATTCTCTAGTGCAGACTGTGTAGTATATGTTTAAGAATTGAGTGCAAAGCATTGCCCAGAAATAGAGAAGATAAAGGAAAAGATGATAATATAAGATGCAGTATCTATTTGAACATAGAATAAAAGGAATAAATGGATATATAAATTAGAAATATAAGCAATGACATGACCATCACCCTTTCTGAAGGAAACAAATAAAAGCTATGAAACCCTTTATATAAAGGAAATGTGTAAATGAAACAGATAAAAGCTATGCAATTATTTATATGGAAGAAATGTGTAAGTGTTTATGCTGAAAAACATGTATGTAAATTCTGTGCATTCTCTGACTTCTATGAATTTTATTATCAGTAAAGTGTCATTGGATCATAGACTAAAATTCCCTTTTCTAGACAGGGCTATATAAACTGTAGAGTAATATCCCCAAGAGCACAGAAATAATAGGGCTATGAATGACAATTTGTAAAAAAAATATTCCCCCTCCAATAAATGGGCAGAAGTCAGGTGTGAACAGGAAGCTAAAATTAGGAGAAGAAACAAAAACAATATTAAAATAGAATGTCAAAAATATGAACAAATAAATAGACACATGTATTAAAAACACACACACACAAAAGGTCCTAACTCTTTTGGCTCAGTGATAAAGCATCAACATGTGGACTGAAGGATACTGAGTTTCATTCCAGTCAAGGGCACATGCCTGGGTTGTGGGCTAGATCCCCAGTGGGGGTGTGCAGGAGGGAGCCAATCAATGATTTTCTCTCATCATTGATGTTTCTATCTCTCCCTCTCTCTTTCTCTCTGAAATCAATAAAAATTAAAATAAATAAGCACACACACACACACACACACACACACACACACACACACATATTCTGATCCTGAGAACCACAGTGAAGTTAGAGATCAAGTAAGATAATGGATGGTACTAGACAAAGATTCTCAAGTCTAAATGAAACTGATTCTTGAGCTTTCAGAGAGGCTGTAACTCAGTCAAGTATGCAAACAGACAAGGAAGAGCTCCCTCACATCACAAGCCTGTCTAGAAAGAAGTTTCCTGGAGAGATGAAGCTTTTAGATAAGGTCTTTATAGCTGTAGAATCTATATGCTGATTTCCAGAGGCAAGAATGAAATCAGTGCTCAAAGACCCCCCCTTCCCATATATGTTGTGGACACAAGAAGGTTATCTAATGTACATCCCAAGATGGGATTTATCTATTTAGGGGGACTCAGACACCCTCTGGTTAATTGTCCCTAAGTTCAAATTTAACTTAGTGGTCAATTACTAACAGGGGCTTCTTAGTACCCTGTATGCGAAGAACACAAGCTAAATTCTTGGTTTCCCACGCTATTCCCTCCTGTCTGTGTATGCACCCTGAGTCAAGTGCTACAGAGAAGTTCTTTATTCCATCAGTACCATGTTATCATTTAACCAATAGAATGACCTGCCCACACAGATCAAAATGCTATAAAATGTTCCCATCAAACTGAATAATTTGGAAACCTCATTTATATGAAATACACTAAAATTGGAACTTTCTTTGAAAAAAAAAAAACAGTTTCTCTTTTCTCTCAGTTTCTACCAGAGGCTGTCTCCCAGTTTGCAAACTTTTATCTGAATAAAGTCCCTGATTTGTTTACTTCAGTATATCTTGGATTTGTTTAGAATGTGAACTTAAAAATGTAATCTTTTATGAATTTATCTGTGTTTCCAGGAAATAATACAATTTTATCACCTCCTTTTATATATAATAAAGGTAAAAACAAAATGTAGCAGTAATGAGGGGATTATGCAAAGTAGAATTAAGATAATTAGATGATTTTTAATTTCATAAATCACACAATACACCTCTTATTTGAGCTGTTTTTTGTTGATTATTCTATTTTATAATATATGGCTTTTAAAGGCAGAAATCATGTAAAGAATATTTTAAATTATCCCTATAGTATCTAGAAGCGTCATGTACATGTAATAACATGTTGTCAATAAGAATTGAGTGATTAGCCTAATTGAATATTAAAAGTAGTTTATTTAAGTTATTCATTAACTATGACCCAGATTGTCATTATTTTGCAAATTGATTTGTTTGAAATAGTTGGAGAAACAAATTTAAATAAGCAAGACAATTTAAATAAGAAGGAAAAGTCAGCATTAAAACAAACTTTCAAAATAAAAATTTGGGACAAATAGTTTGTAAAGCATTGTCTTTCAATCAAATTTCATAGCTGAACTTTTTAACATACTATATCTGTTTTAAATCATGATCTATAGCTAATGCTTTCTATTAATTTTGTTACAAACAGAAAAAAAATATGATATAAAAATATAATAATGCTCAGAATTATTTATATAATTACATGAAGTATTTTTAAATGTTTCCATTATTTTTGTGCTGATCTGAAATGAAATGACTTCTTATGAACACAGCATTACTATGCTATTGAAAATAAAGCAAGTGGTCTCCACCATTCCTATGAATTTTGTATGTGATAATCACATTGTATGTGCTCATGGGGGGTAATTACTTTTTACAGAGAATACCTCATAATTGAAAGGAAAATTCTGACACATTATATTAGAATTTTTTTTTTAAATATGAAGGCTACTTTAAGGAAAGGTCTCCCTCACAGCCAATAGCAGTGCTACAGCTAACATTCAGTAATTTTTACTCCACTTAAACTTCACTATCCTCATTATTTGCCTATGGTGATAAGAAGAAAATGACTAAAATAATAAGTTAACTGCCACTTTTTCTGGAACCTGGTTTTCTTCGCTTAAGCAGGCTACATAGTTTATATATGGCAGCATCTACAGAGTACTTCGTGTGTCAAAGCCAGCACAAAACTTTATGATGTTCGTTGCTATGGTGATTGCTTTTTTTTTAAAGTGAATTGCAGATTAAATAGCTTCATAAAACATACATACATGGTGAGCACATAAACTATAGGTGCCCTGCAGCTATAGTAATTTACACACCGCCTTCTGAAACTAAATAATAATAATAATACAATATCCTTCACTTTTGAAGAGCATATCTAATAAAAATCCTATCGTTGCTTGGCCACCTTGTCTGTTAAGGTCAATGCATTTCCTTCAGAGGAGAATCGTCCTTGCCAAGTTCCAAAGGAAACTACAGTCAGGAAGCAAGAAAGGCGGCTCAGGAAGAGTGGCGGTATTCTCAGCATCCCAGGGCTCCCTATCTGCCACTGTCTCCCCAGGGCAATGCAGAGCACTGTCCCTCCTCATTTCCACATGCCACTTAGGAATGTAGAAGCATTTTTATATTTCCCAGAATTGCATACTTGGACTGATAATATGCAAAAGTGACATGTTATTCTTAGAAGTATCACTGTATTGCTTGGATCTTCATAAACATGGTTCTAACTGTTCATCAGTGGCAGCATTCTGGGGCTGAGAAATCAAGAATAACAGAATTCTTAGAAAATGATAGTCAAAAATTTATTATAATGTCAATAGATCTAAACTCTCTGGATATTCAGGAACACTTTAATTGTATCAACCTTTTGCATTAGATAATTGAACATTCTGTGATAGCTTTTCTATGTCAATTTGTCTCTAAAATACAATATATATATTACCCATATGTGTGTGTGTGTGTGTGTATATATATATATATATATATATATATATATATATATATATATATATGTATGTGTGTGTCGGAAACCAAACATTGTTCTCACTAAATGGATGTAAACAGGAGACCAGAAGGCTGGTCAACCTTAATAGCTCTGAAAGGTCAGAGCTAATCATTCACTGTTTAGTTGAAAACATTGTTAGCTGAAGCAGCCTCTACCTGTTTGTTTCATGTTAATTTCTGTTTTTGTTATTTCCTGCCTAAAGGCTAGGGGGTGTGTCCAAAAGCCTTAATAAAAGGGAAAAAAAAGGCCAGAGCAAGTGGTAGTCCTTTCCACTAGAGCAGTGGTTCTCAACCTTCCTAATGCCACAACCCTTTAAAATATATTTTATTGATTTTTCACAGAGAGGAAGGGAGAGGGATAGAAAGTCAGAAACATCAATGAGAGAGAGACTTCGATCAGCTGCCTCCTGCACACCCCACACGGGAGATGTGCCCACAAGCAAGGTACATGCCCCTGACCGGAATCGATCCTGGGACCTTTCAGTCCGCAGGCCGACACTCTATCCACTGAGCCAAACCGGTCTCAGCAACCGCAACCCTTTAATACAGCTCCTCATGTGGTGGTGCCCCCCAACCATAAAATTATTTCCGTTGCTACTTCATAACTATAATTTTGCTACTGTTATGAACTGTAATGTAAATATCTGATATGCAGGATGTATTTTCATTGTTACAACTTGAACATAATTAAAGCATAGTGATTAATCACAAAAACAATATGTAATTATATATTGTGAAATATTTATTTCTAATTACAAATAAATGAAATTTTGTCTTGAATCATGGTGTAGCATGGGCAACAGTCTTCATATAACAACAGTAAACTACATTGCTACATTTTGCTACACCGAGGAGCGGTGTGTTGGTTCCTAAGACCATGGGAAATATGTGTTTTCTGATGGTCTTAGGCGACCCCTGTTGAAGGATCGTTCAACCCCCCAAAGGGGTCGCGACCCACAGATTGAGAACCACTTCACTAGAGGAAGGCTCCCACCTGGCTCCCCAATATCGCCAAATTAATGTTTTCTAGTCTCATTTCATTTGCATGCGACCTCCTTCAGAATCAGAACCCTGAACTGGGAAGCCTGAACCACGTGGGACATGGAAAGGGGCTCCCAGTGTGTATATACTATAGTATGTATATTAGTTAGGAAGGTTACATTTTTTAACTATAAAAGTTGTGTATTGATTTTTTTAGTCCATTTGCCTAGTCTTTTGTATATTTCTCTCTACATACAAAGTATACGTATTACTCAGACTTCTGCCCTATTTCAACAATGCTACATTACTTATAAAACCTAACTTGGTTGCATTTCTCAAATGTAGACTTTTATTCTTCTGGAAAATTACTCATCCATTTCTTCTTGTGAGTTGGTTTGTGTGCCACACTTCTCTCTACTTGCATTTTCAAAGGTAAAAATGACTGGTATGAAACTCCATTGACCTAAGCTACTGAAGGTCAGCAGTCTCATTCATAATATGCTGCTCCTAAATGTATACCTAAAATCTTGTAACTTCAACTTGATAGGAATGAATGAAGCTAAAAATATTTGCTAGTTACCATAATTTAAAAATATAGTCAATAACCAAAAATTTATAGTCTAATGACAATATTCCTATTTCCCTAATTGCTTCACTCTTTGCTCCAAACCTACCTTACAAGATTGTTGTAAAGATTAAATGTGATCATATATGCAAGGAATGTTTTGTAACCAGTAAATTATTGAAAATCACTAGCCACATACTATTAGTGAAGATAAAATGCTGGAGAGATGGGGTAGATGTGAAATGCCATGCCCAGATGACCCTTAAAATAAATCTACAGCATGCTGCTACCATTACCAGCATTGGTGAATGATGAGGTTAAAAAAAGAAAAAATCAATTTGCATTTTCATATGCTAAATACAGTTACCTTTCTCCTAAGGCAAGGTTACACAGATTCTGTAACCGTGTATATTGTGAAATCTGGATTGTTCTAGACTAGTGATTATTGCCATTGTATCACCTTGCATGCACTGCTATAATGAACACACTAGTGAAGATGTCTAGTTTTTGTAACAGATATTTCCAGCATCATTATCTTTTTATGTGAATTTGAATGTAACCATCCTTCAAAAATGTGACCATGTTGCAAGCATTTTTAGATCTCCAGATCAAAGTAGCAAATCATACATTTGTGCTTCAAATTTATTTTAATTGTAAGCAAAGCTATATAGAAACCAAGACAATAATTTCATTAGTCGTCAGTGTTAATACAGATTTCATAAATACCAGCTGTGGTTTCTCAAATATCTATGCCTGCATCTTTCTTTGAGAGAGGAATCACTTGTCAGATGTGAGGGCTGTTCATCTAACTTCTAAAAGTAGGCATATTCACAACTTCTATTTTTTTTTCATTTATTCAGATTTTTAGGATGAACAATCAGAGCAAAAAGTTGGCAATCCGATATTATTTTGCTTCCTATTTTTGTGCCCTATTTAAAACAAATGTCCTTAATTGACTAAAGATAGCAACAAATCAATTCTATAATGTCAGGAAACTCTGGGAACAGATGTCTGTGTAGATCCCATTCCTCATAGGATCCACTCAGTGTTATAGCTATCCAGGGTTACATGTAATGTTTGTAGCCCTAGTTTCTGTTGGCTGCAACATTTTGATGATGAATATGTGTGCAGAAAATTCTTATTTTTTCTTTTTGAGAATTCAGTCCCTTTTGCATGCCTCTATTCTGAATGCACAGTTCTCTATATATTCACAGAACACTATTTAAAATGAAAAAATTACAAATGTCTCAATTGATGATTGCTCTCTTCTTGTCTATCAGACTTGGATAGAGTTAGAGATGGTAAAAAAAAATATGTAGTTGAAGAGTTAAAAATTCTCAAAGTTAAGAATAGAGTGGAAATTTCCAGAGTGCTGTAACTCAGGTGCAGGTTGTTAGTGTAACCCAGGTGCAGGTTGTTAGTGTGTGTGGTGAAGACAGCCTGCAGCCAAATTGCGGAAGGAGACAAGGCCCAGATGTCTCAAGAGATTAACCCAGAGATAACCAATAACCGCCAGCCACATCCTGTTATCGTAATACTATAAAAATACCCTGTAACTTGGTTCGGGGCTCTCAGCCTCTGCTCTGCTTTCAGAGTACGTTGTGAGCCCCAGCATGCTTGGTGAATAAACCCTTTGCTGTTTGCATGAGAACGTCTCTTGGAGCCTTCCATTGAGCGGCGAGCGTTTCGATCCTTCCATTGTGAATATAAAAAACCCTCATACACTCCAAGTTGATTTTACTTTTTTGCTTTGCAAATAACATGAAACTTCTAGTGGCCCTTGATTGAAAAATGACAGAAGAATTTTACACAAACAATAAAAATATGGTAACATCTGGGTGGCAGTTCTTTTGAGAAGCTATTTATGCTTTTATGATTGTCAGTATATAATCATATTGAGAGTTTCCTCTTCTACAAATATGAGATCTATAAATTAAAAAAGATGAAACTTAAATATGTTGACTACCAACAAATAATACTGAGGACAGAAAACTTAAACTTAAACAAATTACATGTAATTATAAAAATTACAGTTTCCTATAATGTGATATGCCTGAAAAACCTTTTTGTATTAAAGCAAATTATGTGTACAACATAAATATATAGGAAGTTGGAGAAAATGACCTGGGCATTTTCTCTCAACTTGGATTCTATTTACTAGAACTTCATACACAGATATCTCTGATTAAAACTCCTAATTTGAATACCTGACATGTACTAAATTTTTACTCAATTGCCAAAGCAACATATTTATCTTACTGAAATTTCATAAAATCAGCCTCATCCTGTTGCCTTAACTTATTTATTCTTTAGGATTCTAAGAAAGATGTTGGTGAAAGAATATACATCTTTAATGTAATAAAGACATTATCTGGGTGTTAATTTTGTATCCTGCTATGTTGCTGAATGATTTGTTAAATATAGTCCTGTTTTCTTGGTTTTTTTTTTAGTGGAGTCTTTAGAGTTTTCTTTGTACAATATCATGTCATCTGAGAATAATGACAGTTTTGCTTCCTCCTTTCCAATTTGGATGCCTTTTCTGTTTTCTTGTCGGATCACTGTGGCTAGGACTTTCAGTACTCTGTTGAATTGGAGTGGTAAAAGCAATTATCCCTGTCTGTGTTCCTGTTCTTAGGGTGAATTTCTACTTTTTCATTTATTCAGGTTCCCAGAATAAACTATTGAGTATGATGTTGGCTGCAGGTTGATCATATGTGGCTTTTATCTTGGGCTTTATTACAAATTACAAATAAACTTAGAGTTCCTACCTAACAAATAGCTAATTGGCAACTATGAACTTGTCACAATGGAAATGTTTTCTTAAAAATATGAATATTTTGAGAAAATGACATATACTTATCTGCGGAAAAATTAAGTGGTCTGTTAAATATAGGCTCCCTAGAAAAATACTGTGAAATGTGCATATTTATATGCAGATACAATATTCCCTATTTAATGTCTCCTACCTAGACACAATCCACACATCCAATTTGAGAAGCAATGTGGACTGGATTAAATTAATGCACTGAAAGTTCACTGAGTGGACAGAACTCAAACTCTGGGACTGTTGCTGACTTTATGGACATGAACTCTGGGATCAAATTGCAGTTGCTGATTGAACTATCTGGGTGACTCACAGACGCCCGCAGAAAGGACCAGTTCACTGACGAGACTGGCTGGAGTCAGGCTTTTGAGTGTGTCTGCAGTTCCCGGACTATCACATGGCTGCATACATTTACCACCACACTGGATATGGAGACATGCTCCCAATAGTAGATCTGGAGTGAAGACTAGCTATAAAAATTATTTGGAGTGTTCCTTACAGGAGATATATATCTATTATCTTCCATTTATTTAATTACTAGAGGCCCAGTGCACAACATTCATGTACTCTGGGGGCAGGAGGAATATCTCAGTGCAGCCTGCACCCTTTTGCAGTCCAGGTGCCCTTGAGGGATGTCCAACTAATGGCTTAAGCTGACAGTCAGACATCCTTAGTGCTGCTGCGGAGGCAGGAGAGGCTCCCGTCACCGCCGCTGTGCTCACCAGCTGCAGCTGGGCTTCTGGATGAGCAGCACTCCACTGTGGGAGCTCACTGACCACCCGGAGGCAGCTCCTACATTGGGTATATGCTTCCCAGTGGTCAATGCTCGTCATAGTGACTGGTCATTCTACCATTCAGTCAATTTGTATATTACCCTTTTATTATATAGGATTCAATTATTTACTTAGAGCTGTATGTACTTATTTTCTACTTTATAGTCTATTAGAGGCCCGGTCAGTGCACAACATTTGTGCACTCAAGGGGGAGGAGTCCCCTCAGCCCAGCCTGTGCCCTTTAGTAGTCCAGGAGCCCTCGGGGAATATCCGACTAACAGGTTAGGCCCGCTCCCCATGGACATCTTTAGCGCTGCCACAGAAGTGGGAGAGGCTCCCGCCACTGCCACTGTGCTCACCAGCCATCAGCCCATCTGCCCTCCTGGTAAGTCAGTGCACATTTTAGCAATTAGTCATTCTACTGTTCAATCATTTTGCATATTACCCTTTTATTATATAGGATTACTATATTACTTGTTTTGATACACAAATTGCTTAACTTGGACCATTGGGAGAACCCAAAACTCTAGCACTCATCCTGAAATATAGCCTACATCTAACTATGTGGTACTTTCCAGTAATGCCTTTCACCAATATAAAACCATCTTCAATCCTCTGCTCATCATTCTCTTGTTTTCTCTTGTGTTTTATTTTATCTATATGTATTCTTAAAATGGTTATGGGTTTTTTGAAAGACATAACATTATATGTAAATATTTGGTAGTATTTTTCCATTATTATCATATTGTTAGATTAATACATATTATTGCATGTTATTGTTGTTCATGAATTTTGATTAACACTTTTATGTAAATATAACAACATATAAGTTAGTATATCATATACACTGAGGAACAATTTTTACTTGGCTGAATCATTTGAATCAAATGAGAGGTTCTTCAATATATAAGAAGATCAACTGGAAAACATCCAAGGGCAATTATAGCTAAAGCTTATGTGAGATAAATCAACACATGCTTTTAAACAAAAACAAAAAAAAATTATCTGAGCTACTATGTTACTTCAAAAATAATATCAAAAATGACACATTTTTATTATTTCCATTATCTCTAGACCTTAAAAATAAACATTTATTTGGGATAATCTTTATTATCTCATGTCTCTGTCAGTAGAATTATATAGATTAAGTTCCCATCTAGAAAATGTAAATTTTGTGGGGTTTCCTTTTTTTTAAAAAAAATTGTATTTATGTTACTTTTCAAATCAGAACACAATGGTAATTTGCAAAATGGTCATGAAGAATGTCATGACTAAAGAATACCAGTGATGGAATTTAAATGATTCCCTTAAAATGTATTATGTATAAGGAAAGGATGAAGAGGCCTCATGATAGATGTATTGTTCACATTATTCTCTTTCCCCCATGGCTGCCTAATCAGCTTTTATACTCCTTATTCTCTCATCTTTGTACACAGGCCTGTTCAAGAATATCCGTGTAGAGGGCTGCAAAGCTATTACTTTTGTTTGACCTGAATAGACATCCTCTACAATAGGCAGAATATTGCTTCACCTTCTTAAACATTAGTATAACTTTGCTATCTGTTGCTGTCTAAAAAGGCCTACATATTGGATGATCAGCACTCTTGATAAAATGAGGAAAAGTTAATTCATTTAAGAGAAATACTATCATATAACTATTGACTTCCATGAGAATTTTGAGCAGTTTAGGATTAGCTGCATTACAATGTGAAAAGTTGATTGGTGTACCAAATTTACATAGAATCAAATGAGAGGGAAAGATAGGAAGAGAGGTACTAGTGGTCACAATAAGAATCTCTATGCATATATGCATAACCCAAGGACACAAACAATAGTGCAGTATGTCTAGTGATTGGTGGGAGTGAGGTGGAGGGAATCAGTAACGGTGGGAGGTTGGTGGGGAAAGGGAAAGAAGACATCTATGATACCTTCAAAAATAAAGATACATTTTTTTAAAAAAAGAAACTAAGAAAAGTAAAATAATAATAATAATAATAATAATAATAATAATAATAATAGGTAAGTAAATACAGCAACTCCAAGGCATATCATTAGATGATAATATAAACTGATGAGAAAAGATGATTTTATGATATTATGGTTCTACGTATTTTCTTCAGAGCACTAAATTGGAAGAAACTACCCTTCAAACACCAGTACATAACTGCATAAAAAAAAAAAAAGTCGTATACATTAGATTCCATTCAAGACATAATTCTGTGCTATTAAATTGATTAGTTCTATAAGACTAAGAACAAGAGTCAGTTCTTGTGCCATTTTGTATTCTCACCAGCAGCAAATGGAGGCACCTATTGTTCTGCATCCTTGCCAAGATTTTGTATTATCAGTGTTTTCATTTTGGCCATTCTAATAAGTGTGCATCATTGTTTACATTAAGCATTTTAAAAGCCTCACAATACATTATAAGATAAACAAGTTCTGGGGATCTAATGTACAACATGGGGATTATAGTTAACAATACTGTACTGTATATATGAAATTTGCTAAGAGAATACATCTTAGGTGTTCTCATCACACACAAAAATGGTAATTATATGAGATGAATTGATTATGGTATCTACTTCATAATGTATATTATATTAAATTACCATGTTACACACCTTACATATACATATAATTTTTGTCAATTATACTTTAATAAAGTAGAAAGCAAAACAATAGACAGTTTTAATGTGGGCATTAAAAATTAATCAATATCTGTGTGTGTATTGTATGTATTTGATAGGTTGGATATTAACATTTGTAGATTAAGTAGTATAATTTATGTACAAAGATAATGTTTTAACATAATAATACATTTTTTATGTTTTTTTCTCCTAGCCTTTCTATTTTTAGAAGAATGCTATTGTGCCCATTTAAAGATAAGAAAATGCAGCCTTAGGTTGATAGCTGTAGATTACTAACTAGAAGAACAGAGATGTAAATTCAGGTTCATCACATTTTTATCATCATTTTTATTACTTTATAAGTTTTTTAATCTTTAAATAAAATGATCTCTTATAGTTCTAAAATATTATGATACTATGGACTCTTGTGATTGGATTGAGCATCTAATTTTATTGTAACAGGTTTTAATTAGGATGACCACTTGTATTTTAAAACTGATCCTCTGCACATTGATTCATTTTATAAAATTGCTTCCTTGGCAGGAAAATTTTTTCCACAACAAATGTGTTTAAGTTGTATGGTTAATATAGCTTAAACTGTAATGCTTTATATATTTAAGTTGGTTTCCTAATTCTCATTTGTAGGAAAGCCCAAATAAACTCATAACAATTATTCTTTTTTTTCCTTTTTTTTATTAATTTTTATACATATCTCCCTATTGCCCCACTCCCTCCCAGGCATAACCCAACCCTCCAGTGTCTATGTTCATTGGTTATGCTTATATGCATGTATACAAGCCATTTGATTGATCTCTTGTCTACCACACCTAACTTTAATCTTCCTGCTGTAATTTTACAGTCTGTTTGAAGCTTTACTGTCTCCGTATCTATCCTTTTGTTCATCAGTTTATAATGTTCTTTATTATCCACGAATGAGTGAGATCATGATGATTCTCCTTCATTGACTGGCTTATTTCACTGAGCATAAGGCTCTCCAGTTCCAACCAGGTTACTGCAAATGGTAAGAATTCCTTCTTTTTAATGGCAGCATAGAATTCCATTGTGTAGATGTACCACAGTTTTCTGATCCACTCATCTGCTGACAGGCACCTAGGCTGTTTCCAAATTGTAGCTATTGTAAATTGTGCTGCTATGAACATAGGGGTGCATAAATCCTTTCTGATTGATGTTTGTAATTTCTTAGGATAAATTCCTAAGAGTGGGATTACAGCATCAAATGGGAGATCCATTTTTAGTTTTTTGAGGAAACTCCATACTGTTCTCCACAGTGGCTCCACCAGTCTGCATTCCCAGCAACAGTGCACAAGGGTTCCTTTTGCTCAGCATCCTCGCCAACACTTGTCGTTTGTTGATTTGTTGATGATTGCCATTCTGACAGGTGTAAGATGGTATCACATTGTCATTTTGATTTGCATCTCTCGGATGATTAATGACTTTGAACATGTTTTCATGTGTCTCTTGGCCTTCCTTCTGTCGTCTTTCGAAAAGGTTCTATTTAGATCTTTTGCCCATTTTTTTATTGGATCCTTCATCTTCCTTTTATTAAGTTGTATAAGTTGGCTGTAGATTTTAAAGATTAAACCTTTATCAGTGATAACATTTGCAAATATGTTCTCCCATACAGTGATCTTTCTTGTTGTTTTGTTGATGGTTTCTTTTGCTGTGCAAAAACTTTTTATTTTGATGTAGTCCCATTTGTTTATTTTTTTCTTTAGCTTCCATTGCCTTTGGAGCAGTATCAGTAAGGAAGTTCTTTCAGCCTATATCTGACATTGTGCTGCCTGTGGATTCCTCTAGTATTTTTATGGTTTCCCTTCTAATGTTTAAGTCCTGTATCCATTTTGAGTTTACTTTTGTATATGGTGTAAGTTGGTGGTCCAGTTTCATTTTTTTGCATGTATCGTCCAATTTTCCCAACACCATTTATTGAAGAGGCTATCTTGGCTCCATTGAATGTTCATGCCTCCTTTGTCAAATATTAGTTGAGCGTAGTGGTTTGGTTGGATATCTGGGTTCTCTATTCTATTCCATTGGTCTATATGTCTGTTCTTGTGCCAGTACCAGGCTGTTTTGAGGACAGTTGCTTTGTAGTATAGCTTGAAATCTGGTATTGAGATCCCACCTACTTCATTCTTCTTTCTCAGAATTGCTGTAGCTATTCGGGGTCTTTTTTTGTTCCAGATGAATCCATGAAGAATTCCTTCTAGGTCTGGAAAATATGTCGTTGGTATTTTAATGGGTAGTGTATTGAATCTGTAGATTGCTTTGGGTAGTATGGACATTTTAATGATGTTGATTCTCCCAATCCATGAGCATGGTATGCTCTTCCATCGGTTAACATCTTCCTCTATCTCTTTTTTCAGTGTCCTGTAGTTTTCTGCATATAGGTCTTTCACCTCTTTAGTTAGGTTTATTCCTAGGTATCTTAATTTTTTTGGTGCAATGGTAAATGGGATTGGTTTTTTAGTTTCTCTTTCTGTAATTTCACTATTAGTGTATACAAATGCCACAGACTTCTTAGCATTAATTTTGTATCCAGCTATATTGCCAAATTCATTAATTAAGTCAATTAGTTTTGTAATGGAGTCCTTAGGGTTTTTTATGTACAATATCATGTCATCTGCAAATAAGGACAGCTTTACCTCTTCTTTTTCAACTTGGATGCCTTTTATTTCTTCTTCTTGTCTAATTGCAATGGCTAATACTTCCAGTACTATGTCGAACAGGAGAGGTGAGAGTGGGCATCCCTGTCTTGTTCCTGTTCTTAGGGGAAATGGTTTTAGTTTTTGCCCATTGAGTATGATGTTAGCTGTAGGTTTATCATATATGGCTTTTATGATGTTGAGGTATGATCCTTCTATTCCCACTTTGCTGAGAGTTTTTATCAAGAAATGGTGTTGGATTTTGGCAAATGCTTTTTCTGCATCAAGTGATATGACTATGTGATTTTTATCTCTCAATTTCTTTATATGATGTATCACATTTATTGATTTGCAGATATTGTACCATCCCTGCATTCCTGGGATGAATCCTGCTTGGTCATGGTGTATGATCTTTCTGATGTACTGCTGGATCCCATTTGCTAGAATTTTGTTGAGGATTTTGGCATCTATGTTCATGACAGATATTGGCCTATAATTCTCTTTCATTGTGTTGTCTTTATCTGGTTTTGGTATTAGGGTGATGCTGACTTCATAGAAGGTGTTTGGAAGTGTTCCTTCTTCTTGAATGTTTTTGAATAGTCTGAGGAGGATAGGTTTTAGTTCTTCTTTAAATGTTTGGTAAAACTATCCTGTGTAGCCATCTGGTCCTGGGCTTTTATTTGCTCGAAGCTTTTTGAATACTGCTTCAATTTCTTCCATAGTTATTGAACTAGTGAGATGTTTGGCTTCCTCCTCATTGAGTTTTGGAAGGTTATATTTTTCTAGGAAAATGTCCATTTCTTGCAGGTTGTCCAATTTGTTGGAATAGAGTTGTTCATAGTATTTTTTAACAATCCTTTGTATTTCCACAGGGTCTGTTGTTATTTCTCCCCTTTCATTTCTGATTTTGTTTATTTGGGTCTTCTATCTTTGCTTCTTGGTGAGCCTGGCTAGAGGCCCATCAATCTTATTTATCCTTTCAAAGAACCAGCTCTTTGCTTTGTTGATCTTTTGAATTGTTTCTTTGGTCTCCAAGTTGTTTATCTCTGCTCTGATCTCCACTATTTCCTTCCTTCTGAGTACACTGGGCTTTTCTTGATGCTCTTGTTCTAGCTCTTTGAGTTGTAGGTTTAGGTAATTTATTACCATTGTTTCCTGTATTTTCCAGTAGGCTTGTAGGGCTATGAACTTCCCTCTCAAGACTGCTTTCACTGTGTCCCATAAATTTTGTATTGTTGTGTTGTCATTGTCATTTCTTGCCATGATGTTTTTTATTTCTTCCTTGATCTCTCTGGTTACCCTGTCGTTGTTTAATAGCATGCTGTTTAGTCTCCATGTGTTTGATTTCTTTCTATTGTTTTTATAATAGTTGATTTCCAATTTTATGCCACTGTAGTCTGAGAAAATGCTTGATATGATTTCTATCTTCTTGAATTTGAAGAGACTTTTCTTATGACCCAACATATGATCTATCTTTGAAAATGACCCATGTGCACTGGAGAAGAATGTATATTCTGTGGCTTTGGGGTGAAATGTTCTGAAGATGTCAATAATTCCATCTGGTCTAGTGTATAATTTAGGATCGATGTTTCTTTGCTAATTTTTGGTTTAGAGGATTTGTCCAATGGTGACAGTGGGGTATTAAAGTCTCCTACTATGATTGTATGGCTGCCAATCTCTTCCTTAATATCCTCCAAGAGTTTTTTTATATATTTAGGTGCTTCTATATTGGGTGCATATATGTTTACCAGAGTTATTTCTTCTTGTTAGATTGTTCCCTTTAGTATTATGAAGTGGCCTTCTTTATCTCTTGTTATGTCCTTCACTTTGACATCTAATTTGTCAGATATAAGTATTGCAACTCTAGCTTTTCTTTCATTTCCATTTGTCTGAAATACCATCTTCCATCTCTTCACCCTCAATCTGTGTGCATCTCTTTTCCTGAGGTCTTTTTCTTGCAGTCAGCAGATATATGGATCATGTTTTCTTATCCAATCGGTTACCCTATGTCTTTTGATTGGAGCATTTAATCCGTTTACATTTAATGTTATTATTGATAAGTACTTATCTGTTGCTATTTTTAGTCCTTACCCCCGAGTTCCTTCTTCGCTTCCTCTTTCTTTTTATTACAGCAGACCCTTTAACATTTCTTACATTGCTTGTTTGGTAGTAATATATTCCCTTAGTCCTTTTTTTGTCTGTGAAGCTTTTGATTTCACCTTCAATTTTGATTGAGAGTCTTGCAGGGTACAGTATTCTTGAATTCACACCCTTCCTTTGCATGACTTTGTATATTTATTTCCATTCCCTCTGGCCTGATGAGTTTCTGTTGAGAAGTCAGTAGCTAGTCTTATGGGGGTTCCTTTGTAGGTAACTTTCTGTTTCTCTCTGGCTGCTTTTAAGATTCTTACTTTGTCATCAGTGTTTGCCAATTTAATTATAATGTGCCTTGGTGTCGGTTTGTTGGGGTTCATTTTGCTTGGGACTCTGTGAGCTTCTTGGATTTGTGTGGGTTTTTCTTTCCTATATTCGGGAAATTTTCTGTCATTATTTCTTCAAACAGGTTCTCTAATCCTTGTTCAATTTCCACTCTTTCTGGAACCCCAACTATGCGGATGTTGTTTTGTTCCTGTTATCCCAAAGTTCCCTTAGGCTCTCCTCTTGCTTTTTAACTTTTTTTTCTAGAAGCTGCTGTACTTGGGTATTTTTTTCTACGCTGTCTTCTAGCTCACTGATGCGGCCTTCTGCTTCTTCTAGTCTACTTTTAATGTTTTCTATTGAGTTCTTTATAGCAGTGATGTCATTTTTCATTTCTTCTTGTTTATTCTGCACCTCCTCTAGGTTCTTCTGCATTTCTTCTTGCTGCTTCTTCATCTCCTCTTAGGTCTTCTTCATTTCCTCTTGGCTCTTACTCAGATTGTCGATTTTGTCTTCCATTCTTTTCATCCACCTTATGATCATTTCTTTGAACTTTTTCTCAGGCAGGCTTATTTCTGCTTCTATTTTATTTACTTCCTTTTCTGGTGAAACCTGCCTTTCTGTCTTATGTGGGCTGTTTCTTATTCTGTCCATGGTCTTTCTTCTCCAGGTGTCTGGTTATGTAGTTCTCTTTCCTACGTTGATTGAAAGGCAAAAACTACAACACGACCAGGTACAGCACACAAGGCACTTTTCGTGTGCCGTGTGGATCTATGAATCCGCCGCCCGCGTGTCTGCGCTGTTTGGAGAGCTGTGTTCTGGGTCCCTGGCTGCTCGATGGGTGCCCCAGCCGCAGGCTTCAGACCACCGCAGACATCTACCTCCCTCTGCAAGATGGCGCAGTGTCCGCGTTCACGCTAGTGGCTCCGGCAGACAAAATCCCTGTGGCAGTGGGGCTGCCTGGCCAGGAGAGTCCTGTCCAGCAGTCCCCCACCTTCTCTTGGAGGATAACTGACTCTTTACTTGCCAACAAACACTCCCAGTGCGACTCTCAGCCACTCTTTCTCCCTCTGCCCAGCGACAAAGCTCCAGACGCATCTGTCTACCCCACTGCCATTTTCTAGGATCCAACAATTTTTCTTAATAATAAAAACTTTCAGTTATAAAATGTTTACAATTACCAGGTGTTATTCATTTAATTTTCACCAAAAAGCTGCGAGGCAGATAAAATGACTGAAGGTTAGTCAATAGTCTACAAATTAATATAGGATATTTAAGTATTAAAAAGCAAGATTTGAACCCAGGTCTTCCTTACTCTTTAATGAAAAGTACATGAAGATGGAATAAGATGGTGATATTAGAAAAATGAAGTATAGGATTTGATAATGAGAAACATAAAATTCAGAGCCTAAATAAAGAAAAAAGGAAAGAGATGGTATATTGCAGATACTCCCAAATTTTATATGTTAGAAGATACTACTATATAGAATACCAGAGGTCCAGTGCACCAATTCGTGCACTGGTGGGGTCCCTTGGCCTAGTCTGCAGGGATCGGGCCAAAACTCACTCTCTGACATCCCCTGAAGGGTCCTGGATTGCAAGAGGGTATTCCTCAGATGATGCTCCCCAGAATTGGGCTCCCACCTCTCTTGCCCTGGGTGCATCACCTGGGAACCACAGCAGCCAAGTCACCACAGTTGGGAAGCTCCTACATTAAGTATCTGCCCTCTGGTGTTCAGCACATGTTATAGCTACCAATTGGAGCATCTGCTCCCTATGGTCATTGCCATCATAGTTACCAGACAGATGGTTAAATGGCCAGATATTCACTTAGGCTTTTATATATATAGATGGGTTAAATTAGAGAATTCCTAACAATTATCTCTTTTCATATTCAGTTAAACTTTTTACAATATTTAAGTGGAAATATATTTGGATAGAAAAAAATATTCCAGAGTATCATGACAATTTTATTCAAAATAAATATTTTCTATATATAAGGAATTGTTTCATATATTTAGAGAGAAACGGGTATATGTTTCAAGGTTTGTACTGGCAGAATATTCAGACATGAGCAGATGATCAAAGTGGTGTATATATTATAATGTGAAATACAAAAAGACTAGCGAGGGTATAAAATACAGTAAGCTTTTTTATAATTCTGTAGTCAGGGATGCCTTCTTGGACTTGAGTCATTTAATCGTGGAAGCAACTTTGATAAGTAGAGATGAAATAGAGAACATTCCAAGAAAGGGAAACTGAATAAATAGAACTAGAAAAAGAATGTATTTGGAGAGGAAAAATGTTTCTTTTCTGCTATTTCATGTGTGTGTGTGTGTGTGTGTGTGTGTGTGTGTGTAATTGCACATGCACCAATCTGTAAAGAATGGTAGTGCAAGATCTTGGAGGCCCTGAGGTTTTATGATGGGAAAATCAATCCCAGATGAGCAAATAACTGATTCATTTGTTTTATCTCTACTGATGAACACATATCTTATTTCACACTATATAATTTCTTTCAGAGACAACAATGGATTTATTCAGTCTCTGTCATTTATTTCCTAAGATAAATAATGGCAGTTCATTCACATTTTCCTTTTAACCTTTATTTTATAATATTGTGTTTATATTTGTTACTCTTCCCTAAGTTAGCTATTCATATGTCACTTCTGTGTGGGCACAAAACTTATTTAGCATCCCAAATAAGCTTTGCCTGCTGCTGAGGAGAGAGGATGATGTGTACCATTACTGGTTTTTATGAGGTCTTCAACAATATATAGCAATTTTTCTGTGATGATTTGATAAGTAGCTATAATCTCTACAACTTTGCTTTTTCTTTTCAATGGTGAGACAGGGTTGCAGTGAAGTATTAACCTTCATAGAATTAGTTTTAATTTTTTTTTTTAGATTTTTATTTTCAAGAATCTAAAGTGGTTTTCCTAAAAACCATGCCATTAAAATTAAAAATGAATATAATGTATAATCTGTCTCATTAATGCTGAAGAGTATAGTACTTTTGGCATGAGGTGAGCCTATTTGTCATATTATGCAAGATTTTTTTTTTTACTAATACTGTCTAACAGATAACTCATTAAAGGAAAAAATATATTCTAGGTGAGACTTTCTCAGTTAACATGACAATCTAATCAATATAAAATACCATGTAAATAAGACACGTTTCAAAGGAAGTTTTTGTTTTTTTCATCTGGACAAAAATTTGATACCAAAATTTTGTGGCTATGCTGATAAATCTGGCTTCAGAATCCTGCAGCTGATTCTATATCACCAAATATAACTTTCTTTGTATCTTTAAAGATGTACATGACTCTAAAAATTAGATAGCATACTATTTTGTCCATTGTGTTTGAATTTCCATTAGATATATATCTCACTCCATTAGGGGCACACACTATAAAATCTACTGGCGATAGAAGCAACATAGACTATCAATGTATTGTGAATAAGTTTTTCATGGGGTGATGTGAGGTCGGGGATTGGATCAATTCAAAGGTCAGAAACAATTTTGCCTTCATTCGGGTGTTGCAGAAATGGTCAAAGGGGAAAGGAAAATGTTTTCTTTGTCTGGCAGTGGGTCCAAAGAGCCTTGTAACGAACACATTTCAATGACTGATCAGTATTTTTCAGCAGATTATCAGAGGATTGTAGGTTATAAATAAAATATTCAATTTTCCTCAAATTTCAAAATCAACATGAAAATTCCAGGTTCCAAATAATAGCTTTTTCTTCTTTTAAAAAATATATATTTTATTGATTTTTTTTACAGAGAGGAAGGGAGAGGGATAGAGAGTTAGAAATAAGAGAGAAACATGGATCAGCTCCATTCTGCACGACCCCTACTGGGGATGTGCCCACAACCAAGGTATATGCTCTTTTTTTTTTTTTTAATATCCAGCCATCAATCTAGTAATTTTTTAAATTATTTTTTATACATATCTCCCCATTGCCCCCCCTCCCTCCCAGGCATACCCCAACCCCCCAGTGTCTATGTTCATTGGTTATGATTATATGCATAGATACAAGACCTTTGATTGATCTCTTATCTACCTCACCTAACTTTAATCTTCCTACTGTAATTTCACAGTCTGTTTAAAGCTTTACTGACTCTGTATCTATCCTTTCGTTCATCAGTTTATAATGCTCTTGACTGGGATCGAACCTGACACCTTTCAGTTCACAGGCCCACACTCTATCCTCTGAGCCAAACCAGTTTGGGATCCAAATAATACCTTTTTGTGTTCTTATTGGCTGTACTTCTAAGTGAGCCATCGCCATTATTTACACATGGATCTCTTCCTTCATTTATCAGGATAGAATTTTCTCCTAGATTATTTTGAATTTATCTACATGCTGTCCATTCAAAAGGAAAACAAGTCCCCTCATTGTTTTCATATATATTTGGACAGAAAAAATATGGCAATATTCTACCTAAGTGAATGAATAAGAAGTGTATTCCTGGGCCTTTTACTTGAATTGAAATCTTGGAGTGAGATATAATTTAGCAATATTAATCTAATCCCTAGTGAAGAGTTTACTATCACTAGGAAATGTCATACATTTACTACACAGATTGCCATTCTTATTGGTTATCAATCTACAAAGCTGTGTTTAATATATCATTTTTAATATATATATTTTTTTATTTCAGAGAAAAAGGAAGAGGAAGAGTGAGAGAGAAGCATCAGTTATGAGAGAGAATCATTGCTAGGCAGCCTCCTGCATGAACCCCATTGGGAATTGAGCATGCAACTCGGGCATGTGCATTGACCTGGAATCCAACCACAACCTCCTGATTCATAGGTTAACACTCAACCACTGTGCCATACTGGCTTGGGCTGTTTTTATCAATTCTTATTCCAACACTGGATGGAGATCATGACTATTGATAACGATAAAGCTAAACTAGTTATGTTGCCCAGCTTAATCATCAGAGGATAATGATGATAGTTATTGAGAACTTATTAGAAGCTGGAGAGCCATATGTGATCATATTATTTTAATGCTACACTTTTATTTGGCTTAGCATCTACTCATAAGTGCATCAGTAACATTCAGAAGAAATTGTAAAAAGATAATGACTAGAAAATAATCTTTTTAATGATGGCTGTTATATTTTTTAAGAATGGCCATAAAGCTTTAAAAGTCTACTGAATCATATATCATAATGAAAATATACTTCCATGTTAGCCCGTTTCAAATAAATGCTCCCAAGGAATGTGGACTTCACCTGACAAAGAACCCAAGCTCATTACCGCTAAAGTAATCAATAACCTCTGCTAATGTGTTCAGCTGGCGACACTGACCAGATCAATAAAACCTGCCACATGCTTTTGTTTTAGGAAATGAAGCCTTTTAGTTCTTAATTAAGGGAGAGACCTCACATCCGTAATGATGTTTGCAATGAATATTACCACAGAGAACACGGGAATGGATCTGAGTTGTTTTTTTGTTTTGTTTTGTTTTGTTTTTCATTAAAGAACTGCATATAGAAGAAGAAAAAAAAACAAAGGTTAAAAATAAGGAGGGCTTTCTTTATTGCTTCCTTAGCATTGTGAAATGCAAACTCATAGAAAATAGTGTTCACCTTGAAGTGAGAAAGTAGCGAAAAATTTAGTTTTGGAAGCACAGTGGCAGAAAGCAAAAATTCTTTGCTTAAAAAAAAAAATCTCCAAATGGCAACCAAGCAAGGCAATAACTTTGAAGCAGAAACCAGAGAGTCAACTGCCTGGAGAGTTTGCAAACAGAGATGACATGGAAAAGGAGCAAATTACAACAATATATAGGTATTTGCTAGAGCCTTGTCAGAGAATTGAACACCCTACAGTCGCATCCAGTGCTCTATGTGACTTTGTTTTTAACAACCAGGACATCTATGTAATGTAATTTTATCATGTATAGTTTTTAAAATGTAGAACTCCAAGCCGTGTTCTAGTGAAAAACACTTTATAAAATATTAGCTATTTATTCAGTAAAAGTAATGAAATAATATTGGACTCAACACCTGACCCTGAGATACACCTTTTTGAAAGCTAAAAGACATTATCAGTGAGCAAGATGATTGTTTCCTTACTTTAAAAAATACTTTTATTGCTAATATCTTTGAGTATAAAATCAATATATTCTTGGAACACACCTATAAAAATAGGTATGATACCTAACTGCTTTATCATATATAAGTGAAGAGTTAGAGGACTCAGCTCTGCTCTACATCAGTATCTGATAATACTTCCTTGATATTTCCATATCCTTATTTATTGATCCTGGTTGGGTATAATAGACCTCCTCACATCAGGATAGTCTCACTTATTCATTTAGTCATAAGATGGATAGTTCTGGCTTTAGTCTTTACTAACAATTAATATTAGCTTGGATGTGCTAAAAGAAGTTATTTCTAAAAGTTTTCTCACTAACTTTGGATATTTGCAATTTAAGCATTGTTTTCTGCTTTATAAGTGAGTTTAAATCTTGAACAGATTGAAATAACCTCTTAATGTTCCCCAAGTGTTTTTCTTTCTCCTTTGTTACAGATTTAGATCAAATAACGCCTTTGGAAACTTCACCTTTTATCTACATAAAAGATGAGGGCAGATGTTCCAAATGCTTTGTATAGCTTTAAAAATGTTTCAAAACCCTGTGTGCTCTGCACATGAATCCTTTTGCTTACACGGGTGTATTTTTAAACTTATTGGCCACCTACCAGATATCCTACCCAACTAGCTGTATAATCACTAGGGACTCAACAGGAGGAGAACGCAGGACAAATAGAAGTAGAAACACTGAAGCCTATGAGAACTAACTTAAAACTTACACAAGCACTTACAGAGCTGTACATTTATATAGATATACCTATAGGAATTGGAAGTTATTGACAATAATAATTCTATGAAATGGATTATAACTCCCATATTTATCCACCTTTATAAATGTGATAAAACCTTCACATTGCATTTTATTATATATGTGTATGTATAAATGTATAAAACTTTGGCCCTGTAGCTCAGTTGGTTAGAGCATCATCCTGATATGTCAAGGTTGTGGGTTTGATCCTGGTCAGGACATATATAGGAGTCAACCAATGAATGCATAAATGGATGAAAAGACAAATTGATGCTTCTCTCTCCCTCTCTGATTTTCTCTCTCTCTAAAATCAATAAACATTTTGCTAAAAATATGTATAAATTAGGCAGAGAGAAGCAAGGGAAAGAGGAGAAAAAAGAAGGGAGGAAGGGGTGAGACTAACAGAGATTTATGAAAATTTTAACTAAAATATGAGATTGTCTGGGTTTAGCCACATGCCAGCAAACTTGGCTTTCTCAACTATTCCATGTGTTTGGCTTGTTTAGTTTATTTTATTCCAGTTAATAAACACTTGTGTCAGCCTTGGCAATGGCCATTTTACACATTTAAGTTCATTTAATTTTTTAAGTAAGTCTATGATGAATGTACTGTTATTATTCCAATTTTAACAATAAGAATCTTTGATGTTAGAATTTAAAAAATAATTGATCAAGGCAACTAGAAAGTAGCGGGGTTTTGACCTTAGTACTCTCTGAACTTACAGTTCTCTGCAACATATTATCTCTCCATTTGTGTAGCAAAAACTGTGTTGTTCCTGAAGAATTGCAAGGAATCTGAAAAGTTGCTTTTCTCTTTAACCTAATTCTATTCGAGTTCTAAGGTAGACATAATTTCACCATTACTGGGAAAATTAACTAATAGTTATATAAAAACAAATTATAGATTAGAACAGAAATATTAGATACCCATTCTATATTTTGTCAAAGCTATTTTATAAGTATGTCTGCAGTAGCAATATTGATTCATTTCCCCCAATATAAGTGTGGTACTTTTTAATATGTCACATTTGTTTATGATAAACCACTTATACATACCCACATAAATTGCATACTATTTCTATTATTGGAAAAATAAAAACAAATGATAGTAATTTAAATAACTAGTTATAAAACATATAAGATGTGATATACCAATTACACTTGAAAAAATAAAAGTTGTTCATAACCAATAATACATTGTTTAGGGTCTTGTAGATCCACTCTTTAAATGTTTATTTTGAAAAATAACAGGTATAATGAAGGAAGATAGGCTTTGGCTAATCTTGCCTGTTTTCTTAATCCGCCCTTGAAAAAAGATCGTTGTTTCCCCATTCCTTAAGTGGGAGTACTATTCTACCCCCAAAGCTTCAAGCCAGATGCCTTATTAGTCATAGAACATTGAAGGTGTGTGAGGGTTGAGATTATGTTTTTCACTGTAATAAAAAAAGATGAAATAAATTATAAACATTATTTTTTTTCTTTTAACCAGGCTTGCGAGTAAACATAAACTTAATTTTTCACTGAACAAGAAACTTTTTTAGTAGATAGCCTGTATGCAGTCCTATAATTGGTAATATAAAAAGGTTTTAGAATAAAGAATTATTTTATAGCACCCTGAGGAAAAATGTAAGTTCTGAGTGTATAATTAATGAGGAAATCATTTTGTTAGAGAATAAATATACAACTTGTGATATACTTTTATTTTTCAAATAGCTAATTTTAGAAACCCACAACCACAGAACTCTGTAATGGAAGGGTTACTTTTATGGCATAATTGGAAGATTATTTGTCTAGAATATCTCAAATAAACAAATAGAATGAATATAAACAGCAAAGATTACTAAAGTAAATGATCAAAGTAGCTTTAGATTTATTTAATATGTTTCATATAATAGAAGCACCGAATGATATCACAAGATGAGATAGAAGAAACTATAATGGAGGAGGGGGATCATACAAGGAAATATTTATTTAATGCCTAGAATATGCAAAACATTTTTATTTCTTATTCATATAATAAATAAGTAAAATCTCCTTACTGGAGACATAATAAACCAAGATTTGGAAAATGTAACTTTTTCTAGGTTAAACAAAAGTAAATAAAAGTTGGTGACAGAGGAGGAATCCCAATTAAATTTATTTAAATACAATGGCCATTATCTTTTCACTAATGACTAGAACAAGCAATCTAACTAGAATTCTTTTAAAGACATACCTTTTGTTTTACAATAAGAAGGCTGAGCATGAGAAATTAAGTTCTTAAGTAAGACATGTGAAGATAAGGATGGGTCTAGGTTCTCTATACTCAGTCCAAAATTCCTTTTCTTTCATTTTTTTTTGCATTTCAATATAATGTTTGTTTTGCAAGATCTGTTTGTTTGTTTTTTCAGTACAATTTCTTCCACTTCTATTGAAGTAAGAGAAAATTCATAAATATCTGAGAGCAGAGGAGAGAAGTTTGCATTTTATATTTCTTTCCCCTTCTGAAATCTGTCATTGGCAGCAGAGAATAACAGGTTATTAAGAAATGAAGCAGTGATACTTCATCTTTTTTTTTTTCATTCTTTCTGGTGGCAGCAAAATTCTAAATAGTTGGCACTTGAAGTCTATGTTTCACACAAATTGCAACAGACCCAATATAAAATATGTTTTTAAACTGAAGAACAAAGCGAGAAAAGCTCCAGGAACAAAACTTAGCCACACTGTAAATCACTGAAGGGACATATTTGATTGTTATGATTTTCAAATGACCTGAAAGCAATTAGTCTGCCTTTAGTATGTCTTGATACAGGTATCATAACAAGAGACAACTCAAATTGTTTTATGGTCCCACTATTTGTATTTCAGTAATCAATATCATCAGAGAATATGCTGAGCTGGTGGCGAACTAAAGTCAATATTCCTGCCAAATGCTTTTGTTTTATGAAATGCATCTCTTTATCTCTAAAGTAAAGGCCATTCTCTTATTCATTTGGGTTCACTAGATGTGTAAGAATATTTAAGAGGAATCAAAAGTAACATTAAGATTGACATATAGTAACTAAATCATATATCAATTAAAAATTTTAACTTACTAATGCATTCCAGTTCCAGGAAACTTCATACAAAATATGTTCACAAAAACAGCAAATCATTACTTATATCAGATAAATCTGGTTTGATATAATATTTGTTAACTACAATTCTCTCAGGGTAAGGCATTTAAAATATAATTTGCCTAATGAAAAACCCATTTTGCTCAAAAATTAAGGGAGCACATCAATTTCAATATACTTGTTTTCTCAGATTCAGTTGTTTTGTTTTGTTTTGTTTTTTAAACAAAAGGTGGCCATTTTAAGACAACTAAATGCAATCATATTAAATTTTATTCTTTATAAAATAATTTCAGGCATTTTTGGAATAAACAATCATCATACCTTAATAGATTTGATGGTTTCTTTGTGTTTAATCATGGCATTTGTTTGGCTATGACAATAATATTTTGTTTGTGATGGAATCCAGTCTATTCCTTCCTATAACTTTTAAGTAAACTAATTAAGAGCTGCTGCAACTCACGCCCACATTTCTAATCAGGATGGCTATCAGTAAGAGGGATCCATTAAGGTTTCTATAAGCCAAACTTTTTATATCAAAGAATTCTCCTAAATATTTATAGATTGTCATCTGTTTTTTAAAGTTTTACTAGTGATACCTGGAATGGCAAGCTCAGACTCTCATTGTAGGGTTCTTGTCTCACGACATTTGAATAAAAAAATTGCATGGATTAAAAAATTTTAAGCAAAAATATGGGGGTTTATTGCAAACATATACGAACTCCCCCTGAGGAGGGGCCCTCAAAAGGGAAACAACCTGAGGAGGGTTCCCCATAATAGAATAGATTGCTCTCACAAAAAAAAAAAGGGGGGGGGAACAATCCCATGAGTCCTTTTGTCTATCCTATCTAATTAAAGAATAATATGCAAATTGACTGTACATCCACTATACTCACAAGCAATGCCCACCAGCCAATCAGGAGCAAGTATGCAAATTAACCCAACCAAAATGGCTATGGCCTTGAAGAGAGCTGGAGGCGTGGGTTTCCCCAGCAATGGAGTAAGCCAAGCTTCCTGCACATCCTAGCCAGCCCAGGCCTCCATTCAAGGCTACAAAATTTCAATTAGAGAAGATAAATAAATCCCAACAAAAATGGCTGCTGCCACAGAGTGAGCAGGAGGCTTGGATTTCCCTGGTGATAGAGGAAGTCAAGTTCCTGACCTGCCCTGGCCTGCACTGAAGGCTATAAAGTTTCAATTATAGAAAATAAATAAATCCCAGGGCCTCCGCTTGGGTCACCGGGGGCATGGCCAGCCTACAAACCACCACAGGCCCCTTGCCAATGCTACCCCATACCCGAAGGGAACTCCCACCCTGATCCAGGTTACCCTTCAGGGCAAACCAGCTGTCCCCATATGTGCACCAGACCTCTATCCTATCTAATAATAGAGTAATATGCAAATTGACCATCACTCCAACACACAAGATGGCTATCCCCATGTGGTCAAAGATGGCTGCCCCCATGTGGACAGAAGATGACTGCCACAAGATGGCCAGCAGGGGAAGGCAGTTGAGAGGGACCAGACCTGCAAAGGAGATAAGTCGGGGGTTATTAAGCCTGCAGGGGAGGGCAATTAGGAGTGACCAGGCCAGTAGAGAGGGAAGTTGCAGGTTACCAGGCCTGCAGGCGAGGGCAGTAGGGTTGACCAGGCCTTCAGGGGAGGACAATTAGGGGCAATCAGGTTGTCAGGGGAGCAGTTAGGCATCAACCAGGCTGCCAGAGAAGTGTTTGGGGGGTGATCAGGCTGGCAGGCAGAAGCAGTTAAGAGCAATCAGGAAGGCAGGCAGGCAAGCAGTTAGGACCAGCCACAGGGATTGGGCCTAAACGGGCAGTCAGACATCCCTCAAGGGTCCCAGATTGGAGAGGGTACAGACTGGGCTGAAGGACACCCCCCATACATGAATTTCATGCACTGGGCCTCTAGTGGGTTTATAAATGTTGAAAGCTTCTTTGTTTGTGATACTTCATAATTGGACCCTTCCTTATTTTATGTCCCTCATGCTTTCCTAATTAGTCATTTTCTCCTTCTTCCCTACATGGCATCAGTTTCAGAGTTTCAAAGCCCACCTGGTGGTCCCCTTTTCTTCTTCCCCTTATCTTGGAACATTCCTCCATTCCCTTTTTAAGTAAGATAAACAATCTGGCTGCTTGGAGTTATTACTGCTAGTCACATGTGTATTCCTCTCCTATGGACTATCCCTCCCTAAAACTACCTCTTTCTGTTTAAAATTTCTTTCATTAGTTTACACATTTTTTTTTGTGTCTGTTTTAACTGATGTCAAAATGAAGACTAATATGAAAGGTTTAATAACAAGGAATTCAAAGTGAGGAAATATCAAGGTTAATATTCAAAAAGGTCAGAGTCACTTTACACATTTAGTGAGCAGCATATCTAACAAAAGTCTCCCACATGCCCAGTTGGTATGGCTAAATGGTTGAGCATCAGCTTATGAACCAGGAGGTCAGGGTTTGATTCCTGGTCAGAGTATATGCCTAGATTGTGGGCTCTATACCCAATTAGGCAGGGTTGGCGGGGGATGTTCAGGAGGCAGCCAATCAATGATTCTCTCTTATCATTGATGTCTCTCTCTCTCTCTTTTCCTACCTTCCCCTCTTAAATTAATCTATATATATATATTAGTATATAAAAGGCAAAGCAAACTCCATGCAAGAACTGCCCCCTGGTGGTCAGTGCACTCCCAAGCCAACCTTCCATGGCCGGCCAACCTCCCATGGTCCCTTCCCCCTGCTGGCCAGTCCAGATTGGCCCTGATTGGTCCCCATCACTTTCCAGGCAGAAGGGCCTCACCTGGGCACAAATTCATGCACTGGGCCTCTAGTAAAAAAATATTTTTAAAAAGCCTCCCACAAAGCTGGAAACACAGTTGTTTGAATGATTCTATAAATACTTATTGAAAGGCTATATTACTCAGGTACTTATGCTATGTCTCTGTTGCTCAACAGGATGAAAACAAGGTCTCTCCTGGCTGGGATGATTAATTTTCATTATCAAGGAGAAAATGGGTTGTTGTTACAACAATGTAATCTTGGGTCTATATGTGCAACCCAGATGATTCACTAGAACAACCTGATTAATGTCATGCCCAATAGCAAACATTAAGTAGTAAGTGCATCAACTCAGTTAAATTAGGACAATTAAATACATGGGTATTTCAAGAATGAATTTAAATCAGCAATGCAAGAAATATTAAAGGGTCTGCTGTAATAAAAAGAAAGAGGAAGAGAAGAAGGAACTCGGGGGTAAGGACTAAAAATGGCAACAGATAAGTACTTATCAATAATAACTTTAAATGTAAACAGATTAAATATTCCAATCAAAAGACATAGGGTAACCAATTGGATAAGAAAACATGATCCATATATCTGCTCTCGGCAAGAAACCCACCTCAGGAAAAGAGATGCACACAGATTGAGGGTGAAGGGATGGAAGATGGTATTTCAGGCAAATGGAAATGAAAAAAAAGCTGGGGTTGCAATACTTATATCTGACAAATTAGATCTCAAAGTGAAGGACATAAAAAGAGATGAAGAAGGCCACTTCATAATACTAAAGGGAACAATCCAACAAGAAGAAATAACTCTGGTAAACATATATGCACCAAATATAGGAGCACCTAAATACATAAAAAAAAAAAAACTCCTGGAGGATATTAAGGGAGAGATTGACAGCAATACAATCATAGTAGGAGACTTTAATACCCCACTGTAACCATTGGACAAATCCTCTAAAAAAAAATCAGCAAAGAAACATAAATCCTAAATGACTCACTAGACCAGATGAAATTGACATCTTCAGAACATTTCACCCCAAAGCCACAGAATATACATTCTTCTCCAGTGTACATGGGTCATTTTCAAAGATAGATCATATGTTGGGTCACAAGAAAAGTCTCTTCAAATTCAAGAAGATAGAAATCATATCAAGCATTTTATCAGACCACAGTGGCATAAAACTGGAAATCAACTATAATAAAAACAATAGAAAGAAATCAAACACATGGAGACTAAACAGCATGCTATTAAACAACGACTGGGTAACCAGAGAGATCAAGGAAGAAATAAAAAACATCATGGCAACAAATGACAATGACAAAAATACAAAATTTATGGGACACAGTGAAAGCAGTCTTGAGAGGGAAGTTCATAGCCCTACAAGCCTACTGCAAAAAACAGGAAACAATGGTAATAAATTACCTAAACCTACAACTCAAAAAGCTAGAATGAGAGCAACAAGAAAAGCCCAGTGTACTCAGAAGGAAGGAAATAGTGAAGATCAGAATGGAGATAAACAACTTGGAGACCAAAGAAACAATTCAAAAGATCAACAAAACAAAGAGCTGGTTCTTTGAAAGGATAAATAAGATTGATGGACCTCTAGCCAGGCTCACCAAGAAGCAAAGAGAGAAGACCCAAATAAACAAAATAAGAAATGAAAAAGGAGAAGTAACAACAGACCCTGTGGAAATACAAAGGATTGTTAAAAAAATACTATGAACAACTCTATTTCAACAAATTGGACAACCTGCAAGAAATGGACATTTTCCTAGAAAAATATAACCTTCCAAAACTCAATGAGGAGGAAGCCAAACATCTCACTAGTCCAATAACTATGGAAGAAATTGAAGCGGTATTCAAAAAGCTTCCAACAAATAAAAGCCGGGGACCAGATGGCTACACAGGAGAGTTTTACCAAACATTCAATAAGAATAACCTATCCTCCTCAGACTATTCAAAAACATTCAAGAAGAAGGAACACTTCCAAACACCTTCTATGAAGTCAGCATCACCCTAATACCAAAACCAGATAAAGACAACACAATGAAAGAGAATTATAGGCCAATATCTCTCATGAACATAGATGCCAAAATCCTCAACAAAATTCTAGCAAATGGGATCCAGCAGTACATCAGAAAGATCATACACCATGACCAAGCAGGATTCATCCCAGGAATGCAGGGATGGTTCAATATCTGCAAATCAATAAATGTGATACATCACATAAACAAATTGAGAGATAAAAATCACATAGTCATATCAATAGATGCAGAAAAAGCATTTGACAAAATCCAACACCCTTTCTTGATAAAAACTCTCAGCAAAGTGGGAATAGAAGGAGCATACCTCAACATCATAAAAGCCATATATGATAAACCTACAGCTAACATCATACTCAATGGGCAAAAACTAAAACCATTTCCCCTAAGAAGATGAAAATGGCAGAGATATCTAGTTTGAACACTCCTGTTCGACATAGTACTGGAAGTATTAGCCATTGCAATTAGACAAGAAGAAAAAATAAAAGGCATCCAAATTGGAAAAGAAGAAGTAAAGCTGTCCTTATTTGCAGATGACATGATATTGTACATAAAAAACCCAAAGGACTCTATTCCAAAGCTAATTGACTTAATTAATGAATTCGGCAATGTAGCAGGATACAAAATTAATGCTAAGAAGTCTGTGGCATTTGTATACACTAATAGTGAAATTACAGAAAGAGAAACTAAAAAAGCAATCCCATTTACCATCGCACCAAAAAAATTAAGATACCTAGGAATAAACCTAACTAAAGTGGTAAAAGACCTATATGTAGAAAACTTCAGGACACTGAAAAAAGAGATAGAGGAAGATGTTAACCGATGGAAGAGCATACCATGCTCATGGATTGGGAGAATCAACATCATTAAAATGTCCATACTACCCAAAGCAATCTACAGATTCAATACACTACCCATTAAAATACCAACGACATATTTTCCAGACCTAGAAGGAATTCTTCATGGATTCATCTGGAACAAAAAAAGACCCCGAATAGCTACAGCAATTCTGAGAAAGAAGAATGAAGTAGGTGGGATCTCAATACCAGATTTCAAGCTATACTACAAAGCAACTGTTCTCAAAACAGCCTGGTACTGGCACAAGAACAGACATCTAGACCAATGGAATAGAATAGAAAACCCAGATATCCACCCAAAGCACTATGCCCAACTAATATTTGACAAAGGAGGCATGAACATTCAATGGAGCCAAGATAGCCTCTTCAATAAATGGTGTTGGGAAAATTGGAAAGATACATGCAAAAAAATGAAACTGGATTACCAACTTATACCAAATACAAAAATAAACTCAAAATGGATACAGGACTTAAACATTAGAAGGCAAACCATAAAAATACTAGAGGAATCCACAGGCAGCACAATCTCAGATATATGCCGAAAGAACTTCACTGATACTGTTCCAAAGGCAATGGAAGCTAAAGAAAAAATAAACAAATGGGACTACATCAAAATAAAAAGCTTTTGCACAGCAAAAGAAACCATCAACAAAACAACAAGAAAGATCATTGTATGGGAGAACATATTTGCAAATGTTATCACTGATAAAGGTTTAATCTCCAAAATCTACAGCCAACTTATACAACTTAATAAAAGGAAGATGAACGATCCAATAAAAAAATGGGCAATTGATCTAAATAGAACCTTTTCAAAAGACGACAGAAGGAAGGCCAAAAGACACATGAAAACATGTTCAAAGTCATTAATCATCTGAGAGATGCAAATCAAAACAACAATGCTATACCATCTTACACCTGTCAGAATGGCAATCATCAACAAATCAACGAATGACAAGTGTTGGCAAGGATGCGCAGAAAAAGAAACCTTGTGCACTGTTGCTGGGAATGCAGACTGGTGCAGCCACTGTGGAGAACAGTATGGAGTTTCCTCAAAAAACTAAAAATGGATCTCCCATTTGATCCTGTAATCCCACTCTTAGGAATTTATCCTAAGAAATTACAAACATCAATCAGAAAGGATTTATGCACCCCTATGTTCATAGCAGCACAATTTACAATAGCTACAATCTGGAAACAGCCTAGGTGCCCATCAGCAGATAAGTGGATCAGAAAACTGTGGTACATCTACACAATGGAATTCTATGCTGCCATTAAAAAGAAGGAATTCTTACCATTTGCAGCAACCTGGTTGGAACTGGAGAGCCTTATGCTTAGTGAAATAAGCCAGTCAATGAAGGGAAGCATCACATGATCTCACTCCTTTGTGCATAATAAAGAACATTATAAACTGATGAACAAAAGGATAGATACAGAGACAGTAAAGCTTCAAACAGACTGTGAAATTACAGCAGGAAGATTAAAGTTAGGTGAGGTAGATAAGAGATCAATCAAAGGGCTTGTATACATGCATATAAGCATAACCAATGAACATAGACACTGGGGGGTTGGGGTATACCTGGGAAGGAGGGGGGCAATGGGGAGATATGTATAAAAAATTAATAAAAATTAAAAAAAAGAATGAATTTAACTTTTATATGGTTTAAAAATAATAGTGATTAAGTGAGATGCTAGCTTAGGGAAAAGGAGGCATGTGATAGATAGTAAGAAAAGGAAGTGATGAATAACTATAGTCTTAAACCACTTAGAGACATAAGGAATTTTGGAGTTTACATATATAAAAGAGATTATATATGCCTATATATATTAACCTGTACATATTAACTAATTAGATTGTTTTTTCCTTCCTTTTCTCCTATTATTTTATAAAAAGAATACGAGTAATGTCAACAGGGGAACTTATATGCATATAGGCATTGCCCATGGACACAGATACAGACAACAGTGCAATGAAGGCCTTGGAGGGAAGGAAGCAGGGTAGAGGGGGTCAATGGGGGAAAAAAGTGTATCTATAATACTCAACAATAAAGATAAATTTAACAAAAACAATGACAATTCAGTCTCTGTGTCACAAGACCATAAGATGCCACGTATTATGGGGAACCCTTCATATCACCTGAAAACCTTGCACTATTACAATTAATGAAATAATTGATGAAACTTTGGAGAAAGGAATAGTAGTGTTTTATGAAATACAATTGCATCATATCAGACAGAAACATGATGTTCTATTTGAGAGTTAATTGGATAGTGGTGAAAAGAAAACAGAAAAACTGTATTTAAACATTTAAATGTGTGCTGAACGAGTCCTTTGTCTCTTTTCTCTCAGAGCATTCTGCATGCTCTTGGTCCTGTATCTCAGGAAGGCTGTCAGCCAGGGTTTGTATTTCCCGGGCTAAATTGTGTAGCTTGCCAAACTGACTCTCTGCCAGTTTGATTTGGGCAATTGAATTCTTTGAGAGAGTTGCTATTCCAGGAGGCATCTATGTGTGCCTGTGCTTCCAGCCCAGATGCTGTCAGACACCCTTTCTATGCTGAGCTCCAGCTCCTCTGGACAGCAGAGCTTCTCTTCTCTTGCGCTCTAACCCCCTTTGCCTCTTCTGCCCGGAAAGGCACCAGTGTTATTGCCAAACTCCAATTGCTTCACTAGTTGACATATCAGCAGTTTTGTTATCTGAGTATTCAATTTCCTGAATTAAATCCCAAATCTTTTAAATTAGGCCTACTAACAAATGATCGTTCTCTCTCTCTCTCTCTCTCTCTCTCTCTCTCTCTCTCTCTCTCTTTCATCTAAGAAAAAATTATTTATTTTCTCTCTTATAAAAGTGAGTATAGAATTCTAGGTTGATCACTGCTGTTGCTACTCTTTCTCTCAGTGCTCATGTTTTATTTTTTTTAAATATATTTTTACTAGAGGCCCAGTACACCAAATTCTGCATGGGTTGGGTCCCTAGGCCTGGCCAGAGATCAGGGCCAAGAGGGGCCTTCCTTCCCGGGGCTGTTGGCCAGAGCCTTCCCTTGTTCCATGTCGCCCCCTGGTGGTCAGCACACATTATAGCCAGCGGTTGAAATTCTGGAGGGTTGAACTCCCAAGGATTGATTTCAGAGAGAGAGGGAGAGGGAGAAAGAGATAGAAACATCAACAGTGAGAGAGAGAACCATTGATCGGGAGCCTCACACTGGGGATTGAGCCTGCAAACCAGGCATATGCCCTGACCAGAATCGAACTATGATTTCCTGTTTCATAGGTGGATGCTCAACCACTGAGCCTCATGACTGGGTTCTCTCAGCACTTATAAGGTGTCACTCCCTTGTCTGTGACTTGCATGGTTTCTAATGAGAAGTCAATTATAATTTTCCTTTATCCTGTGAACACGCTATTTCTTTCTTTTCCCCTACTTGCCTTCAAAATTTTCTGATTATCTTTGATTTTCAGTAGTTTGACTTTGTTTTTATCCTTCTTGGTCCTCTCAGAGATTATGGGTTTTGTATCAGTCATTAATTTTGGACAATCTTCAGACAACATTTTTTTTTAATCTTTACCACTTTTTTCTATTTCTTGTCCTCCTGGGATTCCAATTAGACATCATTTAGATCATGTAATATTGTCCAACGATTCTTAGATGTTCTGATTTTTTTTATTTTACTGTTCATTCTCTGTTTATTTTATTTTGGCTAATTTATGTTCATCTATTATTGTGTTCACTGGTTCTTTTAATATCTTTGCAGGTCTGTTGATGAAGCCATTGAAAACCTTTTCTATTAAGCTTTTATTTTATTTCTAACATTGCAATTTGATTCTCATTAGGTCCATATTTTTGCTGAGCTCACTCATTTTATCTTAGATACTATCACCTTTTCTACTGGGAACTTTAACATATTAATCATCATTATTTTAAATTCTTATCAAATACCTGCAACATCTGTGGCATCCCTTAGTTTTATTAGTCTCTTGGAAATGTGTTATATTTTGCTTCTTCATGTATTTCAAAACATTTTATTGAAATACGAACAATTCATGTAGGTCAGTAGAAACTAGAATAAATAATTTTTGTTTGGAAATAGGCAAATCTTTCCCTTCCACTAGGCCTTAGGTGAGTAGCAATAAATTATTCTGGTTAGGATTTGAGCTAAGTGTTTTGTTATTATTGTTGTTCTGATAGTCTTCAATGTATTGAAGTCTTCACATGCCTATCTACTGTGATTATCTTGCTTCACACATCCCTGCCAGCTGGCACTTGGCTTTCAGCCCCTAGTGATCTATGCTTGTTGAACTCTTATATGGAGTTGTATATACTGCAAATAAGTGAATTCCATGGGCCTATCCCCCACAGTCACCTGTCTTTCCTTAAACTTAGGAGTAGATGAAGGCCACGTGGCCTCAATTCATTGAAAGAGTCAAATAATTCATAAAGTTGATTTCTTTTGCTTAAGTTTTGAAGCAAACCTATTTCTTCCTTTCTGCATCCTACAGCAGAAGTCGGAAATCCAGTGATGAATTTTTAATCCATGAGACACATTTATTGGGATTCATTTTAACTAACTATGCCAGTTCTTGCATATACAGAGGGTTTTTTTAAGAAGGTATAAGTTTTATTCTCAAAAATATTGTTCCTTGGAGATATCATGCTTAAATATATACAAACATGGTTGCATGGTCAAGTGATTTTAGGAGTCAATAGGGCTACAACAGGGCATGGACATCACTGCCCCAGGCCACTTTTGTTAGATGAAAAGATAAAGAAGGGTAATGTTTCTGCATCATAAGTTAAGATTACACTGTGATCTAGGAAGAAAATAACGATGTCAATTATTTGGGAAAATATAAATATTTACAATGATGTTTCCTCTATTCTTGTAAATGTTACTCATGTTTTGTGCAATGGAGAACATCTCATCCAGTCTATTATACCTGTTAGAGTATACCAGCCCACATGTAACATCCCTCATTTATACAATTACAGAATTTAATGCATTACTCAGTTTAGGATTTAAGATATATTCTAACTTGTTCATTTTTGAACGTATTTTAAGCCTAAATAAGTTATAATGTTGAAAAATGACAAAGGCACATAATTTTTTATGCAGTTAGTCTGTGGTCATGAGAAGAACTTTAAATTTATGATCAAATAGATGAGGTCTTGTATCTTGGTCTTATTTCTTTCTAATTTCAATATCTTGACCAATTTACTTATGCTTAATAAGCTTTAGATTCTTTAATCACAAAGTGGCTGATTCCCAGGGTGCTAAATAAATCTGAGCACTAGCTCAGAATGGAGCGAATGAGTAAGAGACTTTTGAAATCTCTTTTCTGGAGAATAAATCACACAAAAACACCTGACAAAATATTTGTTAAAGATAGTTCTGATCCCCATGAAAACCATAGCCAAACTCCATTTATACACCCACTAATCCCTTCGTCACACAATGGCATATGTAAATATTATCTCAATGAAATTGAAATAGACTGAAAAGTTTTGGAGGGGAAATTGTCTATATAAGTCTATTATATTTCAATGATAATTTATGAGGAAAAAAGGAAGGTTCTCCATCTCATTTAATTGATAATTACTCCCTTTGATGCTGCAGATTTATACATATATAATTCATTTTTGCTTTAGCACCCATGATTTGGACATATTCCAGTAAAACTATCTTAACTGAAAAACTTTGAGCTAAGCCTTCTTAACTCCAATGGCTCTAGTTGCAGTAGCCTTTGAACACAATGAAGAAAATGTTCCTCATGGATATTCTAACGCATAATTTATATTCTCCACATTTCAAAAACAGTTAACCAAATTTCTTCAAATATGGTGTAATTTTCCTTCCTCAATAAAAACTGCAATTCTGCCCACTTGGGGGCTGCATACCTTCAGCTATTTATTTATTTTTAATTATACCAAAGGGGTAGGGAGAAGAGTTGAAGTGCTTTTCTTCCAAATAAAGAAAAGCTTCCTATTCACACTCCTAAAACTCAACACCATATGAATGGGCTTTGCACAAGTGTATTTTTTTTTAAGGAAATAAAGGGTTTTTGAGCACAAACCAAGTTCTGCCCATAAAGAGTGGTAAGGATAAAATTTAGTACTGCTAAGGAATTAAATTTCCCTTAGTCTAACTACTCTATTATTTTAAATGTGTTATTTTTTCTTTGCATCCAATATTTTTTTTAAAAAAAGACACTTTCCCCCCTGTACCTCTGTGCTTGTAAAAAACAACACAATATTTTAGCATTATTTTAGGTACCTTTTAAAATAGTTTCTCTTGGTACATCCAAACTTATCTCCTATCAAACCTGTGCTCATTCAGCACTCTAGCTAAGTGTACAACCTCACTTTCCTCTACTTTTTGCCATTCTGTTTTTATTTCTATACATTTTTTTTTCTTTTTTGTGCCCTCTGCTTACAACAATGCTCTTGTCCTGTCCAAATGCAACTCAACCAATTGGGCTCAAGTCTCGCCTTTGCCATGAAACATTCTCAGATCATTTTAATTTATACCAATTTTTTTCTTATAGAAAGCTCTTTCTTTGTATCTGAGAAAAAGCTTTGCATTGTAATAGCATGTAAAAGAAAGCATAATTTCAAATTCTAGATTTTTTGCTATTTGTTATAACTAGCACATTGGGCAAGTCATTTGACCTATTTAAAACTACTTTGGAATTAACAATAATATATTTGTAATAGAACTGATAATAATATATCTTCTGACTTTTCTGTAGATTTAGTGGTAAACTATAGGATTTTTGGGTATTATTTTGAAATGCTATACAAATTCAAGATACTATATATCAGATCTAATATTACTTTAATCATTTTATATATTGTAACTTAAAATTCCTCAAAGAAATTCACCTTCTGAGCCTTACCTAATAAAAGAGAAAGATGCAAAGTGACCATACCTTCATGATGCCCACCAGCCAATAAGGAGTGAGTATGCAAATCAATTCAACAAAGATGGCGGTTTGATTTGCATACACAGGTGCCAAAAGGCCATGGCATTGACCAGGAGTTCTGCACTGTCCCAGCTACTTCTGGACTCTGGGCAGCATGGGAAGGCAGAAAAGCAGCTCTGGGCCACAGCAAAAGCAGAAAGGTAGCTCTGGGCCAGACCAAAGGCAGTGTCGGCAGCAAGGGTAAGAAAGGCCCATTCTCGCATGAATCTTTGTGCATTGAGCCTCTAGTATTTCTATAAAAGTGTTATACTAGATTAGTATCTGCCAATGAATGTTAATTTGTTCAGTGGAACAATGGTTTTCTGTGATTATCTGGAAATTAAGAATGTATTTAATTAAATAATTTTGACTAACATTGTCTATGGTATCTACATGTGGTACATCTCAAGGGACATTACACATTAAAATCCCAAGGTAAAAAATCCCAAGTAACTTCCTTGATATATATATTAATTATAATGCTCCTAATGATATAGCTATCATTTATTTATATGTTAGGTTTCAGTTGCTTTTGTTGCTATTGTGATCATTTTACTTTTATGGCAAATCTTATATTTCAACAAGTTTTTTATTATAATTTCAAATGGTAAACTTTACAGTTAGCAAATGTCTTTGTATAACTTAATTACACTGTTCAAGAAAATTTATAAATCCTAGATAAATGACAAAAGTTATTATGATTTCTAGATACAAATCATATAGTAACATATCTAGAAGAGTGAGTGAGTCAACAAAATACCGTTTTTCAAAGAAAAAAGAAAATAAAATTAAAACATTATTTTACATATTTTATTATTTTTCTTATACACACCCTTCCCAAATATGATGTTTCCAAACACAAATTTAATTTTTCATACTTTCAAAAAAATAATACTAAAAAATAAGTAGGAAATCTGGGATATACTTTTGCCACTGATGCTTAAAGTTGGGTAACACAGGACAAGGTACATTGTGGGGAAGCACAGGACTTGGTTGGAAAGTTTGTAAGGAGGAATACTCAAAAGGTTAGGGATCTCTAGGGGGACATTGCTGAAGGTGGCAGACCCTGCCTTGCCTTTTCCAAATGAGTCTGAGCCCCTAGTGTTTTACTAGAATCTTTATGTTTAGCCTTAGATGTCCTTAAAGAACACTGCAGATGTATGTGTCTTTTCAAGGATGCTTACCCTGCTGATAGTATCTAATAGTTAATTTTAGTTCAAGCTGTTGTCATAATGAAAGCCTAAAGAGGCAGGTGAAAAGAGCTGTTTGGTTTCTTAAGCCAAGCAGTCCCTTAGCCTTCTCTTTCACAGAAATATGTGTCAGAGTAATCATTCATACATTGCTTATGGTCTGCCAGTGTGCCCCCGCAGATGGTGCCCCATGTGAGGATTGAACTCACGACCTTCAGATTATGAGACAATGTGATTAGATTTATAAGGATCAAAAATACCTTCTACATTGCCAATTAGGACTATTTAGATCTATTTAAACATCTTTGTATTAGTCTTAGGACTAAGAGTCCCATTCCATCATTTGAATATAGATTTGGTTATATTCTTCAGATAGCCAAGCCTCATAAAACATAGGCTCCACTTATTAGAGTAACCTAACATTAAAAGAGTTAATAAGTGCTAAAATGTCGCTACAAGATATGTTAATAGATCTTTTTTAACTCAAAAAGAAAAGCCATAATCAGAAAAAAGAAAATAGATAAAAGAAAAAAATCTCACTAGTAAAGATAGATATTTAACAAAGATTAGCCACATATAAAGAAATATGAATGTTAAAAGACAAAAGAAGCAAAATAATATAGAACTATAATAAGTACTTGACAGATAACACAAAAATGATCTAAAATATTACACCAAAAACATGTGGATGGGGCGGGTGGATGTTGCACTATAAAAACGCAATTGAACTTAAATGCCTACAGACTACAATAGATATAGATCAATATTTGTGAACCTTAGGGTAAACAAACCAAAAGATACACACAAACGGACGTGTGCATGCATGTGCATGCGTGCACACACACACACACACACACACACACACAAAGAAAAAAATTAAGAAAAAAAGAATGCAAAGAAAACACTAATGAAAACTAGACAACATAAGGGAAAAGATCAAGAGAAAAAGAAAAGAACACACAAAGAAGAACTAAAAAAATAAAATAAAACAAAAATCAATCTGCTCAGGAACATAATGAAAGAGAGAGAGAACTACATAACCAGACACCCAGAGAAGACAGACCATGGGCAGACAAAGAAACAGCCCACATATGAAAGAAAAGCAGGCATCACCAAAAAAGGAAATAAATGAAATAGAGGCAAGCATCCTGCCAGAGAAAGAATTCAGAGAAATGGTCATAAGGTGACTGAAGAGAATTGAAGACAAATTCAACAATATGAGTATGAACCAAGAGAAAATGAAGAACCAAGAGGAAATGAAGAACTAATAAGATATGAAAAATGATATTGCTGCTGTAAAGAAGTCAATAGAAAGCATCAAAAGTAGACTATAACAAGCAGAGGACTGCATCAATGACTTAGAAGACTAGGTAGGAAAAAATATTCAAGTAGAGAAACTTCTAGAAAAAAATAAAATAAAAAGCAGCAGGAGAGTCTAAGGGAACTTTGGGATAACATAAAACAAAACAACATCCACATACAGGGGTCCCAGAAGGAGAGGCACCTGAGCAAGAAAAGAAAACCTACTTAAAGAAATAGTAACAGAAAACTTTTCTGATAAAGGGAAGAAAAACACACACACACAAATCCAAGAAACTCAGATTCCCAAGCAAAATGAACCCCAAAAGACTGACACCATGGCACATAATTAAATTGGCAAACACCAAGACAAAGAAAGAATCTTAAAAGTGGCTAGAGAGAGACAAAGTTATCTACAAAGGAACCCCAATCAGACTAGCAACTGATTTCTCAACAGAAACTCATCAGGCCAGAAGAGAATGGAATGAAATATACAAAGTCATGAAAAGGAAGGGTCTGAATCTAAGAATACTGTACCCAGCAAGGCTTTCAATCAAATTAAAGGTGAAATCAGGAGCTTCCCAGACAAAAAAGGACTAAGGGAATTTATTACCACCAAACAAGCAATGCAAGAAATGCTAAAGGGTCTGCTGTAATAAAGAAAGAAATAGGAAGCAAAGAAGGAACACAGGGGTAAAAAATAAAAATGGTGATAAGTAAAATATCTATCAAAATTAACTTTAAATATAAATGAATTAAATTATCTAATCAAAGGATATAGGGTAACAGATTGGATAAGAAAACATGACCCATATATCGGCTGTCTATAAGAAACCCACCTCAGAAAAAAAGATGCACACAGACTGAGGGTGAAGGGATGGAAAACAGATTATCAGGCTAATGAAAATGAAAAAAAAAAATGCTGGGGTAGCAATACTTATATCTGACAAGTTATATCAACAATTGAAGGACATAACAAGAGATAAGAAAGGCCAATTCATAATATTAAAGGGAACATTCCAACAAGAATAACTCGTAAATATATACACACCCAATACAGGAGCCCCTAAATACATAAAAAAAAAAAACTCCTGGAGGATATCAAGGGAGAGATCGACAGCAATACAATCATAGTAGGAGACTTTAATACCCAACTATCACCATTGGACAAATCCTCTAAACAAAAAATCAGCAAAGAAGCATCAATCCTAAATGACTCACTAGACCAGATGGAATTAATTGACATGTTCAGAACATTTTACCCCAAAGCCACAGAATATATATTCTTCTCAAGTGCACATGGGTCATTTTCAAAGATAGACCATATGTTGGGTCATAGGCAAAGTCTCTTCAAATTCAAGAAGATAAAAATCATATCAAGCATCTTCTCAGATCACAGTGGCATAAAACTGGAAATCAACTATAATAAGAACAATCCAAAGAAATCAAACACATGGAGACTAAACAGCATGCTATTAAACAATGACTGGGTAATCAGAGAGATCAGGAAAAAATAAAAAAACATTGTGGCAATAAATAACAATGAAAACCCAACAATCGAAAATTTATGGGACACAATGAAAGCAGTCTTCAGAGGGAAGTTCATAGCTCTACAAAGCTACTGCAAAAAACAAGAAACAGCTGAAACTGGTTTGGTTCAGTGGATAGAGCGTTGGCCTACAGACTGAAAGGTTCCAGGTTCGATTCTGGTCAAGGGCATGTATCTTGGTTGCAGGCACATTCCCAGTAGGGGGCGTGCAGGAGGTGGCTGATCGATGTCTCCCTCTCATCGATGATTTGACTCTCTATCTCTTTCCCTTCCTCTCTGTAAAAAATCAATAAAATATATTTAAAAAAGAAACAAGAAACAATAGTAATAAGTTAACTAACCCTACAACTCAAAGAGCTAGAAAGAGAGCAATAAGAAAAGCCCAGTGTAAGTAGAAGGCTGCCCTCCCCTGCAGGCCTGGGTTCCCCCCACAACTGCCCTTCCCTGCAGAACTGGTCACCCCCAACTTCACTCCTCTGTAGGCCTGGTCACCCCTAACTGCCCTCCCCTGCAGGCTTGATTGCCCCCAACTGCCCTTCTTCGCAGGCCTGGTCCCTCCCAACTGCCTTCCCCTGCTGGCCATCTTGTGGTGGCCATCTTATGTCCACATAAGAGCAGGATTTCTGACCACATAGGGGCATCCATCATGGGTGTTGGAGTGATGGTCAATTTGCATATTACTCTTTTACTAGATAGGATGTTAACCATTATTAATCATCAAGAAAATACAAATCAAAACCACAATTTGATATTACCTCACACCTGTCAGAATGACTATTATTAAAATTCAACAAACGGACTAATGATCAAAATAGATCCAGAGATACAGAAGCATGGAACAGACAGTTGAATCTCAGAGGGTAGGTGGAGATATGTGGGCAGGTGGGAAGAGATTAACCACAGAATTTATATGCATACCAAAATCCAGGTGCACAAAATTCATGCACAGAGGTGTGGGTCTTTCAGCTCAACCTGCACCCTCTCCAATCTGAGACCCCTGATGTCCAACTGCCTGTTCAGGCCACAATTGAGGACTGCTGGCTCCCAAATGCTCACCTGCTTGCTTTCCTGATTGCCCCTAACTATTTCTACCTACCAGCCTGATCACCCCATAACTACTCGCCTGACAGCCTGATTGATGCATAACTGCTCCCCTGCAGGCCTGGTCACCCCTAACTGCCCTCCTCTTCAGGCCTGGTATCCACCAACTGCTCTTCTGTACAGGTCAGGGTTCCTCCAACTGCCCTCCCCTGTAGGCCTGATCATCCATAACTGCCCTCCCTTGCAGACCTGGTCCCTCCCAACTGCCCTCCCCCGCTGGCCATCTAGTCACAGACATTTTGTGTCCACATGGGGATAACCATCTTTGACCACATGGGGCAGCCATCTTGTGTGTTGGAGTGGTCGTCAATTTGCATATTACTCTTTTATTAGATAGGATATGCATATCCCATGGATACAGACAATAGTGTGTTGAAGGTCTGTGGAAGTGAGTAGATGCAGACTAGAAGAGTCAATGGGAAAAAGGGGGAACATCTTTTAATACTTTCAATAATAATGATATGTTTTAAATACATATATTTTTTAAAAAGTCACTAAGTAACAAGTGTTGCCAAGGATATGAATAAAAGGGATCATTATGCACTGTTGGTGGGATTGTAAATGAACCCAGTCACTAAGGAAAATAGCATGGAGTTTTTTGAAAAAAAAATAAAAAATAGAACTACCATATGACTCAGCAATTCCACATCTGGGTATTTATCCACACATCTGGGTATTTATCCAAAGAAAATAAAACACTAACTCAAAAAGATATGCACCAAATGTTCATTGGCCAAGATATGGAAGCAACCAAGGTCTCCATTAATATATAAATGAATAAAGATGTGATATATACTCCAATTTAAGAAATGAAATCTTGCCATTTCTTCAACAGAGATGAACCTAGAGGTTATTCTGCTAAGAGAGATGTCAGACAGAGAAAGAGAAATACAATATGACTTCACTTATATGTGGAATTTAAAAACAAATGAACAAATAAGACAGAAACAGATGCAATAAAAGGAAATAAGAAGTTCAAACTTCTAGTAATAAAATAAATAAGGAATAGAAATGTAAGGTAAAGCACAGAGAATATAGTCTATAATATCATAGTCATTATCTAAGGTGACAAATGTAATCATATTGTATGGTACATAAATGTCAAATCACTATGTTGTACATCTGAAACTTATACTATTGAATGCTAACTATACTTTAATTTAAAAAATATTTAAAAAAATCATGAGAGGGACATCTTTCAGTTTGGAAAGACAGAGAAAATCTAATAGATGCAGTGATGAATTGGGTGAGAAGTGAAAAAGGTAGTATCTTCTCATTATGGCTCCCGGCTTTAAATGGCATCATTCTGATACTATCAAAATCTGTATCTCCAGGCCAGACTTGTCTCTATATTTTATCTGTTAATTGAAAAGACAGCTCCATTTGGATGTTTAATAGACAACTTAAACTTAATTTGCACAAATCTGAACTCATGTTATCCTCACACACCCATGGTTCTCCTGCAATCATCTCCATTTCAGAAATGATAACTCCATACTTCAGTAGCTCAGGCTGAAGGCCTAAAATCATATTTTATGCTTTTCTTTCTCTCAAAACCCCTCTATAATAATCTAGCAACAAATATTGCTGGTTTCTCCTTTAAAATATATCTTGAATTTAAACCCTTTACAAAAATTTCATTAACCGAGTCTTTCATGTGGGACAACTCAAGGGGACAGTCATCCCACTATATTTTATGTGATGCATTGACTTCCATAACCTCAATCTGAGCTAATATCATCTCTGACCACTATTACTGCAAAAAATAAAAATGAGATCAATTCTCTTACAAATTTATTTACATGAGTTGATCTCTAAAGTGTCAAAATGAAAAACACAAATAAAGCAATATGTTAGTACATAACATTTGTGTACAAAAATGTATATATATGCTTCTAAATACATAGAAGAAGAAACTCTAGAAGGCTATATAATCCCCTCCCCTCCACACACACACACACAAACAAACAACAAAAACACGGTAGCAATGATTGACCCAATAGAGCAGAAATGAGGTAGAGGAAGATGTAGGCATGGGAGGGAGTCTTACTCTTCACTATTTGCCCTACTATTTCTTTAAACGTTTTTATTATGTGCATGTGTTACTTATAAAAATATTTTTTTTACATTTAAATGTTTAGAATTATGTTGGAGAGTGTTAAATACTCAATAAGTATTAAAAATAAAATATTTATATAGTATCACTTTTATAATGAATATCAATGTGTGTGTGTTTTTATTTTAACCAGAGAAAATGTCTAAATCTTTCTTATACACCACAAAGCAACATGTGATTTTGTCAACATTTCTTTCTTAAGTACATTAACTATTTCTCTCCCCTTGATTACTGTACTACAACTTTAATGTCCTCTAGTAATCTCTGGAAGATTCAGAGATCACACTGGCTGTTTCCTGTCTCCTTTCTCTAATAAACTCAGGACTCCCTCCCTCAGTTCCTTCCACACTTCTCTCAAAAGCCATCTTCTCTATGAGCACTTCCCTGCCTATACTATCTAAAAATTTATGCCTGATGATTCCTCCTTTCCTAAGTTATTTTTTTTTTTTTGCTTCTCAAGTAATTTACCAAACATCATATTTATACTACATATCTTGTTTGTGGTACATTTGTTTCACTAATTTGTAATTTTAGGGCTGTAATATTTGCCTCAGTTGTGTCATTTCTTTTTATTGCTCAATCATGCTTCATTATATGGACATAGCATATTGCATTATGCCATTTATTAGTTGATAGACATTTGGGTTATTTTCAGTTTGTCTATTGTAATTAATGCTACAATGAATATTCAAATAGAAGTTCTTGTGTAGACATATGGTTTTATTTCACTTAGATATACCTAGAAGTAGAATTGCTGAGTAACACGATGTTTATCGTTTTGAAGGCTGTGGGACTATTTTACATTCCTACCAAAAAATGTATGAAGACTAATTTCTCCACATTTTAAAAATTATTTTGTTGTTGTTGTTAATCCTTACCTGAGGATATTTTTCCCATTGCTTTTCAAAGAGAGTGGAAGGGAGGGAGGAAGGGAGAGAAGGGGAGAGAGAGAGAGAGAGACATTGATGTGAGAGAGACATATCAACTGTTTGCTTCATACCCATCCTGGACTGGAACAGTGATAAATGAACATTTTAAATATAAAATTTAATTGAAAAAAAACATATTGCCATTGAGCTGGTGAAAGTTTCTTCAGCTTTCCAGTTTTTGATTTTGCATGAATTTTTAGGTTTATTTTTTTCCCTAAGCATTCTGAAAAACATACGATGAAAGGAAAAAAATTATAGATAAGTAGAAGAAAGGAAGAAAAGTAAGAAGGAAAAAAAAAGAAAAAGATGAAAAAAGGGAAAAAATGTATTAGTGTGGTAAGAATTTATGGTCCCTCAGACATTCAACTTAGCTGGATTAATTGTCTTGATGATTGCAATCCTGTGCAAACAGTTTAAAATTATTATTTGGAATTACTGACATCTGGAGGTCTCAAAAGGAACTCTAATTCATCTAAAGCCACAATATATCAAGGCTGTGGGTATATTTTAGGAGGATAAACTTATTTTCATTTTCAAAAAAGCATATACATTTTTATAGTATCAAGAGCATAATAAAAGGGTTGTTTTTTTTTTCCTAGAAATTGTTCATTGCTAGGCAAAATGGGTAGGAGAGATGTCTTAACTTGAGTGTTTTATACCTTTATCTCTCCAAGGCAAATATTTCTATCTTTTTGATTTTGCAAATAGCTTTCTGTTAGACAACCCGCCACGAACAAGGACGACGGGCCAGGCACAGAAACACACTAGGGCAGAAAGCCCAGGATGCCTAGCTAGGGGCAAAATTGGTCAAACATTAACCTTACCCACTGAGTAACCAGCCTCCCCTAGTTTATTGCTGGTCAGCTGGTTTAGACCCCATGACCTTTCCCTCCCTAGATGTGTTTCACATCTAGGCCTTAGCTGTATTTCAGTTTCAAGCCCAGAAAGGCAGCAAAACCAGAGAAGTGAAGCCTCAGGACCAGCTTTTACCTCCCAAGTCACTCAATAGGCTTCCTCAGCCTTGGGTATCTGATAACTTCACCCTCCTTTATAGTAATGGAGGTACTAAGCTGCCAGCTGGTTGTTTCCTGGTATGTGGATTACTGTTTACTCATCCATCCCTGCCAACAGCACTGGGAGACCTTGCTCCTTAGGAGGGCTGACAGAAGATAGAGCTCTTCACCGCATTAAGAATAATTACTAACAAGTAGAAAGAGGGAGGAAATGTTAGGATTATGGGGCCATACAATCCTTAATGGTCATTTGTAAGATTCCTCCACAGGAGAGCAGAAAACCAGGAAAAACTCACTGAACACCAGGAGTCAGACCACACAAGACACAGAAACTGCCCTAAAGACACCCAATAGCACACCTGTCTTCCCTCCCATCCCAAGCCCACCAGCCCAGCCCCCACCCCACTGAAGACAAAAGCCTTCCATCAGTGACTGCATGTAAGGATGAAACTCCAGCTCCAGGTTCTCCAGTCACTGACCCAATGTTCCCTTGGCTTGGTGCTGTGCAGCCCTTCCCTTTGGATTTCCCATTCCCTACCCCCTTCCCTTAAATAAAATACAGTTTTTCTTTATCCAGTATCTGAGATGGCTATTTAACCTGCTCTCACACACCATCCACCATGTTAACCTTTCAATATCTAATAATTGACCTAAAGAAAAGAAAAAAAAAAGAAGATAATGGACATAGATTTAAAAAAAAAATTAATAAGATGTTCCACCACCTGATCCTTTGTCACTAACCTGGCATATGCATAAGAATATCCAAAATTCTTATTAAAAACAGGTCAAAAGGCAAACCCCTATAAAAATGGCAAAAATTTTACCCAGAAGAGCTCTTTATTCCCCTTAGTCTATAGCTTGATAGATGCTATCAAGGTATATACAGTGGTACCTCGATATATGAGTTTAATTTGTTCCGTAACCTTGAGGCGTGGGAAACTATGAGACTCTCGAGTCGCAGTAAACTGGTGGGTCGTGTGCAGCTGGCCGATCCACGCGATTACTCCTATCTCAAACGTTGCTTGTATTTCAAAGCAAAAATCGCTCGCTCGATGGCTCGTATCTCAAAGATCTCGTATGTTAGGGCACTCAAATCTCGAGGTACCACTGTATTTGTGTGTCTTATAAACTTTAAGCTGTCAGGGAAAGAGATAATTTTTTAATGAGTTTCAGATTTGCAAAATAAAAAAGTTCTGTGTTTCACAACAATGTAATTATACTTAACACAACATAAATGATTGCTTAAAATAGTTAAGATGTTAAATTTTATGTTATGGTGTTTTTTGGGTTTTATTGCCCCAATTTTTTTAAAAGGTTGAATCTGTGTCATAAGTATTTTATCGTGAGATTAAAAAGTGAGTGAGAACCTGCTTGTATTTAGGTAGCTTATAATGTATAGGGATGTGGGGTATAGGACAATGCAGAAGTAATTAACTACACTCAGTATCCTATGTGCTACAGATAAAGTGCTTTAAAAAATGTAAAGAGGGGAAAATGTTGTCTTCATAACATAAATAATAGTGTTTTCCTTCCACTGAAAATAGGAAAGGGTTTGTGGGGGAATTCATAGCTATAGACCAATAACATTTCTGCTTCAGAATTTTGTAAGTTAATAAGGTGATGTAACTTAATTCCCTTCAGATGCTGTTATTAACTGAATTTCTAACTAAACCTTTCATTTCAATAAAATAATCCATTAATCAGGTTCCCCTCTCAGTGACTGTTTCACAATGGGAAACAGTCCACAACATCCACAGTGTTCCAAGTGCTTCCAAAGTTTCTGGCTGTATGCAGCAAACAGAATGTTAATATATTTCTAGACTTAAAATAAAATAAAAATAAAAAACATAAAAGAATGGGAATTTGAAAACTGATCAGGAGGATGTAGCAGTAAAAAATAAACCAAGAAACAAAAAAAAACACCTCAAAATTCTTCGTTGCCCTGGCTATAAATGTGAACATGTGTTCTTGATATGAACGAGAGAATTTTAGAGACAGGAAAGGCAGTTTTAGGGTAAGCGTCTATGGGAGAGGAATGCATATGTGATGGGTGGAGATGGATCCACGCCACCAGATCATCGTTTACCTCACATACATAGAGAACAGAGGAATGTTACAAGATGAGGGGAGAGAAAAAGGGGAGAACTGGGTGAGCTTTGAATCTTTGAAACTGATACTAGACAGACAAGAGGGAAAATGGCCAATTAGGAAAAGCACAGGGGACATAAAATGGGGAAGAGTCCAATTAGAAGGTAGCATATACAGACAAATAAGCTGCCTGAATTTACAAACCCATAAACAAAGAAACTCACTGGACTTGGTTTTTCTCATTTTGAAAGAGGACTTTTCCCATTTTGGGAAGCCCTCCCCGGGAGAAATTTGTATACACTTGCAATAAACTTCTACACTTTTGCTTAAAATCTTTTTATTTCCCAAACTTTGTAGAAGAACCTGCAATAGAGTTCCAGCTTGCCGGTGGGGGGTATCACTAAATCTTCATACCCAAGCATTCTAGGGCACTTGAACCTGAAATTGCGCAAAAAGGCAAGCGCCTTTTTTTTTTTTTGATGGGAGTATAATTGCAGATTAGTACCCCCCCCTCCCCACGGCGGGGGGGTGGGGCGGTGGCGGGGGGGTGAAGAAGGAACTTTTACAGAAAAGGAAAGCAACCTCACTACAGGCCTGATGATGCTGCAGATTATGTTCAAGTAAAGAATTACTAACCAGAAATATTTCCAAACACACAAAGAAATTCTCCACTATGAGTGAGAGTTCACAGAAACGAGATTTAAGTCTCCATGGCTTCAGATATTCAATTATCAGGAAAAAGCTATAAAATAATAAGCAGGTGGGAAATACTAATATTTTCCCTTATTTTTCTCAATTCCTCTTATTTTAATTCATATCACATATTTTAAAGGAGAAAGTGAAAAACATTTAAATCTTGTGAAAATATATTTTAGAGAAAAAATAGGAAAGCCTTAGTGTCTATCTTTCGGGAAATGGGCTCAACTGAAATATATAGTTTCTTGTTTATTTTTATAGTCACAGATTACATCACATATTAATTTTGTTAACTGAAATTATTCTAAAATGAAATACATGTCTCTCTTCAATACAATCTTCTGGACATTAAAAAAAAATTAAACATTTATTTCTTAATTTACTCAATACCCAGGAAGGAATGGAAATTCAGCAAAGTAAATACAGATAACAAGTGAAATTTAAACTTCAAATAAACTACAGATAATAGTGTAAGTATGTCCAAAAGGATATTTAGTTAGGCATCCTGCATTTTTTCAGGTAAGTATTAGGGATGTAGGGAAGCATAAAAGAGACATGACCTCTGTCTTCATGAATTTCATCATCAGCAATGGCTGGAAAAAGTACAAATAAAATCATAAATGTTTTTAAATGAGAGATTTCATGTACCACATCTCAAGGATTTTACCAAGATTAATTGAAGTATTAAGGGTTATATGATCTTTTATAATAAAGGCTCTCGTGCTATAATTTTTCACTATTAAAGTAAAATGTATGGTTTTAATTGTGTTCATACCCCTTCTTTACATCAATCACAATCTATTTTCCAAAAGAGGGCTAATTCCTTGGAAACTTAGATGGGTGAGTTATTATTACCATACACATTCTTCTACTTTAAAATAGTTTTATTGAATATATTGAGGTTACATTCATTAATAAAATTATGTAGTTTCTACAACACATCATCTATATCTTGTAGTATGTATTTACTGTCCCAAGTCAAGGCTCCTTCCATCATGAGGTTGATATATGTGTTTTATTTAAGGTATATCAATGAAGTGTGAATTTCAGACTAATTATTAAAATGGGTGTTTGAAATTGAATTAAGTCCTTCATTTGAAAAATGTGTTTAAGTACTCTACAGAAGTAGCCATAGAGTATATGCTAACTGAAATAAATTCAAATGAAAAAGAAACTAAAAAAAAAATCTTGTTTAGATATAACTTCCTCAAGTTGTTAGGGAACTATCTTTTCATTGACAGCAAAACAAATCATTAAACATTAATGCACAATCTCATTCAGATTTGGAATTCTATACCTGGAGCGTACTCTCAAAGTCCCAAATATATACAGAAATCAATCCTCTGCAGCCAATGATTACAAATATGTTTCTTTCCTAATTTTAACAGAAGTGATTCTCACATGTTTCAGGATGGAAATGCCTCATGAGCAATTTTTGAACTATCTTGCTTAGAGTTCTAAACCATATTTGCAAACAAACAAACAAATAAAAAAAAAAGCATTTTCAAAAAGATTCTCAACACATTTGATCTCTTGGTTGTTTGTCTGCAAGCCAGTGGGTTGGTGCCAGACTTCTTTCAAAAATTTCAGGGCTAGACAATATAAATTACCATCTAGGAATTTTGCCATTGACTTGATGACATGAGAAAGGAGACTGTAGAAATTAGAGACACATCATAGATAACAATTGAGTAGATGCTTTTTAATTACCCTATATCTTTGCTGGATAATGGATTCTCCTTCTCAGTCATGCAGAGTGCAGAGATTTCTACAAGGCATGTGTGTGGTAGATGGATAAACGTAAAATCCCAAGCAGCCTGCTTAGTTGATACACCGATACTTGAAGATACCTTTGCAGACGAAGCAGTTTGCATATTCCCTGTCTCTTCCTTAAAAAGGAGATCTAGATTTTGGTCAGAAGTATATAACTGAGAAACTGAAAATATTTCAGGATTGGAAATAATATAAAAAAGCAACTTCCTCCCCTCTTGTTTTGCCTGTGTATTTTCTTCTCCAAAAAACTGAAGGAGAAATTAGGGGAGTTGGGAGGGATAGAGATTTGTTTAAAAGACACAGCTTTGCCCTAGAAGGTTTTGCTCAGTGGATAGAATATTAGTCTGCAAATTGAAAGTTCCCAGGTTCGATTCCGGTCAAGGGCACATGCCCAGGTTGTGGACTTGATCCCCAGTGGGAGACTTGCAGGAGGCAGCCAATCCTTAATTTTCTCTCATGATGGATGTTTCTGTATCTCCCTCTTCCTTCATCTCTGAAATCAATAAAAATATATTTTAAAAAAAGACAGAGTTATGCACACATATATTCACCAAGTAAACATTAGAACATGCATAAAACTGAGAAGAGGAAATGCATAAAGTAGATAGGAAGAAAAGAAGTTCATGGGAAGGGAAGTCTGATTGGTACTTTCATTTTAATTCAAATTAACTAGTTAAAACAAATGATAGTATAAACATGCTTCTCAATACAGTGCAATTTATTTTCACAAAAGAAACCTAATTTAACTGAAGAGGAGACACTTTAAATAAAAAGAATTTCTAAAAATAGAAAGACATTTGAACCCCAGATGAGAACATGAAATACATTATGGCATATATGTATTAGCCTTCAATTTAATAGTACTTCATGCACTCCTTTCCTTTTCCCTAGAAAACTATTACAATATACTTATATTTTCCATTATTCTTTTTATTTCCTGTATTTCTCTGCAAAACACTTTTTATGGTTGCATCAGGTTGTGTTCCTAGACTTGCATTTATAGCAAGCTGTGAGCATTATCCTGAGTATATGTTCTCTGCTGGATGCCAAGCTATCAGGTTTGCTCTTAAAATTGGCTATGTTGGATTTATTGGAATAAAATAGAAAATAATGTAAAGAAGCTATTTATATGCAATGGTCAAAATCTATATGGTTCAAATTATATATATATATATATATATATATATATATATATATATATGCTTAAATATGTGCATATATATGAATTACATATACATATATGAATTACATACACACATATACATATATGCAAAGACTGATTTCTTATCCAGAAAGTTCAAGGGAGGCTACAACAGCAATGATTGCTAATATTTGCTATATGCCAGACCATATGCTATTTGCTAATCTCTCATTATTTCATTTAGTCCTCTCAAAAACATCATGAAATGGACATTAATAATAGTTTTTGTGAAGATGAAGAGACCAATGTTTACATAGGTTAAGTAGCTTTACCACCGTCTTACAGATTGGAAAGGGCAGAGACAATATTTGCTCTGAAAATAAGTATAAGTTGTTCTTTCAACAACAAAGAACAGATTAAAAGTAGAAAAAGCAAAGGTAGAAAAATGAGAAATAGATATCAAGGGATACCACGAGTAAATCTAAATTGGATAGCACAGAAATGTGTTGTGTGGTTTTGTCTTTTGTATTCAAATAAGTGGCCTTAATTATGCTCGACTTTTCAGAGACCCCTACAAATTCTGGCCAATTAAATATTTTATATATTCCATGGCATTTCAAAAACATCAGAATTAAAGTTATACATAAAAAAAAGAGATTTTTTATGGTTGTTACAATTTCCTCACTGTTAATGGGTCTATTTAGATTTTCCAATTCTTCATCATTCAGTGTAAGAAGGTTATATATTTTTAGAAACTTATCCATTTCTTCTAAGTAAATTTGGTGGCCTGTAGTTTTTCATAGTATTCTAGTATGATTCTTTGTATTACTGTGATGTCTGTGGCAACTTCTCTTTTTGGAGTCTTTTTTTTTTTCTTTTAATCTTTATTGTTGAATGTATTACATAGGTCCTCCTTATTCCCCCATTAACATCATCCAGCCTGTTCCATCCTCCCCCGATCCACACCCTAGCATACATGTTCATTAGTTGATATCTTCCTACCCGCCTCCCCTACCTTCCCTCTGAGGTTCAACAGTCAGTTCGTACTTTTATAATTCTGGGTTTAATTTTGATCATCAATTTATTTGGTTCATTAGATTCCACATATAAATGAGATCATCTGATACTTATCTTTCTCTGATATTAGTTCAGCATAATAAGTCTAAGTCCAACCATGTTGTTGCAAACTGTAAGAATTTTTTTTTTACTGCTGTTTAGTATTCCATTGTGTGAATGAACCACAGTTTTTTTAGCCACTCATCTGATGGGCACTTAGGCTATTTCCAAGGCTTAGCTATTATAAATTGCACTGCTATGAACATAGGGGTACATATATTCTTTCTGATGAATGTTTCAAGTTTTGGGGAATATATTCCTAGAAGTGGGATCACTGGATCAAATGGGAGTTCCATTTTTATTTTTTTGAGGACACGCCCATTCTCATCTTTTCTCAGTATTTTAAATGAGTCTTTCTTTTATTTTCCTTAGTGAGTCTAGCCAGTTTTATTAATCTTTTCAAAGAACCAGATCTTTGTTGTATAAGTTTTTTGTATAATCTTTTTGTTTTCTATTTCATTCAATTCTACTGTAATTTTTATTATTTTCTTTCTTTTGCTTACTTTGGACTGATTTCATTCTTCTTTTTCTAGTTGTTTTAGCTATTAAGTTAGGTTGTTTTCTTAAGATTTTATTTCTTGAGGTAGACCTGTAATGATAAAACTTCCTTCTTATTACTGCTTTCATTGCATCCCATAAGTTTTAACATGTTATATTATTATTAGAGACCCAGCACATGAAATTCGTGCATGGAGGGTGGAAGGTGTCCCTCAGCCCAGCCTGCACCCTCTCCAATCTGGGATCCCTCTCACAATCCATTGTCCTCATCCATAAGTGTATGATTTTTGTCCAGTCTCTTCCTGCATCTCCCTCACCCCTTACACCCTGAGAATTGTCAGTCCACTCCCTTTCTATACCCTGATTCTATTATATTCACCAGTCTATTCTGTTCATCAGAGTTTTCATTCACTTGATTTTTAGATTCACTTGTTGATAGATATGTATTTTTTTCTTCATAATTTTTGTCATTGCCTTTTGCTTCTTCCTCCTCTTCTTAAAGAATACCTTTCAGCATTTTATATAATCCTGGTTTGGTGTTGATGAACTCTTTTAATGTTTTCTAATCTGTGAAGCTCTTTATCAGCCCTTCAATTCTGAATGATAGCTTTACTGGGTAGAGAAATCTTGGTTGTAGGTTCTTGCTATTCATCACTTTGAATATTTCTTGCCACTCCCATATGGCCTGCATAGTTTTTGTTGAGAAATCTGCTGACAATCCCATGGGTGCTCCCTTGTAGGTAATTAACTGGTTTTCTCTTGCTGTTTTTAATATTCTCTCTTTGTCTTTTGCTCTTGGTATTTTAATTGTGATCTGTCTTGATGTGGTCCTCTTTGGATTTCTTTTGTTTGGGGTTTTGTGCACTTCCTGGACTTGTAAGTCTATTTCTTTCACCAGGTGGGGGAAGTTTTCAGTCATTATCTCTTTAAATAGATTTTCAATATCTTGCTCTCTCTCTTCTTCTGGCACCCCCATAATTCTGATGTTGGTATGCTTGAAGCTGTCCCAGAGGCTCCTTACACTATCTTCACATTTTTGGATTCTTTTTTATTCTTGCTTTTCCAGTTGAGTGTTTTCTGATTCTTTGTATTTCAATTTTTTTACTTGATTCTTGCCTTCCTCTAGCCTGCTGTTATGTCTCTGTATAATATTTTTTATTTCAGTCAGTGTATGTTTAATTTCTAGTTGGTCCTTTTTCATTTCCTCTTGAGTCTCCCTAAATTTATCCATCTTTTCTAGGAAATTCTTGAAAAACCTTATAACCATGGTTTTGGACTCTATATCTAGTCATTTGTTTTTCTCCATTTCTTTCATTTGTGATCTGTTTCTTTGTCTCTGCATTTTTGTTGCGTCCCTGAGTTGGTAAAGTAGCTTTGTGTGCTAGGTGTCATATATGGCCTAGTAGCTCCGCCTCCCCAGTTATCTGAGGTAGACTCTCTTGGTGCACTACTTTGTGGACTGTGTGTACAGCCTTGATGTAGTTAAGTCTGGATTGCTATTGGTATTACTGGGAGGAATTGACCTCCAAGCCAATTGGTTGTGAGGATCAGCTATGTCTATGCCAGGAGAACTTCTGTGCTGGAGTCAGCCTTATGATACAAGACTTGCACAATTGCAAATGCCTCTGTGCTCAGCTTGGATGGGGTGGAGACTCAGGCCCGTGCAGTTAGCCTTGGCTTCCCGTCAGCCCTGCTCTATGCGGCCCCTGGGTCTCAATGTCCCTTGGTAATTACTGCAGCCTTCTCAGTAAACACTCACCCTCATGAGCCTCCAGAACTCCTCCTTTCATAGCTCCTCTAAGTTTCCGTGTGCTTTGGGGACCTGTATGAATGTGTTCTCCAGGATCTTGCCTGAAACTGGGATTCAGTGCAGTTAGAAGTGGAGTTCAGCTCAGTTGGAAGGTTCTGTCTTCCTCCTGCTAGAGAGAGCCAGCAGCACAATCAGCAGTCAGTCCTCTCTGTGCTCACTGGCTTATGCTCTTCTAAACCTCTGCCTTTTGCGGCTCCCCTGAGTTTCCACGCACTCCTCCCTTTTTCTGACAGTCCAGACTCCCCCAGTATAAGTCTCGCCTGGAACTGCAGTTCAGTGCAGTCAGGAGTTTCTGTCTCCCTCCCGCTAGAGGAAGCCATCCAGGCTCTCCACCGCCTATCCTCTCTATGCGCAAGTCTCCATACCTCAGCTTTTTGCAGCTCCTCAGAGTCTCTGTGAGCCCCTCTCTTTCCTTCTAGTTGTAGAATTTCCACTCAGCCAGCTTTCCTGTCTTTCTGGATGATGTCCATTTTGTCTTTTAGCTATAGTTTTGAAATTGTTGTACAAGGCAGCAGTTTAGGTGTTCACCTATGCCGCCATCTTGGTTTTTCTCCAATATCTTTTGATCTTACCTTTTTTGACCCAGTCATTCTTTTTAGTAGTACTAGTATGCTGCTTAATCGCCACATGTTTTGTGGGTTTGTTTTTCTTACTTCCTTTTTATAATTGATTTCTAATTTCAAAGCATCATAGTCAGAGTGTACTTGGCATAATTTCAATCTGCTTAAATTACTTGAGACTAGTTTTTTGACCCAATATATGGCCTATCCTTGAGAATGTTCTATGTGCACTTGCAAAAAATGTATAAGCTGATGTTCTGAAATGAAAGGCTCTGAAAATGTCAATGATGTCCATTTCTTTGAATATATCATTTAAGACTGGTATTTCTTTAGAGATTTTCTGTTTGGATTATCTATCTAGAGCTGTCAATAGAAAATTTAGATTCCTTACACTATTTTTTTGTTTGTTTTTCAGTATCATTATATTTTAAATTTTTATTGTTATTTTATTTTCACTTTTTCTTCCTCACTTCTCCCTATTTCACCCTGATTTACTTCTCCTTTCCTCACTTTAGTTTCTTTTTCTTTTATTTTACCGCCTATTAAAAATTGATCTTCTTTATCTGCTTTATTGATGTGTTATTATTATTGCTGTCTTGGTTGGCTTACTCATATATAAAATTTCCTCTTCCATACTGCTACTTCACTTCTTCTATTTTCTCTTCCTTTGCTACTCAAATTTTAATTAATTTTTCTTGCCTCTCCTGCTCTGTTCAATTCCTAAATTCAATGACTAGTTCTATTTCCTATGCTTTCTAGCTCATTCTTGGTCTCTTTTATTGAGTTCTTTATCTCCAGAATTACTATTTGCTTATTTTTTAAAGTTTTAATCTTTTTGGTAAAGTGCTCTTTTATTCCTTAGTTTGTTTTATGAGTTCATTAAACTGCCTATCTGTGTTTTCTTGCATCTCATTGAGTTTTCTCAGAACTGCTATCTTGAATTTCATGTCATTTAATTCACATATTTCCAGGCTTGTAAGTTTATTTTCTGGATATGTTTTTTGTTGTTTTCTTGTTTTTTGTTTTTTTAATTTTCTTTCTGAGCTGCCTCAATACCTTGGTAATTCATGCCATTTGATGGATGCCTTCTCTGTCTAGGCATTTATGTATGAGTGGCATTTTTCTAATAGGTCAGAAATCTTTCTATTATTTTCCAGTAGGTGGCTCAAAATCAGAAGTTTTTTAGCTTTCTTGCTCTCGCCTGGATTTTCATATCTCAGTGGGTAGTGGAAAATGGCCTGTGTTCCCTAAAAAGTTGAGCACCTTCTCTGTGACTTGGTTGTTCTGGTCACAGCGGACTAACCATAGATGGAAACATGGTATGTGATGGGGCTCCAAATCCATGAAATCCCAGTACTGAACCAAACAGCCAGATGCTATTGGCATTGCAGCCACTATTTGTGGAGATAGGTGAGCTAGGGAAATGCAGTGGCCTCCTTTGTTGCTTTGCCCTTCCAGCAATGGCAACCAGCAGGCCTCTGCAGAATCCCACCTGTGCCTCCAACACGCAGGGATTAGTTATCATGTGTACCCTGCACTCAGGGAAATAGTGTGCCTGTAAAACCACTTCCTGGGTTTCAGATAATAATGGTCTGCAAAGTGCAGGCAAACCCTAGAGTGTGAAGAGAAGGCATCCAGGTTTGGTAGCATTGTTTCTTTGTTTGAGACAACTGTGGCTGTGCCTCTCTGCCTCATCCCTGCCCAGGTCACTGGGCTCAGCAGCAAGGATGCTAACTCTCATTCCTTCTCCCAGCTAAAGGGAGTGGCATCCACAACCTTATTTCTCCACTCCATAGGCTGAGCCCTGCCATGAGCTCTGGGCTGCAGGGCCATGTCTATGGCTCTTTGGAGCTCTTTTCTCTTCTCACCTCCCTAGTCTCTCCTGCTTACCCACCTGGAGATATTTCAATGCATATCTCACCCATATATGTTCAGCAGGCAATCCTGTGTTGAATTATAGCTGTTCAAATTGTTAAAATTTCATGGGCAGAGAGACCAAGGAGATCTTTCATGCTGCCATTCCTCTGAAGTCACTCTATATTAAAGTAAGTCTCCTGTCAGTTATGTTAGCAGAATTTCTAAACTAAAGGGTGTGAGCTACCTGTATCAGAATCCCCCTGCCTACTCATTGAAATGCAGATTCTTGGGTTTATCTACAGGGATCTAATTAAGCAGATCTAAAATGAGAAATGAGGATTTGTATTTGTTAACTATTTTCTCAGGTAGTTCTTTTGAATACTAAATATCCAGAAACACATGGGAATTTCAGTCTGAAACTAAAAATAATAAAATATATATTAAGTATGTTCTGTAAATATTCTCATTGTAGCACTAACAGAAAAGATAAAATGATAAATGCTATTAAAATTAGTAACTCAAAAGAGAATCTAGGTGTATCAAGATCTAAAGCATCCACTTTTCATTTCTTTCTGCCTTTCTTCATTTTTTTATCTTAATTACCAGAGATTAGTGTCCAATCTATCCAATTTTGCCCTTTCTTGGAAGACTTTTGTGTCTGGTGTATATTCTTGAGTAATTTTTCAATAGGTGCATACATATGAAATTTGAGAGTATTTTTATTTTGCTCTTATACTTAATGAATAACTTGAACATCAGATTAAAGTGTCACTTGTTTTTCTATCATAATTGCAAAGACATTAATTCTCTAATTCTAATGAGATAAGCACTACAAATATGATGATTATTCCTTCTTAGGTATCCTGATGTTGTTTTGTAGGTTTGCCCCTTTGGAAGCTATTAAGGTATTTATGCTTGAAATTGTGAGATTTCTCCAGGTAATGCTTCTTTTCAAGGAATGGAATGTGCTCCTCTAGTTGAAATAATTTCCTGTAGATGTCACCAGCTGGCAGGTACATCAAGGGCATGTAAATTGTGCTCTTGTGTGTGAGATGTATATAAATGCAGACTGAACAAATTTTTTTGAAAATGAGTAATAATACCATTTATTTTATAATTAGCTTTCCTCTTTGACATTTAAAATCTTCATATTTTGGTAATATTATCTTAAATAGAGTGGGAGTCTCAAAAAACACTTTCTGATTATTTCTTCTTAAAATGTAATTAACCTAGTTACCTTATATTTTTATGACTTTGTTTTCTCAGCACAATGACCATAATTCATCTCAGAGTGTTTCTTATGATTGCATCAGCTTAAAGACTCAAAGTGCTAGAAATTTTTCACAAATATGTACTAGATATGTGGATATATAATATGCCATTTGTCCTGTTTAACATTAGTTTTAAAAGCTTTCAAGTTTTAAAGTTTTACAGCTAGTCCAGTCTTCTAACTAAAGAATATATCGTTATATACAACAACAAAAAAATTTTTTTAAGTTTCTTTAGCCCTGGCTGGTGTGGCTCCTTTGCTTAGACCAGTGGTCAGCAAACTCATTAATCAACAGAGCCAAATATCAACAGTACTTGGATTAAAAAATTTGGCTCTCAAAAGAAATTTCAAACTTAAACTTCTTTTAACATCAATTCTTCAAAATAGACTCGCCTAGGCCACTCAAGGGGCCAAAGAGCCTCATGAGGCTTGCGAGCCGCAGTTTGCCAACCACTGGCTTAGACCTTCATCTCATGTACCACCAAAAGGTGGCAAGTTCAATTCCCAGTAAAGGCACATATTCAGATTGCAGGTTCGAACTCCGGTCAGGGAAGGGGAAGATACAAGAGCCAACTGATTGATATTTCTCACATCAATTTCTCTCTCTCTCTCTCTCTCTCTCTCTCTCTCTCTCTCTCTCTAAAACCAATAGAATGAATATCCTTGAGTAAGAAAAATAAAAGTTTCTTTAAGTATGCTCACTCTGTTTCAATGCAAAACAGTTATACCACTTTGGAGACTTATTTTTCTAATAAATAATGATACTATATGCCATGGTTTATAGGTCTGGCATTTAAAATATACTCATTTAACATTACTCTAATAGTTGCTTGAAGGGAAAGTGATAGCTCAGACTTTGGTAAGACTTTGATGAGATTCTTTCTTTTAGCCTGAGTGGTTGCATTTGCCTCTCCGGAAAATTTTCATGCATATCAGATAGCCAGACAATTGCTTCACCCGTTAAGATATTGTGTTTTTCTCTCCTTAACTTAATTTCTTGTAACAAGACTATTTTTCAGGGTATTGAATTCTTTTATAACAAGGAGAAATGCATGCTTTATTATTTCTTTACAAAGTTATTTACATATAAATGAGCTCCTCCTCCTATCCCTATCTATTGTCTTTATTCTGCAAACAGTTGCATATTTAAACAAATATTTCAGACCATGTATTACAATCAAGAATAAAAGTATTGGCAGTATTACTTTTGGGAAATAGTGATGCAATGTTATTACTTATTTACTCAGTTCCCATGAATTTATTGAGTCACTATACCTGATAGAAACAAAATGAAATTAAAGGAATTGATTTGACATATAAGAATAAGAAGGGCCTGAAGAACTTACACAACATGGATAAATTTTCTAAGTATTGATTACTAACTCATGTTTTGGGAGTCTGAAAAATTCCATTTGAGTCAGTTTGATTCCCTACTTTTTAATCAAATTAGCTGATAATAGTTCAGGCCTTTACCTCTCCTCACCAGTTCAGACTTTACATTTCTTAATTCGTGGTTACTCTTTTATAAAAACAGCATGTGAACAAAAAATTTGGCTATGCAATAAACCTGACAAGTTTTGGTAGAGGGAGAGGCATGTGTCTGGCCTGACAAGCACAATGACCACAAATAATTACACAGTGTGGTCTGTCTACAAATTCCTGAACTAGATTATCTTAATGGGTAGTCATGTTTCAGGCCTACAGTTTAGCCAAGGTCAGTGGTCATCTTCAATGAGCTCTGTCCATTGTTCTGACGCATTGAGGAAAACACATCTTATCTGAAATTTCAGAATCACTTTCTTTTCTAGTCTACAAAGCACAACCATGGGTGTCAGAGCACAAGACCACCAGAGCAGGAGACCACAGAACTCCTCATTATTATCTTGTTCCCTACATACCATCTCTATGTGCTGTAAATTTTAAACTATCCTGTACCCACCAATGTAAAAGAAGTATGTTTCTCCATTTTGCCTTTGATTTCTCCCGCCGCCCTCCCCTCCGCCGAAACTCCACCAATGGATTCCATGTACCATCCTTACATATTCTTCTTTCATTCTAATGAATACAAAAAGCTGCCATTCTCCAGAGCATTGGAGATCTTGCTCTCCAGCATCTGTCCTCAGTTTGGCTTAAATAACAAATTCTCTAAAGTTCAATTTATTCAATTATTTTACTTTTATACTTCCTTTTATATACTTATATAATTATATTAATAAAATGTCATTTCTAGCCTAAAATTGTCCGGTTTACATATTTATTTTAATTACAAGATTAATAAATACAAATTGTAAAATATGCAAAAGGACATAAATGGAAAGAAGCTCTATGTCCAGTTCTCTATTAACTATTTAGGAATATAGTCACAAATTCAGTATATATGCCAGAAAAACATGACCAAATACTGTTGTATTTCACAGAGGGGTCACATTAAGACCCAACCCAAATTAGTACAAATATCAAAACACATGTATACGCTTGCATGCACACATACACACACACACACACACACAAACAAACATAAACACAAACATCTCTTGAAAGTCCTCTCATTTTTGCCTCTAATCCCTGCCAGCCATAATTAAAAGTAAATATTGATATTACATTGGCTATACTATTTCAAGTTTTTTTAAAGAGAATAATTAATCTATAGTTATCATTCAGAAAACATGAATGGATATTTTATCTACAATGTTCATCTGGGTTAAGTATCTGCTTTTTGTTGTAGTCTATTTCTCTTTAGTATGTTCTCTTTATTACCTCCTTCAGGGATGACTTCCAACTTGGCTTCTATAAATTTAATATCCAGATAATTTATTTTCACTTTTACTATGATTTATCACACACATTTTCCCACTGACCTTTAAAAAGTTTTTTTAAAAAGTAGATACACAAACAATCCTTCCAATTTTAAAGAGTTAATACAATGTAATAGTCTACCAAATTCTAACATGGAATCATTTGTGATAATCCTATCAAATAAAAGAGTAATATGCAAATTGACTATCACTCCAAGACACAAGATGGCCACCCCATGTAGTCAAAGATGGCTGCCCCCATGGGGACACAAGATGGCCACCACAAGATGGCATGTGGGGGGTGGAGAGTTATGGCCAGTTAGGGATGACTGGGCCAGCAGAGGGCAGTTGGAGGAGACCAGGTCTGCAGGGGAGCGCAGTTGTGGGCAATCAGGTCAGCAGGGAGGGCAGTTAGGGGTGACAAGGCCAGCAGAAGAGAGCAGTTGGGAGGACCATGTCAGCAGGGAAGGACATTTGGGGGGGACCAGGCCTGCAGGGGAGGACAGTTAGGGGTGGCCAGACTGGCAGGGGAGGGCTATAAGGGGCAATCAGGCTGGCTGGGGGACATTAGGCATTAATCAGGCTGACAGGGAAGTGGTTAGGGGGTGATCAGGCTGGCAGGCAAAAGCAGTAAGGGGCTATCAGGCACAGGCAGGTGAGCGGTTGGAACTCAGCAGTCCTGGACTGTGAGGGATGTCCAACCACACATTAGAGATCAGGCCTAAATGGGCAGTTGGACATCCCTCAAGGGGTCCTAGATTGGAGAGGGTGCAGGCTGGGCTGGAGACACCACCCCCATGCATGAATTTCATGCACTGTGCCTCTAGTACCAAATAAAACTTTAAAATAGTTTTATTTACAAAGTAGAATTATAAAGTTAAAAGTAGAAGGATTTGTGTTCTCTACTTCCTAGCCAAGTAATGTTAGCCTTATTTTTAGAAATAATTGTTTCCTGATTATGAATGTTAGTTTTTTTTAATGTATTAAAAATTTTCAATTAATGTTTATATTCAATATTATTTTAATTAATTTCCTGTGTATAGCATAGAGGTTAATCATATACTTTACAAACTGCCTCCCAATATTTCCAGTAACCCCAATGGGCACCATACACAGTTATCACAATATTGCTGACTATATTTCATATGCTGTACTTTACATCTCCTTGACTATTTTGTAACTACAAATTTGTACTGAAAGTTAGTATATCTATTTTACATTTAAAATCTGAAAAACACAATAAGCCTAAAGAAAGGAGTTATTCATAAACTTACCACCCAAAGATAAAAACTGTTGATACACACACATATAGACACACACACACACACACACATATATATATATGTATATATATATATATATATATATATATATATATATATATTACAAGTCATTTTTTCTACATTTAATGATATTTTTTTACAAATGGAATATTACTGTACATTTTTTTATAATCTGCCTTTTTGCTTAATATACCAAACACAGTTACATACATAAAGAGAATTATCTGCTTAACTTTTTCTAAAAGCATACTCTGACCACAATTTTGAGCATAATCTGTTAAAATCATTTCTTAAAATTATATGACATCACCCATTGTACAAATACTTTTTGATAAAATATCTATCATCATTGATATAATTGTTTTTCTAATAACTTACATTATATTACTACTAGTCAGATAAATTAAGAGAGCCATTTTATTCTAACTAGTGCCCTTTCCAGATTGCTAAAATATTCTGGAAGTTTCTGTGGGTTTCTGTAAACTAAAAGAACCAGAATTTATGCTTTTATCACACCAATGATTGAAATGATGCCCCTGTAATCCCCTCCTCTACCATAGGTCTCTGCTTTTCTGTATGTGTGCAGTGTACATGGAGAAAGGTGATGGAGGAAAGAGATAGCTGGTAAAGATAGTTTTTTGGAAATGTCAGTAGGCTTTGACTTTTTCTCCTTTGCCATTACAATAAAAATAAAAAATGATTTGGAGAAAATTGAGGTAACTTTTTTTCAGAGAAATAAGGGGATTATAAACTAGCAAATATTTTCTGGAAAACAACTTGCCTATATATAAAAAGCTACCATCATATGTTTTGAAAAAGTAATATTATTTCTAGCACTATCCTAGCTAATAAAAGAATTATATGAAAATTGACCTTATCTCCACTACACCCACAAGCCATGCTCACCAGCCACGCTCACCAGCTAATCAGAGCAAGTATGCAAATTAAGTCAATCAAGATGGCTATGGTCACAGAGAGAGCAGGAGGGAAGCTTGGGTTGCTCCTGGAGATAGAAGAAGCCAAGGTTTCTGCACATCCTGGCTGGTCCAGGCCTCCACTTAAGGCAACAAAGTTTCAATGGCTGTACAAGCAGGAGGCTTGGCTCAGCTCCAGGCTACAAAACTTCAATTGTAGAATATAAATAAATCCCAGATACCAGGGTCTCTGCTTGGGTCACTGGGGGGCATGGCTGGCTGGCAAACCACCACAGGCCCCTTGCCCAGGCCACCTCATGCCCCAAGGGAATCCCCACCCTGATCCAGAACACCCTTCAGGGCAAACCAGCTGGCCCTCACCCATGCACCAGGCCTCTATCCTATCTAATGAAAGAGTAATATGCAAATTGATCATCAGTCCAACGCACAAGATGACTGCCCCCATGTGGTCAAAAGATCCTGCCCCCATGTGGACACAAGATGGCTGCCACAAGATGGCCAGCAGGGGTGGGCAGTTGGCAGGGACCAGGCCTGCAAGGGAATGCAATTGGGGGTGATCAAGCCTGCAGGAGAGAAAAGTTAGGGATGACCAGGCTTGTAGGAGAGGGCAGTTAGGAGCAAACAGGTTTGCAGGGGAGCAGTTAGGCATCAATCAGGCTGTCAGGGCAGTCAGGGCAGTGGTTAGGGGGTGATCAGGCTGGCAGGCAGAAGCAGTTAGTGGCAATCAGGAAGGCAGGCGGGTGAGCAGTTGAGAGCCAGCAGTCCTGGATTGTAAGAGGGATGTCGGATTGCCTGTTTAGGCCCAATCCAGGTAAGATTGGGGCTAAACGGGCAGTCAGACATCCCTCAAGTGGTCCCAGATTGGAGTGGGAGCAGGTTGGGCTATAGGACACACCTCACCACCCCCCGCCCCCTGGCCTGTATCATAATATCATAATAAAACAATTAGAAACTTAAACTTATGAACAAAGATTTTTTTTTGCTACATTGTTTCTCATTCATATGCTTATCAATCAATCCTAACTAGATAAATTGTGGTATCCTATATAATAAAGAGCAAATATGCAAATGGTTGTCATGTCCTCATATTGTCACATAGTAACAGCTCAGACATTCAACACTGAGGAAAGAGGAATGGGGACCAGCCAGGCTGCAGCCTGGGAAAGAGACAACCCACCCACCCCATAATCCCGAGTGCCAGTGGTTGCGCCTGTGGCCTGAGAGAGGGACAGGCTACCCGCCCCGTGGTCCCCAGCACAAGCACCTACAACTATGGCCCAGGCGAAGTGGCCTGCCCATGGTACCCTGTGGCTGCAGCCAGCCCAGTCGAAGCTGGTCCAGATCCTGGGTTCCTGCTGCTGGCCAGAGGGAAGGAAGCCTGGATCCCAGGTGCCTGCAACCAGCTGGAGGAGAGAATCCTGTGTTCTGAGTTCGGGACATGAGCAGAGGCAGTTGGGGGCAATAAGGCCAGCAAGGGGGCAGTAAGGGGCTATTAGGCTGGTAGGGGAACAGTTAGGGGTGATCAGGCAGGCAGAGGTGGTTTGGGGTTATCAAGCAGGCAGGCAGGTGAGTGGTAAGGAGCCAGTGGTCCTGATTGCGAGAGGCAGTCAAACATCTCCCCAGGGGTCCCAGATTGGAGAGGGTGCAGGCTGGGCAGAGGGACCACTCCCCCACCAACGTACACTAATTTCATGCAGCACCTGGCCTCTGGTACCTTTATTAAAAATTCAGTTAATAAAAGAGCATACATAAAGAAATGCCATGAGAGATAACATTTACATTCCACAGTGGCCTAAGCCAATTTAGTCTTACAGAATTATACGTCATTTAGGCATTTTTGGTACTTACCTGTAGCCCTGGGTAAGGGGTAGCTGCTTCCCCAGAATTACCCCACTAAAAAGTTATAGTGAAAGAAGTTTAGGACTCTCTGCACATGTCAATTTACTTTAAGATAGAATTTATTTCAGAAGTTACACACATGCTCTATAAGCTCTGACTTTTTCAGAGTTCTCAAAACATCCTCTATTAAAGGTTCACCTGAGGCAAATGGAGCCATATACCAGCTACAGTTCATCTAACCATCTGTGAGGGGCATGTATCCAGGAATTCTCAGAAAAAAATATGATCAGAAAATTGACCATTTAGAGTCCAAGCTGAGGGAGCCTTCCCAACATTGCCCTTTAAGGTGCTATTTAAATGTTTATACTATGCTAATACAAAGATAGGGAAGTATTTCTTTAACATATGATTCATTTATCATCAATACCATTTTTAACATTTTACTAATCATTCTTCACCAAAAAGCCAGTATTAACATACATTATATATGAAGTAGCTGGTGCAGAAGGGGAATGAAGTAGATACATTACTCATTATAGCAGCCTCTGTAGTGTGGTATTTCTGATAAATGCTAGTTGACTACACCTAAAGCATGAATTAGTGATTTAGAAACTCATGATCCCTAGAGCATAGCTTAGATAACATAATACACTGAATACACTGAAGAAATTAGAAGTTAATTGCAGACAAAAAACATATACATTAATAATAAAGTACTTAAAATGTATTAAAATGCATGAATACAAAAAACTACTGGAAAATACACCAAAAATGTTAATAGTTTTTTACTATCAATTTTTTGTATTTTCTTCCTTAGAGCTATGTTTTGCATTTTTTTAGTTTTTTAGAAAATAGCATAACACATACTATAGAATGAATAGAAAAACAAGAAAATTATATTGCTTAAACCAAAATGTGTAGGGTAGTGGAAGAGTGTCTCATGTGCTGTGTTCTGGGCAATAGAATTCTCCAACTTGATTATCTTCGTCAGTTTGGGCTGCCTTAACAAAAATACCATAGGTTAGGTGGCTTAATTCCTTTCTTTCTTTCTCCCCCCCACCCCGCACTGTCCCCCTCCCCCTCCTGCCCAGGGTTCTGGAGGCTAGAAATTGGGAGATCAAGGTGTCAGCAGAACCAGTGTCTGTGGAAAAATCTCTTCTCATTGCTTTCTCACTGGGTTTTTTTGCAGAGAGAAAGAGAGGAAATGAGATCTTTCCAGTCTGTTCTCAGAAGAGTACAAATATCATTTATGAGGGCCCCACCCTCAAAACCTAATTACTTCCTAAAGGCCCCACCTTCTACTATCATCACTTTGGGGGATAGGGTTTCAATATATAGATTTTGGTGGGTGGGACACAGATATTTAATCCATAACACTGAATCTTCATACAAATACTACAGATAGAATCAATACAATCAGGACCATTTTATTGACTCTGCCTTCAATTTGTAAATAGATGACTCTCATGCTTTCTTGTAAAGTGTATTTCTTTAGCTTTTTTTTATTTAATGAAAATAATAGTTCGGTAAGGGCAAAAATAAATTAAAAATAAGAGACAATTTTCCCTGTTGAAAATAAGGAAAAGGAGTTTTCTTGCTCTCCCTTTTCTTAGATTACTTACATTAGAAAATATATTTTTAGAATATTTATATTGATAAATCATTTTGACAGCTTTATAAAACAGCAATGTCTTTCTCAAAGACTTGGGAACTATCTATTTGGAATAAAAACATTTAAGGAATATAGTGTTGTTATTTTAAATAAATGCTCTAAGTAAAAGGGGGGCAGGGTTGGGGGCAGAGGCCCATGTAGGGAAGAAATATGTCTAGAATTTAGTGAAACTGACAGGAATAATGAAGCTATCAGGATCAATATTGAATAATCTGGCTAGTGTTGAGAGATGGCCTGATAGAAAAAGATAAATTTCTAGCATATATCAGGTAGGAAATACACCTACCCACTTGTGCCCTTCAAAATGTACATGATATATTACAGACCTGGGAAGCTCATGTCCTAAAGCCAAACTGATCAAGATTGTTGTATAGAATAAGAAATCAAGGGGCCTCTGTATGTGAGTAGTTTTGACCAAAATAATATCAATTTATATCCTAAATTAGATCATGAAATAGTCTACATCAAGTCAATATTTTCATTTTAACAATACTGATTAATAGAATAAATTATAATGATCACATTTACCATTAAATAACTGAATACTTTTAATTTCTTCATGTGACCAGTTTATTGTTTTACAGTTTTACTGATTGAAATTGGAAATCCATTCATTTTTCTAGCCACCATTTCAAGAACTAAACACACACAAAAAAAATGAGGTATTAGTAAATACTGAGAGATTTTAGCTCAGTCAGCGTAGTCTAATGATCTAATACATTTCATTTCTTTTGAACAGTTTTCTATATAATTAATTTGACCAGGCTTTATAATTTCTAGCTTTCTGCGACCTTTAAACCACACATCATCCTAAGAAATCTAAATATCAAGAATTCCATTAACAGTTTTATAAACTTATGTTTAAAGCATCCAATTGTATGTATGTATAAATGTTTCTAAATTTATTATTTGAAAGTGACAATGAATAATCATATTTTCCCAATAAGTGTTACCTGTTTAAAGTCAATTAAGTAAATGACATAAATTATGTAGATAAAATAAGGGGCTTCTACGGAAAGTAAACTCACAAAGCCAATTGATCATAAATTTCCAAATGGGCAGGTCATGCTAGATAGTCATGGCCAAGGCATATAACTTCTTCAGTAAAAGGTTAATCTTTGCCTTAAGCAAGTCCTTCCCGTTGCTTCTGTGTATCTAGGTTAACACACCACTGGAATGTCTCTTTGCAGAAGCTTCACCATCCTTAAGAGAGCACACAATCTTGTTAACTGTCCTGTAATCCAATCTCTACTTTGCTTTCTCCCACTTCTATGCAATCTTCCTTATGTTCCCCCCTTAATTCCAAAAGCATGAAAGAAACTGCAAACTGTCCTTTGAAGAAGCATTTTTCTCAGTGTATTAAGATCTTGCTTCAAGGCATGTCCTCAGTTTGGTTCAGATAACTCATAAAAATTCTCTGCAGGTTTGGACATTCAACAATTATAGGGATACATTATATCATCAAGCACTGTACCTTAGTATAATGAGGATAATACTTTCCTTTTAACTTCTATTTTATTTTGTCCTTTTTGTATAATACACAGAAAAGTGTTCAGCTTCTGGTCTACAGCCAGCAATTAATACCACTTAGCAGCTATTTAAATGAGTAATTTCATGTTGCTTAATTCAAATGCTAATTGCTCTCTGAGCACTGATCATATAACCTATCACATTCTGAAAAACCTGCAGACATTTTGAAGAAAATAAATAACTTTTTTTGTTGTTGTTGTAGTTTTGATGGTGGTACTGATGGTCAGAGAGAGAAATGTTCAAGAGATTTACAAATTTGGACCACGGTGAAATCCAATTGATATCAGATGAAGTGGGAGGGGGGTGTCCTCTTCCACATTGGGTACTGTGGGAGGGGAATGGACTTCTTACAATATCCAGAGAAAATGAATTTCCTGAGATTCACAAGGGAGAGTTAGTAATTTTATTACTGGGGAGTTAAGTCACTGGGTTTCCAAAGTCCCACTGCATTCAGTCCAGTCATATAAGTGTAGCTGGGGTTTCAGTAGAGTTATAATCAGAGCCAGTGTCCAGAGTTTCCTTCCCATTTTGTAGCTGGGTCCAGTCCAGCATCAGGCTAGTGGAGTCCATTACTTCACTGTGTATGGGGTCCAAATGGACAAAGGCCATGCTGGCCAATGCAGGAAAACAGGAGCAAAAGAGCCCTGAAAGCCAGGATCAAAGACAATGAACCAAGAGGAACCAAGAGAGCCAAGAGAGTGAGCTTCCAGATAGCCCAAATCTTTCGGTGGTGATGCCCATTCTGGCCAACCACTTAACATTTAGAGAGTAGGTATACTGGCCAAAATAATACCAACTTATACCCTAGTCAGTCCAACTTTCCTGGCCATGCATCTATTTCCCTTTGTTGGACCCTTGGGGAGTCTAAAGTTACAGCTTCCTGATGAAGCTGTCTAAATGACATGTCTATAATATCTGCTCCTTTCCTATTATTAATAGCTATGCAAATTGCAATGGTATCATTGTAACGTCAAAAAGAAGCTGGTACCACTAAGTTAGATTAGATTAAGTAGAACTGTGATGTCTACTATGATAGTCATTTAAACACTTAGAATGAGGCTAGTGTTAATTTAAATGTGCTACAAGTATAAAATACCAGATTTCAAACATTTCTTTATATACACTGAGTGGCCAGATTATTATGATCTCTGAACACATAATAATCTGCCCACTTAGTGTGTGTGTGTGTGTGTGTGTGTGTGTGTGTGTGTGTATTAGAGGCCTGGTGCATAAATTCATGCATGGGTGGGGTCCGGCCAGCCTGGCCAGGGGGAGGGGAGATGGGCAGTTGGCCGGACTGACTGCTGCTCAAACTCCTGGTGGAGGGGACAATTTGCATATTAGCCTTTTATTATATAGGCTATATACTGAGTGGCCAGATTATTATGCTTTCAGAGATCATAATAATCTGGCCACTCAGTGTATAAAAGTCTAATATGCAAAGTGTCCCCTTGAGAGTTAGACCAGGAGACCGAGTTTGATCACTCTCTATGTCATGTGCTGACCACCAGGGGGCAGTGTGGAATGAAGGAAGGCTCTGGTGGGCAGCTGGCAGCCAGGGAAGGAAGGCCCTGGTTATATGAAGTTCAATACAATATAGCATTAAAATTAATTTTACCTGTTACTTTTATATTTTTAATATGGCTACTATAAAATTTAAAGTTATATATATGACTCATATAATGTTTCCATAACATTGAAGTAGATATGAACAAGTTTTCAAAACAGAAACAACCATTTTATCTTTCTAGTTACATGGCTGCTGTTTTTGCATGGGAAAAGCACAATAAATTATAAGCAATAAATCCATATATCTCAATTAATGAGAATTAATTAATGTATTTATTATTTTTAAATTTATGTATTATCATGTTTAAATTTCCTCAAATATTTAAAAAAAATGAGCTAATACAATTCTAAAAGCCAACTAAACTTTAGCGATACTGGAAATGTCACTAAGAGAAGTGAAGCAAGCTATAATTAATCAATTATTGAATAAGTGGAAGGAAACAACATGCATTTTTAAAGTTAGTTTTAATAAATTACATTGAGTTGCATGCACTTCAGAGCCTTCACCAGGCAGTGGGAAGCTGCAGTTCCATTGTGTGCAATTTTAAATGAATGCAAATCTTCCACCCAACCCCTACCACCCGCCCATTTTGGCTCCATGCTAATGAGAAAATGGAATGTGTTTTGGTCTAAATAGCCTTGTTTGAATATAATACTATTGATTTCCTTATGACTCACTCTTTATTTCAGTGTCTTGAGAGACCAGAAATCTTATTGGATGAGACATAAAGCTGAAGTTCTGACCTTTTGTGGTCATTAAGCATCCCATGGCACATTTTGCTAGAGAGCAGGCTGGTTGGCCTACCTTAGCCCAGGTTCAATCTAAGTAAGGAGTGTCTAGTGACCTAGATTCTCTATGTACAAACAAATAAGACATAGTTATTTCTTAGCTTTCATGCCAAAAATTGCAAAGTTATGGCTATTTTTTATTAAACTGCTGCCAACTTTTACTCCTAAGTACCCATCCTTTGAATCAACAAAATGTGCATTTGAAGACAAAATCTGGTCTTATAAGACCATTTATGTTCTGTACTAAAATAAGAGTTTTATTATTATAGTGTAATACTATATTACATGTTTGAAAAATATTAAAAATGTGGTAGGGTATTTGTGCGTGATGGCTTATATAACTTATTAAATTAAAAAGCAGCGAATTTCAACAAAGATGTATTGAATGCCGACCATGCAAGGTGTTTTACCAAGCACCAAAGATACAACAATTTGAATATTATCATCTTCAAGAATATTATTCATTATCTGATAAATGAGTCAGAAAAATAAAGAGATATTGGAAACATCAAATGGTAAAAGTTGAAAATAATTATAAATAAAGAAAACAAAAAAGATGGTTTCTTAACCTACAGAGAATAGTTGAGGAAAAACAGGTAATGTGAAATGATCACATATTTAACATTCTGGTGTATTTATAAAAAGAAAATGAATAGCAATTAAACATGGGAAGGGGAATGGAAAAAGTTTAACACGGGCAATGACATTACCAAATTCAAAGAGGCTTGACTTGGGATAGAACATGCAGAAACTATCAGTGGTTTTGGTCTGAGAATAAATAATGCAAAATAGGAAACAGCAACAAAACCATTTAAGGAAACAATAAACCATGAGGGCTTTGACTTTATCTGGTATTTTTTATTGTGTTTACCTGTATTTGAGTTACCTTGGAAACTAAATAAAATGCAGACTTTGAGCCTCCCTGACAAAGCAAAGAAAACCTGGGTGGATCAGGCTTGTAGACTGTATCAATTTCTTTAGATGAAGCTCAGCAGAGTTAGAGAAAAAAAGCTTATAAGAAGAGAAAAGTATTAAAAAGTCTTAACTAGGGGACATAACATGATCTCATATTAGATTTATAATGTGAGTAGGTTACTCTGACAATTAGAGAAGAACTAGAGACCAGGTGCACAGGATTTGTGCACTGGTGGGGGTGTGGCCTATGGGGATGGGCCTGCTGTGGAAGTGCTACTCATTCTGGTCAGCCCAGTGGATCTTCTACTGTGGGAGCACACTGACCACCAGGGGGCAGCTCCTGCATTGAGCGTATGCCCCCTGGTGGTCAGTGTGCATCTTAGTGACTGGTCAACCAGTCATTCTGGTCATTCTGCCATTTGGTTGCTGGGCTTTTATTATATAGGATGGTTTTTTTAAAGGGAAAGACTTGAAGTTATAAGACTAACTGGAAATTATAAAACCGAAGCTAGAAGTAGAGCATGGTGGAAGGCTGGTTACTTTTCTTAGAATATAACCCCAACTCTTGCAAGGAACAAACAAAAAAACAAAAGCCTGAAAAATATTTTTCATATATGCTAATGGATAATTTGCATGCAGGCCTAAACCAGGATTTCCAAAAAATGTTAAGCTTGGAAGAAATTTATTGTCCTTGTTAAAAGAAGGACAATATTCAAAATTAAGACAAAAAAATTGCAAGTATAACCAAATTACAATATTTTCTAAATTTTATGATTGCTTATCTTTGTATAAGTTAATCAATTCTTAGTTTTCTTCTTTGGCATATTTTATTTACTTATTGGGTAATTCAGAACTGCTTATGCAGTATTTTTAGTATTTAAAAAAAAATCCTTCCAAAATTTCCTGTTAAATTTGTATTATCTTATTTACTTTAATATCTGCCATTCTAAATAATTCAAATTTGGCCATTTGAGGCCCAGTATTCAATCAATAGTAAGTACAGTGCCATAATTTAAGAGAAGAAACCCTGAACTGTGAAGCTTCCTTCTAAATACAAATTCAAATAAAGTTAAAATTAGCAACAATCAATATTATCTTTTGTTTTATCAATTTGCTTTTTCATGAGATCAAGTGTTCTATTCACTGATTGGAATAGATAAGCACTTCCATCATTCTACAAAGATAAAGTTTCCTCCAAAGGAAAAATAAAAGATCTCTTATTTTGTGTATTCACATAAAATTTTTGTATTAGTTTGCTAGGACTTTCATAACATATACCACAGATTAAAATGCTTAAAGAACAGAAAATGATTTTTTCATTATTCTGGAGGGTTGACAGTAATTGTGTGGACAGAATTGGTTTCTTCTAATGCCTGTCTCCTTGGATTGTAGACTGTCATCTTCTGTATCTTCACAATGTAGTGTGTTTTTGTTCTAATCTCTTTCTTTAAGGACATGAGTCAAATTGGAGTAAGGCCCAACATATGATCTCATTTTACCATGATTACATCTTTTGTTGTTTTAATTCTTCACCCAAGGATATTTTCTCCACTGATTTTTTAAAGAGAGTAGAAGGGCCCAGCCAGTGTGGTTCAGTGGTTGAGCATGGACCTATTAATAAGGAGACTATGGTTTGATTCCCAGTCAGGGCACATGCCTGGGTTTCAGGCTTGATCCCTAGTAGGGGGCATGCAGAAGTCAGACAATCATTGATGTTTCTATCTCTCTCTCTCTCCCTCTCCCTTCCTCTTCAAAATCAATTTAAACAATAGAGTGGAAGGAAGGGGAAAAGGAGAGGGAGAGAGAGTAAAACATTGATGTGAGAGTGACACATTGATTGGTTGTGAATAGTTTATATACAATTTTTCCATACACAACCTAACCAGAACTTGGAATCAAATCCAAAAACCAGGTTATGTGTCCTTGACAGGGGATCAAACCCGGGATCCTTCAAAACATGGACCCATGCACAAACCACTGAGAAACACCAACCAGGGCCCGTTTTAAAGGCCCTATCTCTAAATACATTTTATTATGAGATTCTGGGGAGTTAGGACTTCAATATATGAATTTGGGAGAGTAACAAAATTTAGCCATTAACAACATTTAAAAACAAATATATTTAAAAATTAAATTTAAATCTGTAAGGCTACATGTTAAGAATGGTGACTTAAAACATGCTTGAGAAAACAACAGTTTCTAAATCCTCAATGTAATGAGCCTAAAGAGGCACTTCCAAGATTAAAAAAAAAACAAAACTGTTCTTGGAATAGGAGAGACCCAATGTCAAATAACTGATAAATTAAAGGCTAATTGAAAAAGCAACATGAAAATTAATGAAAGAAAAATATATGGAAGAAGGATATCATTAAAAACATTTCTATATGAAAGTATGCTCGCTTGTGACATTAGAACAAGCCAGGAAATAACAGGATTCTGGAGACCAAGGATCAGGTATGAACAGAAATAGGTATTTAACAGCTCAGAACTTGTGGTTTATTTGTGATGTGATGAAAATGAGGGCAGACACACAGGAGGAGGAATGATTGCTCATCGTGGAATTTTGAAAAGCCTGAATTAAATGAGCCAAAATTGGAGGAAGAATATCAAAATTAAAGATGGTACTAACAGCTGACCTCAGCTCTGTATGCAATGAATCATAAGAGCTGACTGAAGCAAAGCTTGGGTTGTACCCTAAATATTTACTAAATATTGAATACTACTATGTGTCCAGCAACAGCTGAATAGTTTATATCACAATTTTTATCTAAAACCCACAACAAACCTGACATTTAATATTCTACCCTTGATCACAAACCAAGTACTAGTAAGTAGCATAGCTGATATTTAAGCATTGGCTCATCTTCTATAAAATCCATGTTCTTAATCATTAAACTCCACTATTTACCAGGTGCAACAGCTACAGAAGTGAGTTTGAATCTTTTCCAAGAGAGCATAATAAAGTTTTAAAAAGAGGAGATAAAAGAAAACTATGCTTAGCATTTAATTTTGATGATCTCATTTTATCCTCAATAGAATATTGGGAGTTAGACTACTGCTATGAACTTTTTAAAGATGTGGAAACTGAAGCACATGGTAGTAAATTACTTGCCAAATGAGACACACACAGAATAGATGTCAGAGTCAGGATGCAGGCCCAGGCAATTTGACTCCAGGGCCTGCTTATGTCTATACTGTCTCCATGGCACAAAATAATTTAAATAGTAAGATTATTAATTTTCAGTGAAATGCTAGGTTGAATAAAAAGCAGCAAAGTTGGGGACATCAGACACATGGCAGATAGTGCTTGGGAGGATCAAATGGCTGAAAGAGGCAATCTAATTAGCATTTCTCTTTTTCTATCCATTCCTTTGAAGTCTGTTCTCTATGTGCATTAGTGTTCTAGGGCTGCCGTGATAAAGTACTGCACACTGGAGGGATTTTGTTGTTGTTGTTGTTAAACAAGCAAACAAAAAGTTACTCTCTCACAATCCTGGAGGCTAGAAATTCAAAATCAAGGTGTTGGTAGAGTTGGTTACTTCTGGGAGGATGTGAGAGCAGGATCTGTTGCAGATCTCTTATAGTGCCTGGTTGGCATTGTTTCTGTGTGCATGCCTGTGTCCAAATTAACTTATTTTTTAAGGGCACCAGTCACACTGCATTAGAGTCCATCTTAATGATCTCACTTTAACTTGATTATCTTCAAGAAGACCCTATCTCCAAATAAGGTCATATATCCTGAAGTATTGGCAGTTAGGACTTCAACCTTAAAATATGTCCCTGGAAATTTCCTCAGCTAAATACCAAGTTCATTACTTACAAAACTGGCTTCCAGGTAAATGTAGTACTAATTCAGCTAAGTTTTCTCTACTGCATAATAAGGATCTCCTTTCCTCCAGTTTCCAGTAACATGTTCTTTTTTTCTTTTTGAGTGATCATCAGAATAATCTTCAACATTTGTATTTCTGCCAAAATTTTGTTTGTAATGATACATGGATTTTGTAAGACAATACAGGATTTCTCTACCATGCTCCTAAGTTTCCAGAGTTCTCACTGGAGATCTTTGATATCCACATTTATACCAACAGTCTGGTCAAGGCAATCTAGGTTTTTTTTTATGATGCTTCCCAAAAATTCTTCCACCCCCTACCAATTCTAAGTCACTTCCATATTTTCAGGCATTTTCTAAGTACTACACAACCCCCTTATACCAAAACATTTATTATTAGGGATTGGCTTATATGATTATAGAGGCTGGCTTGGAAAGTTCAGAAACCATAGAGAAGACCATCAGGAAATGCAGACTGGAACATATAAACTCAAGCATCATCCACAGACAGAATTTTTCATTCAAGAAAGCCTCAATTTTGCTTTTACTGCCTTTTAACTTATTGAAATCACATTCCTCAGATTATTTATAATAATATTCTTTAAGTAAATTGATTATACTGTACTGTAATCTCATGTAGAAAATAACTACACAGTAACACAGATTAACGTTTGATTAAAAAAGTGGGTACTATAGCAAGCCATGTTGAAACATAAAGCTGACCATTACACCTATTTTATTTTTAATTTTTACTTTTTTGCCTTCATATATCCCATACTTGGTACTAAACAAACAAACAAAAAAACACACACAAACAAACAACAAAAAACCCACAAAAACAAATAGAGCAACTTGGAAAAGCCAACGTAAACAATAACAACAATAAAAAAGCAGCCAAAAAAACCCTACTCTCCCTAAAAACCAAGAAAAAGACAACCCAGAAAGGCAATAACTTTTAGATAATAATAATCTCACTCCAGACAAACAAGGTGAAGAAAACCATGGTACTACCTCCACCCCCATCAACAAAGGATAAATGCTTGTAAAGGTAGCTTATCCTATAGCTGGTTGGCTTAGTGCTTCACTAACAAAGCCCAAGTCAAGAGTGGCACAAACACAAACTTTAGCAAAGGGCAGGAGAACTATTTGGAACAGTGGGCCGCTATAAGGACAAGCCCCCTGTCCCAGTAGTCACAAATCATATTGGGACCTATGATTTATGAAAATGTGTCCAAGGATAAAGCTTCTATGGAGGAGCTACTCCCTAGTCTGTTTAGATACCGATGAACTATGGTTCAATTCTGGAATTTGGCAAAATAGCCAATGGGCTGAATTTCAAGCAATCTGGATGGTATTAACAAAAAAAGCCTGGCTCTTTGGCCATTGGAATAGACAACTGGGCTGTCTTTAAAGGCTTGACTTTGTGGTTGCCACAATGGCACAAATAAAGAGTAGATGATAGAAAATTGCCTCGAGTAAGGACAGGAAATGTGGAAGGACATCTGGGAAATAGGGACCACCAAAGAAACAACAATATATCATTTGTGTGACCATTGACCACTGTTGGCCCCAGAAAATGATGAGGCAGATGCCTTGCAAGGATTTGGGAGGTAGTGCCTTCCCCCGAAGAACAGGCTTAGTGGCTTCATTAGAAATTGGGGCATGTGGACCACGGATAATGATACAAGTGGCTAAATGTTGGGGCCTGGCCCTATCTTGGGGAAAGCCCTCACTACAGAACAAGGTTGTCCCTACTGTGCTTGGCCACACCCCCATTGATATGGCCTCCAAGAGAAAAAGGCTCATATCCTCAGAGGGGAGCCCCCTTACAACATTGGCCCGTGGATTTTATTGAGCCTTCCCCTGTGGGACTAGGGTTTAAAGTATGCTCTTACTGATGTTGATACTGCCACTGGCCTCCTCTTTGCTTATCCTATGAGGGAGGCTGCCCAACAGATAGTTCTCTGAGGGTTGGAACACTTGGGGTCCACCTATGGGTGACTCTTCAGCATAGCAAGTGATAATGGAACCCATTTTACAGGGAAGGAGATACAAAGCTGGGCCAAGGCCCAGGACATAGCTTGGAAATTCCACATTCTATATCATCCTCAAGCTGCTGGGATGATTGAACAGTAGTATAACAGCCTGCTAAAAGACAAGCTCCTCCTAGGGGTGGACCCACCTAGCCTAGAAGGTTGGGACAGATGATTGTAATGGCTGGCTATCATATTGCTGAATGAACAGCCCAGGAAAATGGGTGCCTCCCCCTTAGATTTAATGATTGGGAGGTATCACCAGACACTGCATGTACAGGTGAAAACAACAGGTGAACTGTTGCGACCCAAAGTACACTCATCTGGAAGCTTGGTGTTGCCCACACCTTTCCCCTTGGCAGAGGGAGAATAGGGAGTGTGGATCATGATCTGGTACTGCATATGGGTCCTGGGTGGCCTTCCTATCCCCTTGAGAAAGCAGCTACTACTACAGATTATAGTTGCACCCCTTGATCTGACCCTGGCAAATAATTGTGCAAGTCCAAACTGGAAAACACAGAAAGAGAACATATTCAAAAGGGACTTATGCCATTATCTAGGGCCAGTGCCTCAATTTCCCACAATTTCCTTTGTGACACTGGGCCACTATGAAGGGGGAGATCCCATTCGGTATCACTAATCAGGCCACCCCTCAATTCCAGGAACAGTGCTGTCTCACAGAGACATGGCTACTTGCATCTTGCCAGAAGGCAGTAATCTCCCAATGACAATCTCAGTCTCTCTTTTGCTTCTTTGACCAGGTTGAGATTGGCTAACAGCATAGTGTTGTGGGCGCACACCTATGCTTAAGTGCATAATGTCTCCCAATCATGTGGTTGGGTATGCACAGAAATTCCCCCAGGAGTAGTCAGCAGATTTCTATGGTGTAGCCTTGAGCGGAGGCCAGGGCCAGTCAGGGCAGGGTGGGAAGCTTGGCTTCCTCCATCACTGAGGGTAACCCAAGCCTCCTGCTCTCTCTAGCTCCAGGGCTGCCACCATTTTTGTTGGGATTTATTTATCTTCTATAATTGAAACTTTGTAGCCTTGAATGGAGACCTGGGTATGCAAGTTTCCATTGCTAAGGAAACCCAAGGCTCTTGCTCACTCTGTCGCTGCAGCCATCTTGGTTGGGTTAATTTGCATACTCGCTCCTGATTGGCTGGTGGGCATGTGGCTTGTGGGTGTAGCAAAGTGATGGTTAATTTACATATTATTCTTTTATTAGATAGGATATATATATATATATATATATACATGTATATATATATATATATATATATATATATATAATGAAATTGGTATCTTAAAAAGATACCTGCATTTTCTTGTTTATTACAGATTTATTTACAAGAGTCAAGACATACAAACAACCAATGTGTCCAGTCTATTGACAGATGACTATAAAAAGAAATTGTGTGTTTTATACAGTGAAATGATATTCAAACATAAAATGGAGGAAATCCTGTCATTTGTTGCAACGTGTAAGAAATCTGAGGGCATAATGCAATTATGTAAGTCAGAAAGTGAAAGTCATATAATGTACATTCTCACTTTTATGTTGAAATCTAAAAAAAAAGAAAAAAAATGATTTAAAAGAAATAGAGAATAGAATGGTAGCTGCCAAAAACTGAGTAATGGAGGAAATGGGGAGATGTTGGACAAGACTACAAATTTCCATCTATAAAATGAATAAATTCTCTGTATCTAATGTACTATATAATGACTGTTACTAGCAATACTGTTTGATCATTGTTAATGGAATAAATCTTAAATGTTATTACATACACACACACACACACACACACACAAAAGTAATTATGTGAGAGAATGGAAGTATTAATCAACATTTATTGTGGTACATAATCCCTTTTTAATATACACATGTATCAAAACAATGCATTGCACACCTTAAACCCACATATATTATGTCAATAATATGTCAATAAAACCGGGGAAAAAATTCTTCTGGTAAGAAGAAAAAATTAGCAAACTTAAAGATAGAAAATAAAAATTACTTAACCTAAACAATTAAAATAGACTAAAACCCACATATTTTAAATAAATAATTTAAAAAATAGAACAAAAACTAAAGAGAACAGCATATTAGAGACTTGTAGACATATAACAGAAGACCTAACATTTATTTTCTTGGATTCTGAGAAGGAGATAAAATCAGTGAAACTGAAAATAATTTCAAAGAAAAAGTTGCTGATAATTTCCCAAATTTGACAAAAGCTTACAGATTTAAGATGCTGAGTTAACCCTAAATAATATAAGCCCTAAAATATCCTCATGCGAACACATTATAGTCAAACTCTGAAAACTAAAGACAAAAATCTTGAAAGCAATGAGAGATAAATGACATCTAGGGGGAAAACAGAATGAGAGAATCTTCTATTTAGGTTATGGAGCCCAGAAGGAGGTGATACAACGTTTTTCAAATTCCAAAACAAAAACAAATGTCAAAACTGAATTCTACATTCCATGAAATGAAAACAAAATAATTCCCACTCACAAACAAAACAAAACAAAACAATACCTAAGAATTTGTAATGAGTAAACCTATTCTAAATGAATGTTCAAAAAGACTAAGAAGTGGGAAAGAAAGGTAAAATCTGACATCTTAGAACCTCAGAATGAAAGAAACAACAATGAAAAACAAAAGGTTTCATTTCTCCTTTTGTCTTTCTAAATTATGTTGTGTGTTTTTTTTCTTTTTATTAATTTTTATTAATTTTTTATACATATCTCCCCGTTGCACCCCCTCCCTCCCAGGCATACCCCAACCCCCCAGTGTCTGTGATCATTGGTTATGCTTATATGCATGCATACAAGTCCTTTGATTGATCACTTATCTACCTCACCTAACTTTAATCTTTCTGCTATAATTTCACAGTCTGTTTGATGCTTTATGATTTTTGTCCCCCTGAGAATTATCAGTCTACTCCCTTTCTGTGCTCCTGATTCTATTATATTCACGCGCGCGTCTCTGTACCTCAGCTTTTTGCAGCTCCTCTGGGTCTCTGTGAGCCCCTCTCTTTCCCTCTAGTTGTAGAACTTCCTCTCAGCCAGCTTTCCTGTGGTTCTGGATGATGTCCGTTCTGTCTTTTAGTTGTAGTTTTGAAATTGTTGTGCAAAGCAGCAGTGTAGGTGTTTACCTATGCCACCATCTTGGATTCTCCTCCTTTCTAAATTATGTTTAATGACAGAATCAAAATTCATATTCTGATGGGGTTCATAATATATATTGTGATAGAATATTAAGAGAGTTGAAGTGATAGACGATTTCTACTTTAAACTCAACTTATTAAAATGTACTCAGTAGACTCTGATCCGTTATGTAGGTGTAATGTAACACCTGGAGAAATCACTAAAATATTACACAAAAGATACACCAAAATACTATGCCACACTTATAAATGCAGTTATTGTGTTGAATGAGAAAGCCAATTCCAAAATGTAATGGATTGCCTGAATCCATTTATGTAATATTTTCAAATGTAATTATGGAGAAAGAGAACAGATTAGTAATTGACTATGCTTCTGGGGTAAGTGTATCTATAGTAATAGCACAAGGGAGAATTTTAATCTGATAAATTTCTTCCTTACGTTTGTTTATATGTATGACAAAAAACACAACAATTTGTCTTATTTCTATTGTGGTACCAATACAATTGATACCAGGTACTAAAAGAAGTGTAAATTAGAGCTTCTCTATGAGCATATTTCTCCAAATTAAATCATGGAGAATATGTTTCATGAGTTGTATATGAAACACTTCAGACTGATAAAGGAAAGATAAATAAAACTATAGGAAAAAATTGTAAATATTTATTTTATGGAGATAGCTGATACTGAGGACCCATTACTCCTTCCTTTTGGCTGGGGGAGTTTAGGGAGATAACTACCTTCACTTTAATTCTACAGAAAGTAAGCATTAGTAGTGAGCATCATCCCACATTGATGTGTGTGTCCTTTTAGGTAGGGTGTATTTTGGACTCTCAATTTCAAAAGTCTCACATTCAACTACAAAATCAAGAGAGCAAGAGCAATGAACTTACTTATTGATTTGCTGAGCCAGGGGAGAGTTTTGTTATATTTTGCTCCATTTTTTGATGGAATGAGATTGCTTTCCCAACACTTGTAAAGTCAAAGGATATGTGAGTGTATTCTGTGAATACAAAAGACAAAGAAAGCTAGTGTGGGGTAACTTCTGCCCTGCACAACATGTGCAAAGGCGTGGAAGACACAGCATCAGGGAACCTGGTGATGAATGGTGGATTTTAAGGAGATAAGGAGAAAGCTACATTAACTACCCAGATAAGACATTCATTTGCCTGTTAAATGAATTAAAGAAAAAGGTCCTCAACTATGGAAATATCTGAGAGACCTGTGGACCTTCCCAGAAACTAAAAAGTTAGTATTAAGTATCTTCCATGCCTATAGAGTAGGAAGCCAACCTACATAGTAAACCAAATATATCTTAAAGGAATAATGTGAGACCTCAATCAGGGTGTGTTTTTATTATATCACATGTAGTAATAGCTTAACAGAACAAAAATTACACAAATAGACAGATAGATAGATAAAATTTTTAAATAAAGATTGTTTGTAGTCTAAAAAAATTAATAACCTATCATCTCTCTTCCAAATGCTTATATAGTGGCCATTCAATTGATCAGTGCTGTTGTTTAGAAGAGGATAATCTTTCATCTAATTTATACCATTATTTTCTTTACACAACTTTTTTGCTGTTGTTTGAAGAAGAGAAACATACTGCATTGATAACAACACAAGTCAGGAAGAATGAAAAAGAGAATTAGCCTTGGGATGGTGGCCAAGAACAGGTAAATTGTATTGCTGTTTCAGTTAAGTGGGCACAAAAAAAGTCAAATTTAATGTCAAGAAGAGAGTATTAGTGGATAAAGTATAAAAGCAGGTATAAGAGTCAAGTTTGAAGAACTAGGAATACACCTAAAGATTCTTATGCTTAATACTAGAGGCCCAGTGCATGAGAATTCATGCATTGGGGGTGACATCCCTCAGCCCAGCCAGCCCCCCTCTCACAGTCCAAGAGCCTTCAAGGGATGTCCTATTGATGGCGTAGGTCCACTCTCCTCGGGCCTAAGCCACAATCTGGCCTTCTTCTGTGGGAGGCAACCTGACCGATCAGGGGAAGGCGCCAGCCCCATCACACTGCTGCTGCTGCCTCTGCTGGCCCTCCTCAGCCCTTGCAACTGTCCCAGCTTTGTCTGAAAGGACATCTGGAAGGATGTCTGGAAGACATCTGGTCTATACCCTTTTATTAGTATAGATTCCCTTACCAAAATTACAAGAGTAATATCACATTGAGAAAAAAAAGAAAAGAAAAAAAAACACATTAAAGCAACATAAAGGATGTTTATATAAATGCCAATACATTTTTTCTCCACAAAAAGTATCTGTGGATTAAAAGAAATCATTTAACCAGTTTATCTAGATTTTTTTAAAAAAAGAAGTGTATTTGTTTTAGAAAGCAAACAAAAAGATGAAGAAGGAGACTCTGAAGTTTTCTAAAGTGCATTTTTCTCTTGTAGGAGCATATGCTCAATATTAAAATTAAATTAAAAAATACCTGAATATCAAACTACTGAAAAATGTAACAGTTTAACTTAGTTTTAATGTTTGATATTTGTTTTCCTTTCTGTTGAACTTGTATGAATTTTTATTTAAAGTATTTTTAAGCTTGGTAAAAGAATGAAGATAGTTTTCTTAATTCATTGTTTTTGCCTCTTCTATACAGCATCTACTCACACATCCCTCCTTTGTTCTCTAGTGACTGGATACTCAGCCATATCTTCATCTTCTTAAGTCTTTGCTTTCAATATAGAATCAGGATTTCCTTACCCTTAGGTAGTCCCTGCACTTATCCATTTGTCCCATGCACTCCTGGTTAATTTTCTTAGAATCTCAGCTACTCAGATTTGAGGAATAAATACCTAATATGGACTGTTTGATAGTCTTATAGAGGAAATAGTTTGGAGGGAAGAGAAGCTGAACATAGGAAATGAATATCCTCCTGCCTGTATGTTTTGATGGTCTGAGAAAACATAGCATACCCTATGCTATATAAATATTGATTACCATTATTTATTTATCATAGAAAACTACTAATGCAACAAATTGTTGCAAATTGAATTAGTTATAAGACCTAAACCCAGAGAAGACATAATTCTTTTATGTTTCTTTCATAATTGAAGGTACATATATAGGACAGAATGTTGGTCAAATTATTTCCAAATCTTTTAAGTAGAAAATAACAGTAGTGGTTCTTAGTCTATACCAAGTCTCAGTATCGATCTTTTGTCATTGTGTTCTATTATACTGATAAGTCTTTTTTTTATTTCTATCTCTTATTCTTTGTAAGAAAACAAAAAAACAGTAATATAAAATATGTCTTCTATTTACCAAGATTTGCTCATTTCCATTAAAATTTGTTTAGGTTTCAAGGAACCAAGTTATTTATAATTTTGGAAAGCTTTATTTAATAAATAATATAATGTCATGTTAATGTAAATTTTTAAGAAAAAGTAATCACCTGTAATTAATTTTATTACTACTTCTGTAGTCTTCAGCTTCTTGCCTAGGTGACTTTTTTTCACACGGATAAAATCCTTTTGCATTTTATTCTTTGTCATTGAATTTACATTTCAAATACTTAAAAATGTTCAACCTAGTTCTTTGTTCTTAAATATTTACTAGCTCAATATTTCATCTAGTGTATGCATCATAACTTTTTAAACTAATACAACTCTACTTAAAAATAACCAGCTTAAAGACTAAATGCTAAAATAGAGCAACTTGAGAACTGTGTTTTATTACTAGCATTACAGAACCTAAACAGTTGATAATTTTTGATAGTCACTACCTTCTTTAAAATCCTGGTACATATCAGGGCAAAAGAAGTTAAATACCCCAATTATCACCTAGTTTCTTTCAACCAAAAGGCATTTCTACACCAGAGAGTGACAGACTATGGTCCTTAGGAGAGATGCCTGTTCAGTGACATTTCACTGGAATAATCATGCACATTTGATTCCAATTGTTCATAAGCACTTTTGAACTATATCATCATGACAGAGCTGGATATCTGTTACAGAGATACCTTGTTCACAAAGCCTAACCTACATACTGATTAAAACTTTCTTAAAGATGTTAGGATAATCCCTAATACATGGTTTTATGTTCATAAAAGACACCAAAAAAATAGAAGCAAATTAGCTGATGAGTATGAAAAAAAGAGTGTTTGGACCAGGATGGTTCTTTCTGCCCCTCCCCTTCATAATTCATTCATCCTGACTTTAGAGTGACTTTTTCTAGTGCACTTATGTAATAATATCTACTGCTTAGAAAAAAACAACAACTATATAGTAACACAACTTTCAGATAGAGTTTTAATTTCTTAGCATGTTTACAGATGAAATTTGAAGAGATGTTCTCATGTCATCATAAAAGTTTCATTTGCAGTAGACATAATAATATCTATGACTGTCAATCAATAACTCCATATTATTTGATGTTTTATTCATAGCTTCTTATGTGTCTAGTTTTCCTCACATGAAATGTTTTTTTGTCCAGAATTTATTATTTTATATCTGTTAATCCCCGTTGAACATTTGAATATTGGCAGTATTTTATATTTGTGGAGTCATGGGGATTACAATCAAAATTCAGGGAAGCCTTTTTAAATAAAACCTTAGTATAATTCTTCAAGCACTGTATTAAACTGAAGTATACCTGCTTTGGGTAAAATCCAGAATAATAAAAATGCTAGTCAGAACCAGTACTTTGGCCTACATTCAGTTCTAAAAATCAACTTTTTATTGAAGTACAGTCACTTTAATATAAACAAAAATTAAGCACAATTCTGTGATTTATCTCTTTCAAAATGTCAATAATGTTCTTAAAAAATGCTGAAACAAGAACATAAATTTGCATGTTCCAAAATTCATTCTACCTAGACTTCTAATAATATATAACACGGGACTTATGTATTTCCCACTGCCACTCACAATGTCAGGCACATATCCCCAGCATCTAGTAAATACACAGTGAAGGGATTAGTATCAGATGTTATATCCATGTATATTAAAAGGAAATTAGACTTTGAGACTTAGGCTCAAAGTAGAAAGTTCAGTATAAAAAAATATCACCAACCTGGACATAAGCCCAGAATGAGTTAAAATTAGTATACTTGAGTCCTCTTTATATAATGCAAATACAAAATGAGCAGCCCATTTAATGTTAGCTTGTCTTGGATTCTATCCAAGGTAGTTACCGGTACGGTCAAAAACATCCTTATTATGCCATGATTCTGACCTATAATTCATTACTATAGAAAATACCAGTCATAATGGCATAGTGAGGCCTCAGTGTGGACTTTAAGCATTATCATCATAACAATTAAATAACAACATTCTCTGCTCAGGAAGTTGTGGAGCAATGAGAATTACCTGAGAAAGTTTCTAGGAGCTCTGAGTTACCCAAACACATTGTCAAGGAAAGGATTTTTTTCCCTTCTAGCAACAGGAAATGCTGTATCCTGAGGACTCCCCAATACCCACCCCCATATTCATCGCAGCAGAAGACAGTGTGAAACCCCATGGGCCCTAAAATATCTAGATATTTGGCGTCTGAAGTTTTTAGATAACTCCTACAGGCATCTGGACTATAAAATCCAGACTGACTCAAAACTCTGTATATTCTACTATTGCAACAGTGCATTGTCGAGTTGGACATACAAAAAGGAAGAAAGAAAAGGGACAAAGTTCCTTTATTGAAATCTGAACCGACACTGGCAACCTAGCAATACCCTGGTCTAGTCTCCTTTCATGTGAAATAATGGGAGAGTGTGGACCTACCTGTATAGTAAAAGCTAAGTACTATTCTGCAAATTAATAACTTTGGTTATCTATGAAATTATGAAATAGTCATATAATAGTTTTTGTATGTGGATAGAGCTATTTGAATGTATCTATATGAATGTGAATGGTGAGTTGTATTAAATATGTACATTTAATAGCTTGTTTTTTAGAGGAAGCGATTAAGACTTCCTCAAATCATATTAGTTATTCCAAAGACCTTGACTGAATTATCATGCCAACTGGTCTGAGAGTCTGAGCCACAGAAAGTTTAATTGCAGAAACATGAAGGTCAAAGATATTTCGAAAGCTCACATGTAAAATGATCAGGATATAATGACTAAGATTATTTCTCATAGAAACTGATGATCCAGTTCACTCTCATTTGAATTTTTATTATATATGGATGGTTCAGGAAAATTAATCCAGTAGCACTGCTACCACTTCTCTTGCCAAAATGAGATGACTACTCAGGACATATATATTTTGACATAAGGATGGTACAAGCACAATTGCAAAAACAAGAGATAACCAAATAAAATTCAGGTATTAGAGAACTATTTTCTAAACGGGGCATTTTCCCATCAAGATGGTCCATAAGGCTAGCTTTCCAATAAAGAGAGAAATTTTCTGCCTAGAAAAGTGTACATGTTATACTGAGCTCATAAGCAGTTTAAATTACAAGCACATGAACAAGTATAACTGGGACCATAAAATCTACAACAGAGTTGCTCCAGGCACAGATCCCAGAGGTAGCAGATGAAGAGGAATTAGGAAGTAAGAAAGTAACATGTTACAGAAATCAAAGGAAGGACATGAGTCAAGGTCAACTAGTAAGTAAAGACACTATACTGGCCTCATCATCTTAATAAACAAACAAACAACAAAGCAAATGAACCTTGAAGCTGACCTTTTTGGCTAAGGAAGAAGTTAATTTCCAGGTGTGATCTTTGAATGGGGCAGGTAAATCATGTTAGAATGATAGTATTTCAAGTAAACTTACCAGCAAAGTTGAGAGCAGCTCCTTATTTTAAGTCACTCCATGGGACACCAAGTACAGTTTATGATTGATTTTTCCCAAGATAATATTGCCCTTCTAATTGTTTATTATTTATTTATTTATTTATTTATTTATTTATTTTTTAATAATGACGAAGACTGCGGTGAGTGGAAATTCTAGACAACATTGAAGACAACCCTGGGCAAATCCCAAAGAAAATAATACCTGTGAAACATAGTAGAGAATTTCTCTTGGTTTTGAACTCAATTTACTACAGCCCATATGCAAAAATGACCACCCTAATTGCACAGTGCTTGATAGTAAAAATCATAGCTAGAATGCATCTCAGGGATATGATTGTCCAGAGCAGTGGTTCTCAACCTGTAGGTCGCGACCCCTTTGGGGGTCGAATGACCCTTCAACAGGGGTCGCCTAAGACCATCAGAAAACACATATTTCCCATGGTCTTAGGAACCAACACACTGCTCCTCTGTGTAGCAAAATGTAGCAATGTAGTTTACTGTTGTCATATGAAGACTGTTGCCCATGCTACACCATGATTCAAGACAAAATTTCATTTATTTGTAATTAGAAATAAATACTTCACAATATATAATTACATATTGTTTTTGTGATTAATCACTATGCTTTAATTATGTTCAAGTTGTAACAATGAAAATACATCCTGCATATCAGATATTTACATTACAGTTCATAACAGTAGCAAAATTACAGTTATGAAGTAGCAACAGAAATAATTTTAAGGTTGAGGGTCACCACCACATGAGGAGCTGTATTAAAGGGTCGTGGCATTAGGAAGGTTGAGAACCACTGGTCCAGAGAATGAATCCTAAGTTTGTAGTTTCATTCTGGAGTCAACATGAGCTCCAAGGGAATTTTTTCTATCGTGCCCTCATAAGACTTGGAGGACATGACCTTCAAGTATAACTTGTAGAGTTTTTATAGTTTCTAACTGGCATTTATTTCCTTTTTTAAAAAAATCTTCTTCTCCCACAGAAATTTCTCTGATCTGACACTGTACTCCTAGTGTTCCTTAAAATATAATTTTCTCATGAAATTCCAACTGGTTTCTATGAATACCCTAATTGTATATATGGAATATGTTCTGTGTATATGAGAATACACATTTCTAAGGATTCCAAATCTTTTAAAAGTGCTTCTGTTAGCAGCTGTCATACATTAAAAGATATAAACCATTGTTCCAAACCCTAAGACCATAAAATCATACTCTTGGAATCTACTATGTTAAGATGCATTGGTTGCAAACAACAGGAAAAAAAAAACTGACCTTGACTAGAGTAGGAAATTCATTGGCTTACATAATTAAAAAGTCCAAGACCTCAAGCATGCCTCCTAACCCTCCAGTTCAGAAAATTGTCTTTCTCCTTTTTTGGCTCTGAGTATTCTCTCTTGCCTTTTTTCTTAAGTACATTCTCTCTATGTGAATGCGAGAACATATTATCCTTCATGGTATCAATCATACGGAAAAGGGATAAAAGGGAGTGACTTTTTTGTTTTTTCTTATTCCTGGAGGATGCTGATTGGCCCAGCTTTGGTTTTCTGTTCATTCCTATAGAAAAGGAGCCAAGTGTATGTGATTGACAGTTTCATGAAGTGGAAGACGTGGGGGGAGCTAATGAAAAGAAAGAGTATTGAACTAAAAAAGTAAATAATAACCACTGCATTTTACTATGTGACACATTCCATTCAAATTTGAATATGGTCCTAATTTTTCCAAATTCTAAACAATTGCTTGGCTCAGCAGCATATAAACTACTTTTGATTGCATTCAGATATATTGTAAGGTCACATCCTGTCTTACCTTTTGAATAATCTCATAAATAGATATCTCTAGTTAGCTGTTTGTAGACTAACCCTACATGCTTTAAAAACAAAAATGACTGATTAAAACAATCAATCACAGATCTTACTGCTACAAAATAGTTCAAGAAATCATCTTATGAGATCTTTGCTTTTCAAAGGATAAAATAACCAGAGATTAATGATGTAATGTTATTCGACCATTCAGATTTTACAGAATATGTATACTGAAAATGGGCCCTTTAGAGATGACATGAAAAACTATTGCTTAGACATTTTCAGAAGGATGCTGCAAGTTAGGTCGTTAAGAAGAGTTGTTACAGATTTTTCTATATTGCAGGAAGCATGGATATCAGAGAAAGCAAATACTAAGCACATGTACCATCATCCTTCCTCCAAAATCTATGGCAGTCATGTTCTTGACCCTGGACATGAATTCATAACTATTAACCATTTAAACAGCCACTATTGAAAAAACAGAACTGGCAATAGAGGTAAATACTCATTGCCATGTTGTTTATAGATTGAATTTAGGTGATTGCAATGGAATACCCTTATCATACTTTCATAGACTCCTGCTGGGGCTACTGAATAATAAAGCTGAGTTATTCTATATCATTTATCAAAACTCATATTCTCCAGATAAACACAATTGAAGAAACCACATGAAAAGAAATGACCATCCTAACTAAAAATATATATTTAATATCTATTAATATTAATGTCAAACATATAAGTATGTTATCATGACTTACTACACTCTGTATTTATACAACCAGAGCAGAGTTAACAGACTTGTATGCTTAAAAAGGAACTATATACCACTTAAATCAATGCTTGTCACCCTATCCATGATGAAAACCAGTTTATTTCTCAATCTACTATATCCTGATACATTAACAATATAAAAATTTTCACATTTTCAAAATATTATTATTAAATACACATCATACTATTTCAACATGGGCTAATAACAGATTGTTGGAGGATGGCCGGTTTTCACAGAACAAATTTGAGAAGTAATCTTGTAGATCTTTGAAGTATCTTAGTATCTTATATATTTTGTAACATTCTATATGCACATGTGTTTGTATGTATGTATATTTGTGACAAAGATTTAACCATACTCAATTATGGTGGCTCAATAACCAGTCTTTGTCAGTCTGCTATTTTCAGACCTGATGCTGGAGCTTGACATCCACAGAATAAGAAATAAGGAAGGAAAAACTAATGTAAAGTGGGGAAAGAAAGAGCCAGCTGGAACCCTAAGTGTCAGTTGCAGTTCCAGGAACAGATTGACACTTGTGTAAAGTCTCACTGCCTCTGACCTGCGTATCTTGCAGAAGCTGGTTCCTCGGTCTCAAAGCTGAAAACAGGCCTGGTCCAGGAGTTGAAGCAGCTAAAGAACACAGAGGGGAAGGAGAAAAATTGCCCACAGCTGCTGATTCAGACCAAGTAAGTCACCAGGTGCATATAAAGACTGCTGCTTCATGTCTCCTCTCCAAATCTCCCTCAGAACCTCTCCTACAGCCCACCCTTACTGGAAAATACAGTAAGGGAATTCTGGAAAATAAAGTTTAACCAGCCAAGTTGAAACATATAAGTTCATCACAAATTCCCTTGTTTTCCAATTATTCTTATGTGTAATAGTAGTTATGCTCAATGGAATGAGCAAAATTTTAATGTACATTTGACAACTTACGTCAAGCCTGGCATCAACAACTTACATCGAGCCTTAGTGTTTAGGATATTTTTTTTTTAATTTTTTATACATATCTTCCCATTGCCCCCCTCCCTCCCAGGCATACCCCAACCCCCCAGTGTCTATGTTCATTGGTTATGATTATATGCATAGATACAAGTCCTTTGATTGATCTCTTATTTACCTCACCTAACTTTAATCATCCTGCTGTAATTTCACAGTCTGTTTGAAGCTTTACTGTCTCTGTATCTATCCTTTTGTTCATCAGTTTATAATGTTCTTTATTATCCTCCAATGAGTGCGATCATGTGATGCTTCTCCTTCATTGACTGGCTTATTTCACTAAGCATAAGGCTCTCCAGTTCCAACCAGGTTGCTGCAAATGGTAAGAATTCCTTCTTTTTAATGGCAGCATAGAATTCCATTGTGTAGATGTACCACAGTTTTCTGATCCACTCATCTGCTGACGGGCACCTAGGCTGTTTCCAAATTGTGGCTATTGTAAATTGTGCGGCTATGAACATAGGGGTGCATAAATCCTTTCTGATTGGTGTTTGTAATTTCTTAGGATAAATTCCTAAGAGTGGGATTACAGGGTCAAATGGGAGATCCATTTTTAGTTTTTTGAGGAAACTCCATACTGTTCTCCACAGTGGCTGCACCAGTCTGCATTCCCACCAACAGTGCACAAGGGTTCCTTTTTCTCCGCATCCTCGCCAACACTTGTCGTTTGTTGATTTGTTGATGATTGCCATTCTGACAGGTGTAAGATGGTATCGCATTGTCGTTTTGATTTGCATCTCTTGGATGATTAATGACTTTGAACATGTTTTCATGTGTCTCTTGGCTTTCCTTCTGTCGTCTTTTGAAAAGGTTCTATTTAGGTCCATTGCCCATTTTTTTATTGGATCCTTCATCTTCCTTTTATTAAGTTGTATAAGTTGGTTGTAGATTTTGGAGATTAAACCTTTATCAGTGATAGCATTTGCAAATATGTTCTCCCATGCATTGATCTTTCCTGTTGTTTTGTTGATGGTTTCTTTTGCTGTGCAAAAGCTTTTTATTTTGATGTAGTCCCATTTGTTTATTTTTTCTTTAGCTTCCATTGCCTTTGGAGCAGTATCAGTGAAGAAGTTCTTTCGGCATATATCTGAGATTGTGCTGCCTGTGGATTCCTCTAGTATTTTTATGGTTTCCCTTTTAATGTTTAAGTCCTGTATCCATTTTGAGTTTATTTTTGTATTTGGTGTAAGATGGTGGTCCAGTTTCAATTTTTTGCATGTATCTGTCCAATTTTCCCAACACCATTTATTAAAGAGGCTATCTTGGTTCCATTGAATGTTCATGCCTCCTTTGTCAAATATTAATTGAGCATAGTGGTTTGGGTGGATATCTGGGTTCTCTATTCTATTCCATTGATCTATATGTCTGTTCTTGTGCCAGTACCAGGCTGTTTTGAGAACAGTTGCTTTGTAGTATAGCTTGAAGTCTGGTATTGAGATCCCACCTACTTTATTCTTTTTTCTCAAAATTGCTGTAGCTATCCGTGGTCTTTTTTTGTTCCAGATGAATCTATGAAGAATTCTTTGTAGGTCTGTGAAATATGTTGTTGGTATTTTAATGGGTAGTGCGTTGAACCTGTAGATTGCTTTGGGTAGTATGGACATTTTAATGATGTTGATTCTCCCAATCCATGAGCATGGTATGCTCTTCCATCTGTTAACATCTTCCTCTATCTCTTTTTTCAGTGTCCTGTAGTTTTCTGCATAAAGGTCTTTTACTTCTTTAGTTAGGTTTATTCCTAGGTATCTTAATTTTTTTGGTGCGATGGTAAATGGGATTGCTTTTTTAGTTTCTCTTTCTATAATTTCATTGTTAGTATATAGAAATGCCACAGACTTCTTAGCATTAATTTTGTATCCTGCTACATTGCCGAATTCATTAATTAAGTCAATTAGTTTTGGAATGGAATCCTTTGGGTTTTTTATGTACAATATCATGTCATCTGCAAATAAGGACAGCTTTACTTCTTCTTTTCCAATTTGGATGCCTTTTATTTCTTCTTGTTGTCTAATTGCAATGGCTAATACTTCCAGTACTATGTCGAACAGGAGAGGTGAGAGTGGGCATCCCTGTCTTGTTCCTGTTCTTAGGGGAAATGGTTTTAGTTTTTGCCCATTGAGTATGATGTTAGCTGTGGGTTTATCATATATGGCTTTTATGATGTTGAGGTATGCTCCTTCTATTCCCACTTTGCTGAGAGTTTTTATCAAGAAAGGATGTTGGATTTTGTCAAATGCTTTTTCTGCATCAATTGATATGACTATGTGATTTTTATCTCTCAATTTGTTTATGTGATGTATCACATTTATTGATTTGCGGATATTGAACCATCCCTGCATTCCTGGGATGAATCCTGCTTGGTCATGGTGTATGATCTTTCTGATGTACTGCTGGATCCGGTTTGCTAGAATTTTGTTGAGGATTTTGGCATCTATGTTCATGAGAGATATTGGCCTATAATTCTCTTTCATTGTGTTGTCTTTATCTGGTTTTGGTATTAGGGTGATGCTGGCTTCATAGAAGGTATTTGGTAGTATTCCTTCTTCTTGAATGTTTTTGAATAGTCTGAGGAGGATAGGTTTTAATTCTTCCTTGAATGTTTGGTAAAACTCTCCTGTGTAGCCATCTGGACCCGGGCTTTTATTTGCTGGAAGCTTTTTGATTACTGCTTCAATTTCTTCCATAGTTATTGGACTATTGAGATGTTTGGCTTCCTCCTCATTGAGTTTTGGGAGGTTATATTTTTCTAGAAAAATGTCCATTTCTTGCAGGTTGTCCAATTTGTTTGAATAGAGTTGTTCATAGTATTTTTTAACAATCCTTTGTATTTCCACAGGGTCTGTTGTTATTTCTCCTCTTTCATTTCTGATTTTGTTTATTTGGGTCTTCTCTCTTTGCTTCTTGGTGAGCCTGGCAAGGGGTCCATCAATCTTGTTTATCCTTTCAAAGAACCAGCTCTTTGTTTTGTTGATCTTTTGAATTGTTTCTTTGGTCTCCAAGTTGTTTATCTCTGCTCTGATCTTCACTATTTCCTTCCTTCTGAGTACACTAGGCTTTTCTTGTTGCTCACGTTCTAGCTCTTTAAGTTGTAGGTTTAGGTGATTTATTACCATTATTTCCTGTTTTTTGCAGTAGGCTTGTAGGGCTATGAACTTCCCTCTCAAGACTGCTTTCACTGTGTCCCATAAATTTTGTATTGTTGTGTTGTCATTGTCATTTGTTGCCATGATGTTTTTTATTTCTTCCTTGATCTCTCTGGCTACCCAGTCGTTGTTTAATAGCATGCTGTTTAGTCTCCATGTGTTTGATTTCTTTCTATTGTTTTTATTATAGTTGATTTCCAGTTTTATGCCACTGTGGTCTGAGAAAATGCTTGATATGATTTCTATCTTCTTGAATTTGAAGAGACTTTTCTTATGACCCAACATATGATCTATCTTTGAAAATGACCCATGTGCACTGGAGAAGAATGTATATTCTGTGGCTTTGGGGTGAAATGTTCTGAAGATGTCAATTAATTCCATCTGGTCTAGTGAGTCATTTAGGATTGATGTTTCTTTGCTAATTTTTTGTTTAGAGGATTTGTCCAATGGTGACAGTGGGGTATTAAAGTCCCCTACTATGATTGTATTGCTGTCAATCTCTCCCTTAATGTCCTCCAAGAGTTTTTTTATGTATTTAGGTGCTCCTATATTGGGCGCATATATGTTTACCAGAGTTATTTCTTCTTGTTGGATTGTTCCCTTTAGTATTATGAAGTGGCCTTCTTTATCTCTTGTTATGTCCTTCACTTTGAGATCTAATTTGTCAGATATAAGTATTGCAACCCCAGCTTTTTTTTCATTTCCATTTGCCTGAAGTACCATGTTCCATCCCTTCACCCTCAATCTGTGTGCGTCTCTTTTCCTGAGGTGGGTTTCTTGCAGACAGCAGATATATGGATCATGTTTTCTTATCCAATCGGTTACCCTATGTCTTTTGATTGGAGCATTTAATCCGTTTACATTTAAAGTTATTATTGATAAGTACTTATCTGTTGCCATTTTTAGTCCTTACCCCCGAGTTCCTTCTTCGCTTCCTCTTTCTTTTTATTACAGCAGACCTTTTAACATTTCTTGCATTGCTGGTTTGGTGGTAATATATTCCCTTAGTCCTTTTTTGTCTGTGAAGCTTCTGATTTCACCTTCAATTTTGATTGAGAGTCTTGCAGGGTACAGTATTCTTGGATTCAGACCCTTCCTTTGCATGACTTTGTATATTTCATTCCATTCTCTTCTGGCCTGACGAGTTTCTGTTGAGAAGTCAGTAGCTAGTCTTATGGGGGTTCCTTTGTAGGTAACTTTCTGTTTCTCTCTGGCTGCTTTTAAGATTCTTACTTTGTCGTCGGTGTTTGCCAATTTAATTATAATGTGCCTCGGTGTCGGTTTGTTGGGGTTCATTTTGCTTGGGACTCTGTGAGCTTCTTGGATTTGTGTGGGTTTTTTCTTTTCTATATTGGGGAAATTTTCTGTCATTATTTCTTCAAACACGTTCTCTAATCCTTGTTCAGTTTCCACTCTTTCTGGAACCCCAATTATGCGGATGTTATTTTGTTTCATGTTATCCCAAAGTTCCCTTAGACTTTCCTCTTGCTTTTTAACTTTTTTTTCTAGAAGCTGCTGTACTTGGGTATTTTTTCCTACCGTGTCTTCTAGCTCACTGATGCGGTCCTCTGCTTCTTCTAGTCTACTTTTGATGCTTTCTATTGAGTTCTTTATAGCAGTGATGTCATTATTCATTTCTTCTTGTTTATTCTGCACCTCCTCTAGTTTCTTCTGCATTTCTTCTTGTTTATTCAGCACCTCCTCTAGTTTCTTCTGCATTTCTTCTTCACGCTTCTTCGCCTCCTCTAGGTTCTTATTCGTTACCTCTTAGCCCTTACTCATATTGTCAAATTTGTCTTCCAATCTTTTCAACCACATTATGATAATTTCTCTGAACTCTTTCTCTGGTAGGCTTATTTGTGGCTCTATTTTGTTTACTTCCTTTTCTGGTGAAACCTGCCTTTCTGTCTTTTGTGGGCTGTTTCTTTTTCTGACCGTGGTCTTTCTTCTCTGGGTGTCTGGTTATGTAGTGCTCTCTCCTACGTTGACTGAAAGGCACAAACTACAACACGACCAGGTACAGCACACAAGGCACTGAGTAGAAATGTATTCAAGATGTTAATAATCACAAATAAGGTGACCACCAATGAAGGGCAAATTAGGGGTAGACAGAGAAAGAAGAAGAGGAAAATGAGGAAGAAAGAAAAGAAAGAAGTGCCAAAATCAAATTGGGAGAGTGAGAAAAAAAAAGATAAATAAATGAACAATAAAATAAAATAAAATAAGAAAATATAAAGTAGAAAAAGGAGAAGGAAAGAGGAAGAGAAAAAAGTCAGAGAGAAAAGAAAGTGTATAAGAGAGAAAAGAGGAACAAAATATAGATGTCAGGAGAGAAGTTCAATAGAACAGTCACTAATCCCAATAAAGGCCAGCAACCAGTACCTAGATATTGATTCAAATTGCAAATAGCAACTGGTATCGAGGGAGATGAGGGAAAAGAGAGGTAGAAAACAAAGCAAGCAAAAAGCAAAATAAAACAAGTAGAATAAACTAAAACAATCTCACAAAAAAAAATTTCAAAAGATCGATATAATCACTTTTCAGGCAAATAGCAATAAAAGGACATCGAGAAAAAACAACTTTTTGGCTAGTGAAGACAAGAGGGGAGAGGTTTGTGTGGACTTGTAGTAGGGGATTTGAAATTAGATATATAAATGGGGTGAAATTTTAACCAGGTAAAGAGAAAAATAGGGAGAATCAAAAGTTGGAAAAGGGAAAGAGAGACAAGACAGCAAAATGGGGAAAGTTAGGAGGAAAGTGTTGGCATAAAGGTGGAGTTGAGTTGGAGTAAAATTATGCTAAAGGGAAGATGAAAATAGAATGTAGAACTCTAATCCCGAAATAAAATAAAGAGAAAACAAAATGACACTTTTTTTTTCCAAAAACGGTAAATTACTAGTAGTAATTAATAATACTAGTTTAAAACAAAAATGTAATAATTATAAAGGTAAAATCAATTGAGGCAGAAAGAAAAAAAAATATTCTTTTAATTAAAATATGTGAAAATGAAAAATAAAGAATTAAAAATTTAAAAAAAAGGAAAAAGGAAAAATTAAAAAAAAAAAGAAGAAGAAGAAAAATAGAATGGTCCTTCACTTCCACTATTATTCTGCTTGACACACAGAGTAGGGGAGGTATTGCAGTTCCCTGTGTTCCCCTCTTGGTGTTTTAATGTCTTTATTCTCTTGTGGTTATGCGAGAGTCAATTTGTGTGTCATCCATTGGGTGGCAGTGTTTCGGAATTGATCTCTGAGACAAAGCACAGGACCTCTCTTGGCTGTGCTCAGATCCTGCTACTCTGTGGTTCCCAAAACCAGTTTGTGGGGGTTTTGCAGCCTGGACACTGCAATAACTCCCAGGTTGTCCCTCTGCCCCAGAGAAAAAGAAAAAAAAAAAGGAAAGAAAAAAAAAAAAAGAGTCGTTTTCTGGAGCTCTCCTCCGTCAACAGCTCAGAGGGTCTGCCTTCACACTCAGGGATCACGTCCTGACCACCTCCGTGGGCCTCTCCAGAGGCAGCTTTCCCGCAGCCCGGCTCCCACAGTGCGCGTCTCTGCCCTGCGGGGGTAGGAGACCGCACCCTGGCCCAGGCTAAGTCTGACCCTTCCGCGCACGCGCGCAGTGTGGATCTCTGAATCCTCCGCCTGCGCGTCTGTGCCGCCTGGGAAGCCGCCGCGCTCTGGGTCCTGGCTGTTCTGTGGGTGCCTCCGTCAGCCGCAGCTTTCAGACCTCGGCAGACATCCACCTCCCCCTTAAGTCAGGCGCAATCTGACCTTTCCGTTCGCTCTGTGGATCTCTGATTCCGCCGCGTGTCTGCGCCGATTGGAGAGCGGAGTTCTGGGTCCCCGGGTTCCTGGCTGCTCGATGGGTGCCCAGCCGAAGGCTTCAGACCGCCGCAGACATCCACCTCCCACTGCAAGATGGCTCGGGCTCCGCGTTCGCGCTGGTGGCTCCGGCAGACAAAAACCCCGTGGCAGTGGGGCTGCCTGGCCGGGAGAGCCCCTTCCAGCAGTTCTCCGCCTTCCCCTGGGGGACAACTGACTCCTAGCTTGCCAACAAACACTCCCAATGCAACTCTCAGCCGCTCTCTCTCCCTCTGCCCAGCGACAAAGCTCCAGACGCGTCCGTCTACTCCGCCGCCATTTTCTCCTCCCTAGGATATTTTTTGATTTGGCAAAAGAATCCAGAATTCTGAATTAGTATATGAAAATTGTTAATTGTTAAATCTTGAAAAAAAAATCATAGTAAGAGTTTAAAAAGCAAAAACATGGTGCAGATAAAACAGATATGCAGGTAACATTTAACCCACAAAAAACACTGCAATTTCTGCATTAGATGACAGGCATGTTGAGTGCCGTATGTGAAACATAACTGAAGCTCTGCAGTGCCTTACGGTTAGAGATTTTTTTAAAGAGAAAAATGAATGCATGTACTGCTGAGTAAATAATAATTCGGATTCTTTGAGGATTTGAGATGTTGGTACAATGGTCTAAATATTCCCAGGAAACATAATATAAGACTATGCTATATCAATGACTTTCTAATAAACTCTATTTTTTCTATAACCAAATTCATAAAAATTTGAGAACATTAATTGCTCTGACATAATCACAAAGTTAAATGAAGATTAAATTGAGAATACACTCCACTCTTTAAATAGTAACTCATTTCTTAAAGGGATGAGGAAAAAGAAAAATAATGAATCTAAAACTATAGGAATCCAGTTTTCAGGTCTTGGTAAGCAGGCATATTTTTAATGAATTATTTATAAACTAATTAAAATAGCATAAATCACATGTTTTTGATGGATACAGATGGGATTCTGTATTGACAGCCCACCAGGAAAGACAGTTTTGATACGACCTTAAAGTGCTTAGTAATTGCTATTTAGTACAGCAGTTAAGAATTGTCATATTGCCTATTTTGGAGCCCAGATTGAACCAGCACCATGTTGATTAGCATACGTTAAAGCCACCTCCTTTTTATTCTCTTGCTGGGGGAGCAGCTGTGCTGAGGAAATGATTTCTCACTGGAACTTTGAAAAGCAGAAAATTATAATAAATTTTAAGCAGGCGTACTGTAAAATTTTTTTTTTTTTAGGATGTAGAAGATACACATGTATATGTGTGTGAAAAAACAACCAACCTGCAAACTACATATACATATACTGTGGTTGCTTTTTCACAAGCTTCTCAGCCTACCAAAGTGGGCCTGCAGGTTTGTTTCCGTGCTCGGGCCAATACAGAAACACAGCACCCCTACCAGCTATGTGAGATACAAAGCTCATCTGTGCTTAGCATGGGAAAGGAAAATGAATGGATAGCCTTCTTCTTAAAAGAGCAGTGGCAGAGCAGACCGAATAAGAAGGACCAGAAGATCCAAGTGTAAGAGGAGTCAACCAAAAAGTTACAAGGAGCTATGAGTGACAAAGGAAACTGAATGTAGAGAGCTAGGTCTTTCCAAGATCAAATAATGACCCCAAAGCATTGACTATTTTCAAAGGTATTCTCCTTGATATAAATAAATAAATAAATAAATAAATAAATAAAGGCTAAAATTGGTGCATGTCCCTTTTTATACTTACTATGATGTTCTCATTTTAATTAGTTCTCATAACTAATTACCACAAACTTGGTTGCTTAAAACAACACAAACTTATTCTCTCACAGTTCAAAGAACCAGAAATGCAAAACCAAGGAGTTGCAGGTTTGGTTCCTACTGGAAACTTTGAGAGAAACTTCCTGTTGCCTCTCCTTGATTTTGGCAAGAGCTAGCAATTCTCGGCATCCCTTTGCCTGTAGACACTTTAATCTGTACATCCTTTACCTTCTCTGTGTCCGTGTCCTTTTATGTTATTTTTCATTGGATGTAGGACTCACCCTAATTTAGTGTGATCTCATCTTAATTCTTAGTGACATTTATAGAGACCATATTTCCAGGTCAATGTGGTTACATTCTCAGGTTCAGGGTGGGCGGCAGTTTGGGGAAAACATGATTCAACCTTCTACTATGGTTCGTTTCAAAGTTTATAAAAATTTTTCATTCAGTTATTTCCTAAGATTTCTTAAAGAAAAATAAAATTTTTTCTCATGTTTCATAATCAAGAGCTATATAATGTAAACGTGAAGCATTATTTCTAATCAGGTGACCTCAGGATGGTTATGCAACTACCTACACTAGTAGTATAAAACATTGTATGTTACCCAATTCAGGAACACTAAATATATTTACCAAAACTGTTTTGTTTTTATTCTTAATAAAAATTGATTACTGGATTCTGTGTGTGTTGGGGGGCGGGAGAAGCTGAGGGGCATTACAGGCAGACCTCAGATATTGAAGGTTTGCTTTCAGACTACTGAAATAAAGTGAGTATTGCAATTATGCACGTTATAGTTTTCTTGCCTTCATATTAAAACAACAACACCACCCGTGAAGAACAATCAAGTGAAGTGCACTACAACATGGTGTGGCTTTACTTTTCCTGTTAGAAGGATGACAATTGAAGTTGTCGTCAGCCTTCACATGGATTCTGTGCTTGAAAGGACTCTTTGCCATGTTCTCCAGGTGATCCAGTGCACACTCCAGTTTGAGAAGCACTGCATTAAAGTAATAAGTGATTTCACCTGCATGACCCATTTGTTTCTTGAGACAAGCCAATATTGAGGTCATGAGACTTAAGGCAAACTGACTTGTGTTGGGGAATTCTCTGGATTGATGACAAGTTGAAAACAAAGATTTATTCATATCTTTTAATAGAATATTCACTGTTCCATAAATGGAAAAAAATGTGGTAAGAATACAGAAACAACATGCAGCCCACTAACTCCACCTACCTGGAATGTATCTCACTTGCTCTATTTTCTCACTTCTCAGGCTGGATGCAGCAGAGAAAACCCATGTCCTCTTCCAGACACCCACCCTGAAGGCTGCCGGGCACCCTGGTGCTCTCTGGGTGCTGCCCATAAGCTATGTCCTGGGAATCCTGGCACATGAACCCATTATGCAGGGGAGGTAGCCTGATCTCCACAGGTGTATCACCTTCCCTCCTCACCGGGAAATTCTAATGAAAAAAAGATGGCCCAGCAATTGAGATTTGGGTATTTGAATGGATGATCCTTGCCAACGTACCGCTCTCTCCTATAAAAAATGGGTGCTTTGCATGCCCTAGCTAGTTATTTTTATCCTAAGTGTCACAAACAAACATCAAAATACCAGTCAACCTTTCAAATGTTGCTCATTGCTAATCACTAGGAACTGTGAATTATAACTCATGGAATAAATAGGATCTTAATTGCTCCTTTTCATCTTGTCTGCAAAGTTTTGTGCCTCATCTAGAAAATGTAAAAGGAAATCATGGGTTGAAAATAAAATGACTAATATATGTATCGGATTATATGGAACAGAAAAGAGAGTATGTGACTATTTAAAAGAGAATATTCGGATCTCTTCCAGGTCCATTCTTAACTCAGTGGGGTATTGTCATTTGTGTCCATTTAAGGTGGTGTGATAAATGTTTCAGTCTTATGTCTACATTAGAACTTATACAATATATGTGAAATTTTAGCATTCTGTCGGATATACATGTTTTTATTTTGAGAAAAATTCTGTTAAATTTGCTTCATAGAAAAGGATTTGTGAATTACCATATTGTTAAAGGTCTGTAAGGGGACTATTTCACTATGTTTTTAGGGCAGGTAATCTAAAGAGAACTAACAATGCTTAATATTGCATTGCCCCTAAGTCCAACTACACAGGTCTAACATGTTATGCAAAACCTGTAGATAATGAGTGATGTGATCACTTACAAAGTCTTGCAAAGATGACATTAAATTAACAACATTTAGAGATCAAGCAATAGTGCACATAGGTTTCAAGCACAACCTTGGTTTTCTTTTTTTCATGATTGGTCAAACTCTTGGAGTATGTGAGGTGTTAAAACATCACATTACAAAAAAAGAATGCCAGTAAAGCAGATCCCAATAAAAGTGTTTCCTTGAAATAACACCGAATGTTGCACATAGGAGTCTCTAATGCAGACAGACCTTAGAGATATTGTAGTTTCAGTTCCAGACCACAGCAATAAAGTGAGTGTCGCAATAAAACAAGTCATAATCTTTTTGCTAGTGGAGGGTCTGGCCTTCAATTTGTAACAAAATGCAACATCTGTGAAACACAATTAAGCAAAGCACAATAAAACAGGGTATGGCTGTACTTGCATTGTTCTAGGTCAGTGGTCAGCAAACTCAGTAGTCAACAGAGTCAAATATCATCAGTACAATGATTGAAATTTCTTTTGAGAGCTAAATTTTTTAAACTTAAACTTCTTCTAATGCCACTTCTTCAAAATAGACTTGTCCAGGCCATGGTATTTTGTGGAAGAGCCATACTCAAGGGGCCAAAGAGCTGCATGTGGCTTGTGAGCTACAGTTGGCAGACCACAGATCTAGGTTAAAATAACATCTTCAGATTACAAGGTGTAATGTACCACCTTAAAAATAAAATACTGCCAAGACCGGTTTGGCTCAGTGCATAGAGCATCGGCTTGTGGACTGAAAGGTCCCAGGTTCGATTCCAGTTGGGGGCATGTACCTTGCTTGCGGGCACATCTCCATTGTGGGGAGTGCAGGAGGCAGCTGATCGATGTCTCTCTCTCATCAATGTTTCTGACTTTCTATCCCTCTCCCTTCCTCTCTGTAAAAAATCAATAAAATATATTTAAAAAATAAAATAAAATAAAATAAAATATTGCTGTTCAATCTGTTTCCTTGCCATTAAATGAATATAATAACAGAGCACATTGATGTTACAAAGAATTTAAAAGATAACTTTAAGGACTTTGGAGTTTATTTGTACTATTCAAATTTTACTTAGTAGCCACATATTGATAGTTAAGTGAAAGTTAATTCATATTAAGTAAAATTAAATATTCAGTTCTTCTGTTGCAATCATGACATTTTAAATCCTCAAAAGCAACAATGGCAAGTGGCTACCTTAATAGACAGAAAATACTGCATTATCCCAATGAGTTCTACATGACTGTGCTGGTATAGATACTTGAAATTTGGAAGTAAGTACTTGCTGTTGGGCAAGGCAATGACATCCACTTTGCATTTTAGATCATTTGCTTAGGAGGCCATGTGAAAATGGATGAGGACAGAGAGACTCGAGGCAGGAATACCCAGGTGGCTCCTGGACCTTGATTTCTTACTGTCACCAATGGAAGACTTCCCTGGTTTCTCTAGTCTGCCATAGATCCCTTTTCTCTGTGCATCTATGGCTGACTGCATTTTCCTAGTGCAAAATACCAGTCTACATGTTCTTACAATGTGGCATAAACATTCATCCATTGTGAGGTGAGGTCTGTGATTTCTGCCGAGGAAGCTGGTAGGTCATGCTGACAGTGATACTGATGTCTTCTGAAGCAAAACCATGAGAGGCAATTCAGCTTTCACCTGGCTTTCTTGGTGACATGTACCTGAGAGTCTTTTCTCTCTACATAAAAATAATGTTGCCTTTGTTTACGTGGCCATGCTGGAGACATCTTGTGCAGAGACCACATAAGAGATAAAGAGGAATGGATGAGAGTCACCTGTTGTTCCAGTCCCCTGGTGTTTGTGTGTTCCCAGAGGAGACACCTTCAGATGATTCCAGCCCTTCACTAACAATGAATACAGCCAGAAGAGCTGTCAACTGCAAGCTCTGCTCAGATTACACATTGATCTGCTAAATAAATGTTAAAGCCACTAAGTTTTGCAGTGCTTCTTATGCAGCTTCAGTAACTATAACAGTACTCAGACTATACTGCGACATGTAATGCCTAATTAGGCTTTATTTGATCACTGTGATTTATTTCTATTGTAATTAGTTCTTTATATAACCAACTCTAATACATTAGTTTCTTGAAATCAGTAGTTAATCTTGTATCTTGAGTGCCCTAATAAATGCCTAGTATGCAGTAAAAGACAGTGTGTAGACCTACCTTCAGACCATCCTTCTAGAGATAGTCATTATGGGGCAGTTCAGCCTTGATAGCATTATGTGATCTTAGTAACAAATGTAGAAAACAGCAAGCTATTAGATAATTTTTCATTGAAGGTTTTGTATTCTTAAGGATAATCCAAGAGACTCCATAACAAAGAAGGCTTGCAATAGCTAATATGGTTTTCTTAGTCTTCCTTATGTCTCTTTTTATATTCAAAGCTTCTATATTTCTGATATGGAATAATTTATGCATTACAAGATGAACATAGAGATGTTATGAATTTTGTCATCAAGAAGCATGTAGTATGAGTAAAAAACAAACATGTTATTATTAAATTAGGGTAAATTATGAACTTTTCATAACCCTGAGATGTATTAGTGATTTAACGACCTGGTTATTTAGTGATTCAAACAACAATCTAGACCATTAGAAATGTTTCCTTTTCTTATCTGATTTAAAACCTCTACCTTCTTCCAACTTGGGTCTCAGTCATAGTGGAAAAAAGCAGAACAATGATACCTCTGTTCTTTTTCAATTGCATAGAATGACATTGGGGAATAACGGAGAACTATTTTGAATTGACTCCAAATTTATGATTTAGTGTTGGTGCTCTCTTAATATACTAGATGTCTAACTGTTTGTTTTTTTACCTACTACATGCTCAAAGCTTTTCTGAGAGATCTCTCTGATCTGAAGAATGTGAAGTAGCCTCTGGCTGATCTCTCTCCATGCCTCACCCTTTGACCAGTCAGTACAGCATCTGGGAGTCAACCTTATCTCTGCTTACTGAATATGATTATTAAATTTATGTGTTAACTTGACAGATCCATGGGATGACCAGATATTTGGTCAAACATTATTCTGGGTAGTCTGTGAGGGTGTTTTTTTAATGTGGATAATACTGAATTGGTAAACTGAGTAAAGCATATTGTTTTCTCAAATATGAGTGGGCCTCGCTCAATCAGTTGAAGGTTTGAATATAACAGAAAAGTAGACTTTCCCCAAAATAAGAGATCATTATTCCTGCCTAATGACCTTTGCAATGGGACTTTAACATTTTCTTGTCTTCAGACTGGAATTGAAACATTGACTCTTCCCAGTTCTTGCATCTATTGGCCTTTGGACCAGAACCACATTATCAACTTTCCTGGTTCTCAGGATTTTGGACTCAAGACTGGAAGACTGGAATAGTGCCACTGGCTTTCCTGGGTCTCTTGCTTCTCATCATGCTTCACCCTGCAGGTCTTAGGATCTTCCCAACCTCCATGGCAACCAGTTGCTTATAATAAATCTCATCTACAGGGATAGGCAAAAGTAGGTTTATAGTAATAATATGAATAAATATAATAGTTAATAATTAATAATACAAGAATAAACTGTTTTGCATACTCACAACTGTAAATCTTCTTTTGCCTACCCTTGTATATGTATTTAATAATTCCTATTGATTGTATTCCTTTGAGATACTGGATACAACTCACTGCTTGAAGAAAAATCTCTTCCAGAGGTCCTTTTGAAGCCCATTACAACTTTCCTATCTTCTGAAATCTCACTTCCTTCATGAGAAAGCATTCTTTACTAGTCAAGAGTGGAAATATAATTCCTTTTTCTATAGCTCTCTCTCTTCAACCTCCCATCCGGGTGACTCCAGCCAGCCTCTCTCTTTCATAGTTATTCATTCTACTGTTAGAATCAATGTTCAGAAGCTAAATACAAGATACATGTGTCTGATTTCTCCAAGAGTTCTCTCTCTATGTACCATTCTAGTCACTTTTCAGCACCAGCTGAGAACTAGCAGAATTCTATATTTTATCCTATCTAATAAAATAGTAGTATGCAAATTGACCATACCTCCACTATACTCACAAGCCACACCCACCAGCCAATCAGGAGTGAATATGCAAATAAACCCAACCAAGATGGATGCAGCCAAAGAAAGCAGGAGGGAGACTTGGGTTTCCCTGGCAATGGAGGAAGCCAAAGTTTCCACCTGCCCGCATGGGCCCATTCCTCCACTTAAGACTACAAAGTTTCAATTACAGATGATAAATAAACCCCAGATACCAGGTCCTCTGTTTGGGTCACCTGGGGACATTGCCAGCCAGCAAAATACCACAGGGCCCTCTCTAAAGCCACCCTCCACCCAAAAAAAAACCCCCACCATGATCTGGGGCACCATTCAGGGCAAACCAGCTGGCCTCCACCCATGCACCAGGCCTCTATCCTATCTAATAAAAGAGTAATATGCATATTGACCATCACTCCAGCACACAAGATGGCTGTCTCCATGTGGCCAAAAATCCTGACCTCATGTGGACAAAAGATGGCCACCACCAGATGGCCAAAAAGAGAGGGCAGTTGTGGGTGATCAGGCCAGCAGAGGAAGGCAGTCGGGGGTGACCGGGCCTGCATGAAAGGGCAGTTAGGAGGACCCAGGCCTGCAGGGGAGAGCAGTTGAGGGGGACCAGACCTGTAGGAGAGGGCATTTAAGGGGGACCAGACCTGCAGGGGAAGGCAATTAGGGGAAAACAAGTTGGTATGGGAACAGTTAGGCATCAATCAGGCTGGCAGGGGACTGGTGATCAGACTATCAGGCAGAAGTATTTAGGGGCAATCAGGAAGGCAGGCAGGTGAGCAATTGGTAGCTAGCAGTCCTGTATTGAGAGAGGGATGAGTCCTAAATGGGTAGTCAGACATCTCTCGAGGGGTCCCAGATTGGAAAGGGTACAGGCTGGGCTGAGGGATACCCCCAAATTTCATGCAGCAGGCCTCCAGTTAAACATAAAACCAGTAATAAAATCTGGCAAAGTTCTCATCACACTTTATGTTTGCCACCCATACAGTAGGAGATTATGAATGCATCCTTAACAACTCTGAAATTTTAACACATTCAAGCTCTCTGATCAATCTTCTTGAGTTTAGTGATGGGCAAACAGGGGATAGACCAGTTTTGAGGTCTTTCCATAGATAGTCATGCATAGATGATCTGGTATTTCTATTTGTTTTTTATTATGTATCCTTAGCTGAGGTAGGATAACAGGAATGCATTCAAATTTAATATCCCCTTACCTGTGTAAAAAATAAGATACAGACTACTAACTATTTATTGAGGGATAGATAAATAATTGAATGAGAGTTCAAAGAAAAGAAAGATAAAACATCTTAGAGAAAATGAGAGAATTTGAAAAAAACTAAGTTGAATGAATTATTACACTAGAGGCCTGATGCACAAAATTTGTGCAAGGGGGTTGCCCCCACTAGCACAGCTCTATCCAGAAGGTTGTCCTGAAGGATGTCTGGTCGAATTAACATATTATGTTTTTATTTTTATAGATAGCATCTTATTGATCATTCTAGAACCTGGATATTGTGTGTGTGTGTGTATGTGTGCATTAGTTGTGTGTGTCTGTGTGAGCGCACGCGCACATGCGCGCACACAGCTGAAAATTCAGTTATAGCTTGTGAGGCTGAGAAATACCATAATTAAAACTAATTTAAGGAGAACAATTTGGGAAAAAATGTAGACTTAAGAATGCTTGAAAGAGTGATATGGATTAATTTGCACTTAAAAGTCCTAATAAATATATACTTAGCCTATTAAGGGAGATTATTTAGTATAGCTGATGGGCCCAGTGGTTGAGCATCAACCTATGAACAAGGAGGTTACAGTTTGATTCCCAGTCAGTGCACATGGTCAGGGCACATGCCTGAGGAAGACGGCTAGATGCCCTATAGGAAGGGTGTCTCTTTCCCTCTCCCTTCCTCTCTGAAGTCAATAAAAGTATATTTTATTTTAAAAAGACTATTTCAGCCCTAACAGGTTTGGCTCAGTGGATAGAGTGTCGGCCTGCAGACTGAAGGGTCCCATGGTCTCAGGTTCAATTTTGGTCAAGGGCATATACCTTGGTTGTGGGCACATCCCCAGTAGGGGGTGTGCAGGAGGCAGCTGATTGATGTTTCTCTCCTATCATTGTTTCTACTCTCTATCCTTCTCCCTCCTCTCTGTAAAAAATAAATAAAATATATTTTAAATAAATTAATTAAAAAACTCTTTCAATTTTACCAAAAAAGTATGTTCTAAAAAATAATTTGTAAGTCAGTTATTTGTAAATTAATAAGTAATTCTGCATTTTAATATAGAACTATTAGATTAATGAATGGTAAAAGCCGAGAAATGCCTTTCCCTTCCCCTGCCTCCCAAAAGTGAACAGCAGCAACAAAAATGACGAATCCTTTCCAAAAAGTAATAATCAAAGTCCTTCCAATGATGTTCGGGTGTGAGTCTATTGAAGTGACTCAATACTGTGATACTGCACCTTGTGCATCATTTAGGAATGTAGTGTTGGATGCAAGAGGATGAGTATCTTTTTTATAGTTCTTTATACACACATATGCTTTTATTGTGGAAGTATATCAATGAAAAAGAAGTTTAAATGCCATAGATGTTTTTATTAAGAAGAGATTCAATATGAGCAAATAGAAATTTAAATAACCAAGGAGAAGACTGAGAAAGCAAAGACAGCAAAGCAGCCTTCAGGAAATCTGATGCTGCAGAGCTCAGGGAAGATTCCACATGGATTCCAAATGCTAAAGCCCAAAGGGGATGGCTTTCATGTCCTTTTGGAGCTGCTGAAAGCCAGCAATAATTTCAGTGACCTGTCCATGGTAGCTGCCAGTACGCAATGTTTCTTCAGTTCTGCCTGTTTCTGTTTTCTGTGACAAAACGCTGTAATCTATATGACTTAGCCAAGAGGTATTTATTACTCACAGTTCTGGGCACTGAGGAGTCCAGGATCAAGGTATTGGCCGAGTCAGTCCCTGGCAAGAGCCCTCGGTCTGGCTTGCCTTCTTGCTGGAAACCAATCATTGTCTCACTTAATAGAAAAGTATGGGAGAGGAATCCAAGATGGCGGCATAGGTAAACACCTATACTGCTGCCTCGCACAACAATTTCAAAACTACAACTAAAAGACAGAACGAACATCATCCAGAACCACAGGAAAGCTGGCTGAGTGGAATTTCTACAACTAGAGGAAAAGAGAGGGGCTCACGGAGACCCAGAGGAGCTGCAAAAAGCTGAGGTACGGAGACCCGCGCAAGGAGAGAGCGGGTGCCGGAGTACCTGGCTGGCTTTCTCTGGCAGGAGGGAAATGGAGACTCTCAAAGGCATTGAACCCCTTATCTTACAACACTAAACCCCAGATCCAGCCGAAACTCATACAGGGGGAGTTTGGACTGTGAAAAGGGAGAAGTGCACGGAAATTTAGGGGAGTCGCAAAAGATCAAAGGCCTGGTGGCGCGCACGGCACTGCACGCAGGACAGACTGCTGATTGTGCCGCTGGCTTTCGTGAGTGGGCGGGAGACAGACCCTCCCAACTGTGCCACTTCTAACTACACTAAACCCCTGTTACGGATGAAACTCTGGAGACCTAGACTCGTGTGGTCCTGGTGTGCAGGGGAGCTGGAAAGACAGCAGTTAGAGGCACTGCGGGCACGCGCACAAGGACCGCTCCAGCAATTACCCAGTCACGTGAGACTCAGGGGCCGTGGAGGGTGGGGCCGACTAGAAGGGAAGGCCGTCCCTTAAGCCCTGAGACTCCACCCCTCCCAAGCTCAACACAGGTTCTGCGGCTTCCTGTCTGGTATCATAAGGCTGAATTCAACACAAGTTTCCCCGGCACAGTGAAAATGCCCAGATAAGGGAAGGGATTACAAAAAAAAGAGATGGAGGGAAAAAAACGACTGGAGATAGAGTTCAAAACCACGCTTATAAGGTTTTTCAAGAAATTCTAGAAAAGATGGATAAATTTAGTGAGACCCAAGAAGAGATGAAAAAGGTCTAACTAAAGATGAAAAAAGAGCAACTAGAAATTAAACATACACTGACTGAAATAAAAACTATTATACAGAGTCCTAACAGCAGACTAGAGAAAGGCAAGGATCAAGTCAAAAATTTGAAATATAAGAAGCAGAAAACATTCAACTGGAAAAGCAAGAAGAGAAAAGAATCCAAAAATGTGAAGATAATGTAAGGAGCCTCTGGGACAGCTTCAAGCGTACCAACATCAGAATTGTGGGGGTGCCAGAAGAAGAGAGAGAGCAAGATACTGAAAACCTATTTAAAGAAATAATGACTGAAAACTTCCCACATCTGGTAAAAGAAAT
>JAAGEH010000005.1:22296148-22329828 GCA_011751065.1 Lasiurus cinereus
GTGAATATAATAGAATCAGGAGCACAGAAAGGGAGTAGACTGATAATTCTCAGGGGGACAAAAATCATAAAGCATCAAACAGACTGTGAAATTATAGCAGAAAGATTAAAGTTAGGTGAGGTAGATAAGTGATCAATCAAAAGACTTGTATGCATGCATATAAGCATAACCAATATCACAGACACTGGGGGTTTGGGGTATGCCTGGGAGGGAGGGGGGGCAATGGGGAGGTATGTATAAAAATTAATAAAAATTAATAAATTAAAAAAAAGAAAAGAAAAGTATGGACAAGGAACCTGAAAGGCTGGTCAACCTTAAAACTCTGAAAGGTCAGAGCCAGACACTCCCTATCTAATTGAGACAATGGTAGCTGAAGCATATTCCCCACCAAATAATCATGTAAATCCTTACTGATAAGATAATCTACCAGTTACTGGAATTGCCTGTTTCAGGTAAAGGGTGTATCCCAAATCTGAATAAAAGGGATGGTAAGTCCCTCCCACTAGAGGTGGGCTCCCGCCTGGCTTGCCATATGCCAAATTAATAGTTTTCTAGACTCTTTTCATTTTTTGTGCAGCCTACTCCAGAACCCAAACCCTGAACCGGCATCCTGAACCATGCAGGACGTGAAAGAGATTCCCACACCTTCTCTCTGTGTCCGTATACTTCAGAAGTTTTAACATTAATCTACCATATGATTGGGGCATTTTACTCCTGGGTACTTAACCAAGATAAATTAAAGCATATGTGTGTATAAAGAACTATATAAAAATGTTGATAGAACCCTATCTGGTTTGGCTCAGTGGATAGAGCATTGGCCTATGGACTGAAGGGTCCCAGGTTTGATTCTGGTCAAGGACACGTGCCTGGGTTGCAGGCTCGATCCCCAGCAGAGGGTATGCTGGAGGCAGCTAATCAATGATTCTCTCTCAGCATTGGTATTTCTATCTCTTCCTCTCCCTTCCTTTCTAAAGTCCATAAAAATATATATAGAAAAAAGAACATTGATAGCAGCTTTATTCACAATAGCTAAAAACTGGAAAATAACTTGAATATCTATCAAAAAGGTCAATAAATACATTATAGAAAATCCAGACAATGGAGTGCTACTTAGAAATAAAAAACTTAGAATCAAAACTACAAAGTATAGACATACACAAAAACATGAATAAACTTAATTAGTCTGTTAAGTATATTAAATAATTAGACAGACAAATTACACATTAAATTGTTACATTTATATAAGATTCTAATAATGCAAACTAACGTACACCCACACAAAGCAGAAAGATAGTTGTCTGGAACTGTGGGCAGAGGAAGCAATGCATGCAAATGGGCATAAAAAGTATTTTGGTAGTTATTAAACTTTTTAAAAATGTTGGTTAGGGGATATATAACTATAGTTTCGTAAGAGTATACAACAGTCACAATGGACTAAATTGTATGTTTTATTTTTTTATTTTTTATTTGTATTTATTTATTTTTTAAATATATTTTATTGATTTTTCACAGAGAGGAAGGGAAAGGGTTAGAAAGCCAAAAACATAGATGAGAGAGAGACATCGATCAGCCGCTTCCTGCACGCCCGCTACTGGGGATGTGCCCGCAACCAATGTACATGCCTTTGACTGGAATCGAACCTGGGACCCTTCAGTCCCCAGGCCGACTCTATCCACTGAGCCAAACCGGTTTCGACTAAATTGTATATTTTAAATAAATAGTTTGCTTTATATACATTTTTTCTCATGAAATGAAATAAAAAAATTATACATTTGCCTAATAATGCTGCTACCTCTTGAATAAATAAATAGGATTCTATGTTCCCCTTACCATGGGAATTACAGTGGTCTATAAATCAGTGTGTATATCTTTGAGTGATAGTCATTCTTTTACTATATTAGTCACAATTCCACTTGAGATCCTTTAATTTAAAAATCAAATTGTGGGCTTAACCAACACTAGAACATCCTATTTAATAAAAGAGAAACATGCAAATTGACCGCACTTCTGCTACACCCACAAGCCATGCCCACCAGTGAATCAGTAGTGAGTATGCAAATTAACCCAACCAAGATGGTGGTTGATTTGCATATCCAGGCACAGAGTGAAGACTGAAGACAACGTAGAAGGAAGCCAAGCACTACAGAAGGGAGTGAAGCTGCAGAGAAGTAAGCAAACAGGGCGGCAGAGAAGGGAGGGAAGCAGGCAGGGCAGGGGAGAAAGAGGGAAGCAGGCAGGGCAGCAGAGAAAGGAGGGAAGCAGACAGGGCCATGGAGACCACTTCAGGAAGCTCTATTGCAGGAAACTTGCTTCAACGGGCCTCTAGCCTATGTCATAAAAGGCCTTGGTCATGATGCCTTAAGGGTGTCACAACCAAAGGAGCAATGTCTCTTGTGGCAGATGGGACATGTGCAAGTGGGTGGAGTTGTGAGCACTACACCTCCATGGATGCCAACAGGGACTTGACCAGGAGGTGCATTGGGGGAATCCCAAAGCATCAGCTCTTCTGGGGCCACACAGTGAGAGAGCTCAGGGGATGGGAGCCAGGCTGGCAGGGGCAGGGAGCAAAGTGCTGGTCCCCAGGTGGTGAACAGAGGTATGCCCACCACAGGGGGTGTTTCACATGGCCTGCAGCAGGGGGAGGCAGCACACAGGGGAAGTGTACAAGCTGGGAGAAGAATTGAAGCAGAAGGTAAAAGCTGTTACTAAAGGGAAAGAATCAAACAGGAGCAGCCAATGGCTCAGACACTCAACACTGGGGAGAGATGAATGGGGACCAGTCAGGCATAAATGAGCTTGTGAGATCCCTGGCCATGGTGGTGGTGGCAGTGGAGGCAGTAGCTGTGCAGCAAAACAAACTCAAGAGGTGGCAGTTTGGGGAGATGGTGGGTGAGACCGCATGATTTCAGGTGCTGGGCTTCTAGTCTTATATAAAACTAGAAGCCTGTTGCATGAAGACATTAGTGCAATAGGTCTTCCTTCCCTTGGATTCCAGCACTGGTTTTCCTCTGGCACCTGGGACCCAAGCCTTCACTCTGGCCAGAGTCTGCCTTCCTTGTCTTCGCTGCTTCCCTGCAGACTATGGCCAGAGTCTATGATCTTCATCTTTGCTATAGACTCCGGAGTCTGTAGTCTTGTCTATACTGCGGCACTCCATTTCTGTAGATCCTTTTGCCCCCTGCCCTCCCTCTCATAGGAAGCGGTCTGCCCTTCTTGGCCACTCCACACCTGGAGCAGCTGGGTAACCGCCATCTTTGGCCTTCTAATTTGCATACTCACTCTCATGGCTGTGGGCATAGCAGAGGTACAGTCAATTTACATGTTTGTCTATGATTAAGTAAGCTAGCAAGGAGAGTAGATAAAAGGGGAATAAGTTAATATATTCAAATATAAAGAATAAATCAAGGAAGAAAATTGCATAGCTATTATAGTAGTCTTGTCTGCATTTGGATATAGAGCTATAGTTAGTACTTTTACTACCCAACCCAATAGTCGCTTTGCTTTCAGACAGTTCTGCTACTTCTTGGGGTACTTTTCTTTCTGGAGTGATACTAACTTTCATTCTAAAAAGGTATGAGGGTCTGAGTCATTAAGTGCCTTTCTAATTAAACTGTAACAGTATATCTTTAATATTTTCTGGAACAGTAGATTTTAAGGAGGTGCTCTGAGATTTTGAAGCCTAGGTTGAATCCTCTTTGTTCCAAAGATCAAAAATCTATGCTACTTCTCTTTCAGAATCAGACTCAATAATTCCAGTCAATAAAGTAATATCTTTCTTTTAAAATAATCCAAAGAAGTAAGGTGGTAGCATTAGCTAAAAGTCCATATTTCTATAACTCTTTGAGCAGAAACTAATACCTATTGACCCTAATATCTACAGAGTATTAAAAGTTAAAAAAATTAAAAAGTAAAGAAAACCCAACAGTAATTAAAATAACCAAAGGATTTGACCAAAAATGAAATAACCAAAGAATTTGAGAAGGCATGGAGAAAAAAGGAATAAAACCTGAGAATTTGGCATTCAAAAGCAAGTAAAGTGCCCAGCCAGACTGTCTCCATTGGCTGAATGTCTTTCTGGTTCAATTTAGTGATAGGGGTGCATGCTGTGGTTGCTGGTTCCATACCAGTTAGGGCACCTACAGAGGCAGTTGATTCATATTTCTCTCTCCCATCAATATTTCTCTTTTTCTCTCTCACTCCTTTCCTCTGTCTGTGTGTCCTTTAGTGTTAAAAAAAAAAAAGTGAGCAAAGCAATGTATGTTAAACAGGAACATGGGTCAAATGTGTTGAATGATGCTCAGATATTTATTCAGGTAAAAGAGAATTAAAAATTGCATTTGTCAACAAAAAAGCTTCTGGTGACTTTGACATGTAGAAAGTGAGTAGTGGTATGAAAAAGAGCCAGATCAAAGTACGTTGCAAGCAAAAGTAAAATAGGATGTGGAGAAAACAAAGGGTGATTCTTTTAGGAAATACTATGGAAGGAATTAGTAACATACCTAGAGAGCTTGGGAAAAAGGAAGACATTTTAAAGTGGCAGATATATTACCTGAGAGCTACCAAGTGAAAGGAGGCTGACGCTCCCCCCCTCTGCTCTTGTTATGCTTCATGAGGAGTGACAGAAAGCAGTGTTGAAGCAAAAAAAAAAAAATTATTAAGAATAAACCTAGCATAAAGCAAAAGTGGACAACTCAGCTAGTCTGAGCACCCACCTGGTTGGGCTTAAAGGGTTTTATACTTTCCACCCTATAGGTTGCAAGATTCCCCTGGTGGATAGACTAGATTTCAAAGTACTCCATTTACATTGTTGCAGTTTTTCCCAGAATTTATGAGAACATCTGGTTATTTTTTTAATTTTATTTTTTAATTAAATCTTTATTATTCAGATTATTACATTTGTTTCTCTTTTTTCCCCTCCATAACTCCCCTCCACCGAGCTCCTACCCCTCCCTCTACACTTACCTCCTCCCCATTGACCTCATCCATAGGTGTATGATTTTTGTCCAATCTCTTCCTGCACCCTGCTCACCCCTTTCCCCCTGAGAATTATCAGTCCACTCCCTTTCTGTGCTCCTGATTCTATTATATTCACCAGCTCATTCTGTTGATCAAATTTTTAATTCACTTAATTTTTAGATTCACTTGTTGATAGATATGTATTTGTTGTTCATAATTTTTTACCTTTTACCTTTTTCTTCTTCCTCTTCTTAAAGAGTACCTGTCAACATTTCATATAATGCTTTCATATAACTGCTTTGCTGTTGATGAACTCCTTTAGCTTTTTCTTATCTGTGAAGCTCTTTATTCATCCTTCAATTTTGAATAATAGCTTTGCTGGATGGAGTCTTCTTGGTTGTAGGTTCTTGCTATTCATCACTTTGAATATTTCTTGCCACTCCCATCTGGCCTGCATAGTTTCTGTTGAGAAGTCAGCTAACAATCGTATGGGTGCTCCCTTGTAGGTAATGAACTGTTTTTCTCATGCTGCTTTTAATATTCTCTCTTTGTCTTTTGCTCTTAGTTTTTTAATTATGATGTGTCTTGGTGTAGTCCTCTTTGGATTCCTTTTATATGGGGTTCTGTGTGCTTCCTGGACTTGTAAGTCTATTTCTTTTATCAGATGTGGGAAGTTTTCAGTCATTATTTCTTCAAATAGGTTTTCAGTATCTTGCTCTCTCTCTTCTTCTGGCACCCCCACAATTCTGATGTTGCTACTCTTGAAGCTGTCCCAGAGGCTCCTTACATTATCTTCACATTTTTGGATTCTTTTTTCTTCTTGCTTTTTTAGTTGAGTGGTTTCTGATTCTTTATATTTCAAATTTTTGACTTGATTCTTGCCTTCTTCTAGTCTACTGTTAGTCTCTGTATAATATTTTTTATTTCAGTCAATGTATGTTTAATTTAGTTGGTCCTTTTTCATCTCCTCTTGGGTCTCACTAAATTTATCCATCTTTTCTAGGATATTCTTGAAAAACCTTATAAGGTGTTTTTGAACTCTATATCCAGTCGTTTGTTTTCCTCCATTTCTTTTATTTGTCATCTCTTCCTTTGTCTCAGCATTTTCACTATTCCGGAAGAACTTCTGTGTTGGATTCAGCCTTTTGATACAAGACTTGCAAAACTGCAAAAGCCTCTCTGTTGAGCTTGGGATAGGTGGAGTCTCAGGACTTAATGGGCCGCCTTACCTTCCAGTCAACCCTGCCCTCTATGGCCCCTGAGTCTCACGTTGACTGCGTAATTGCTGAAACAGTCCCTGTGTGCATGCACATTCTCACAGTGCCTCTAGACTGCAGCCTTTCTGGCTCCCCTGCGCTCCAGGACCATATGAAACTGGGTCCCCAGGGTTTCGCCCGAAACTGGGGTTTACTGGAGTTATAAGTGGTGCAGTTGGGAGGCTCTGTCTGCCACCTACTAGGGAAAGCCAGTGGCACAATCAGCAATCGGTCTTCTGCACGCAGTGCTGTGTGCGCCACCAGAATTCTGCCCTTTCACGCCTCCCCTAAATTTTCGTGAACTTCTCCCTTTTCACAGTCCAGACTCCCCCCGTCTGAGTCTCACCTGGACCTGGGGTTCGGTGCAGTAGGATAAGGGGTTCAATGCAGTTGAGAGTCTCCATCTCCCTCCTGCCAGAGAAAGCCAGCCAGGTATTCCAGCACCCACTCTCTCCATGTGCATGTCTCCCTACCTCAGCTTTTTGCATCTCCTCTGGGTCTCTGTGAGCCTCTCTCTTTCCTTCTGCTTGTAAAATTTCCACTCAGCCAGCTTTCCTGTAGTTCTGGATGCTGTCCGTTCTGTCTTTTAGTTCTAGTTTTGAAATTGTTGTGCGAGGCAGCAGTGTAGGTGCCATTTGGATTCTCCTCCCTGTGCACCTGGTGATTTTAACTTAACAAAACTACTCATTTATTTGTTCAGCGGTTGAGAGAAATGCTTTCTTCCTCCACTTGTACTACCAGTTTTCTTTCCTGCATAACATCCCTCTGCCCTTCAAGTGATTTATCCAAGTGTTTTGGGGTTTTGTTATTTATCCTCCAGACTTCATCTGTCTTGGGGTTTAGCTGGCACAAATGGCATTACTTGAGTCTCTATTCTCTACTTTTCCAGGCCAGGGTGATGTAAGCTATGTATTTTCTGGCTACGGAGGAGAGTACGGACCATTTGCTTTCAAGTGTCTTTGGTTGAGGAATATAAGGTCTTGCACTTCACAAGCTGCTTGTAAGCTCCCCAAAAAGTTTGGCCTTGTCTAATTTTCTTGTCTCAATTTCCCCATTTCACACACCCAGGAATTTACCCAACATCTTACTATTCTACCAGAGATAAATGTTGCATGCAGTTAATTATGATAACACTAAAGAAGAGTAAGCAGATAATCAGGATAGAACAGAAATAAAATTCTTTTTTAAATTTAATAAATATTTATTGTTTGATTATTACAATTGTTCCTCTTTTTTCCCCCCCGTACTTTTCCCCTACCTGGTTCCCACCTCACCCTCTGCCCTTACCTCCTCCCCCACTGTCCTCATTCATAAGTGTACAATTTTTTCCAGTCTCTTCCTGCAACCCACACACCCCTTTTTCCCTGAGAATTGTCAGTCCACTTCATTTCTATACCCCTGATTCTATTATATTCACCAGTATATTCTGTTCATCAGATTTTTTACTCACTTGACTTTTAGGTTCATTTGTTGGTAGATATGTATTTGTTGTTCATAATTTTTGTATTTACCTTTTACTTCTTCTTCCTCTTCTTACAGAATACCTTTCAACATTTAATATAATACTATTTTGGTGATGATGGTCTCCTTTAGCTTTTTCTTATCTGTGAAACTCTATCTGACCTTCAATTCAGATTGATAGCTTTGCTGAATAGAGTAATCTTGGTTTTAGGTAGGTAGGTAAATGTAGATTCTTGCTGTTCATCACTTTGAATATTTCTTGTCACTCCCTTCTGGCCTGCATAGTTTCTATTGAAAAATAAGCTGACAATCATATGGGTGCTCCTTTGTAGGTAATTAGCAGTTTTTCTCTTGCTGCTTTTAATATTCTCTCTTTGTCTTTTGCTCTTGCCATTTTAATTAAGATGTGTCTTGGTGTGGTTCTCTTTGGATTCCTTTTATTTGGGGTTCTGTGTGCTTCCTGGACTTGTAACTCTATTTCTTTCACCAGATGTGGCAAGTTTTCAGTCATTATTTCATCAAATAGGTTTTCAGTATCTTGTTCCAGCACCCCCATAATTCAGATGCTGATACACTTGAAGTTGTGCCAGAGGCTCCTTACAGTATCTTTAAATTGTTGGATTTCTTTTTCTTTTTTCTTTTCCAGTTGAGTGTTTTCTGCTTCTTTGTATTTCAAATCTTTTCCTTAATTCTTGTGGTCCTCTAATCTGCTGTTAAGTCTCTGTATAACATTTTATATTTCAGTCAGTGTATGTTTAAATTCTAGTTGGTCTTTTTTCATATTCTCGAGGGTCTAATTAAATGTGTTGGCCTTTTCTAGGAAATTCTTGAAAAACTTTATAACCGTGGTTTTGAACTCTATATCCAGTCATTTGCTTTCCTCCATTTCTTTAATTTGTTTTTTTGTCTCCACATTTTCACTGCCTCCCTGAGTTGGCAGAGTAGCTTTGTGTGCAAGGTGTTCTATAGGGCTCAGTGGCTCATCCTCCCCCCTGTTACCTGAGGTGGACACTGTTGGTGAACCCCTTTGTGGACTGTGTACACAGCCTTGTTGTAGTTAAGCCTTGATTGTTGTTGGTATCGCTGGGAGGAGTTGACCTCCAGGCTGATTGACTGTGAAAATCAGCTGTGGCTATGCTGGGAGAACTTCTGTGCTGGACACACCTTTATGAGACAAGGTTTGCAAAATTGCAAAAGCCTCTCTGCTCAGCTTGGATAAGACAGAGTCTGAGGGTGGAGCAGACAGCCTTGGCTTCCTGTCAACTCTGCCCTATAAGGTCCCTGGGTCTCAATGTCCCTCAGTAATCACTGCAAGCACCTCTGCAAGAAAACTGAACTCAAGTTTTGCCCACTGCTAGACAGTCCAGCTTCTCCCCGAATGAGTCTGGGTTCCCAGAAACTTGCCCAGAACTGGATTTCAGCACAGTTGGGAGCTTCCATCTCCTTCCTGCTTTAGAAAGCCAGCCACACACTCAGTCACAGTCAGTCCTCTCTGCGCACGCGCACCTCCTGATCTCTGCCTTCCACAACTCCCCTGAGTCTTAGTGTGCTTTCTCTTTTCCTGATAGTTCAGATTCCCACCAAATGAGTCTAGTTTCCCAGAGACTCACCGGGGACTGAAGTTCAGTGCAGTTAGGAGCTTCTGTCTCCCTCCTGCTTGAGAAAACCAGCCATGCACTCAGCAGTCCATTCTCTCTGTGAGCATTTCGGTACCGTCAGCCTTTTGCAGCTCCTCTGAGTCTCAATGTGGTTTCCTCTTTCCTTCTAGTTGTAGAATTTCCACTTAGCCAGCTTTCCTGTGGTACTGGGTGGTATCTGTTTTGTCTTTTACTTGTAGTTTTGATATTGTTGTGCAATGCAGCAGTTTAGGTGTTTACCTATGTCGCCATCTTGGTTTCTCCAGAAATAAAATTCTTGACAAATTAAATTTGACTCTATCTCTTTACAAATGTCTATATGCAGGTGTATAGGGCATTTATCTTTATATATCATTTGAGTGACCACTTTTCTCCTTTCTACTCATTGGTGATCAGATTTAACTGCTAAGAAACAATTGTTTTGGTCCAGATGGCCCCATTAAGTCCACCAGTAATTGAGGCATCAACATTTTTTAGTGTAGCTCAGAGCTTTAAATCCTATAATCCCACCTCCAATTCCTAAAATATTCTATTTCCACTCCATAGGGATATTTCTAATTTGGTATGTATTACTTTTTTATACTTCATTTATATTTCTTCCTTTGTTTTATCAAAAGCCATTTTTGTAGGTTTTTAAACACAAATCAATCATCTCCTAAATGGCTTAAGCATTTGTAAATAAAAGCCAGAAAGAAAACTGCCTCCAGGCACATCCACTTTCTGCCAAGACAGAAATCTTCCCAAAGTGACACAGGTAACACCTTTAAGAGAGCACAGGTATGGTTGACATACACTGAGAAATATTTGGAGGAAAGCAAGACAACCTAAAATGGTTCTCTCACACATCACAGTGTGTTCTAATATAGATCTATAGATACTAAAATAGGTCTATTATATACTTTTATAAATATATTAGAGGCCTGATGCACAAAATTTTGTGCTTGGGGAGGTAGAAGGGTGGTGTCTTTCAGTCCAGCCTGCTCCCTCTTCAATCTGGGGCCCCTTGAGCGATGTCTGACTGCCTGTTTAGGCCCGATCCTACCTACCTGAATTGGGCCTAAACAGGCAGTCAGACATCCCTCTCACAATCCAGGACTGCTGGCTCCCAAATGCTCGCCTACCTGCCTTCCTGATTGCCCCTAACTGCTTCTGCCTGACAGCCTAATTACCTCTTAACCACTCCCCTGACAGCTGATTGATGCCTAACTGCTCCTCTGCCATCCTGTTTGCCCCTAATTGCCCTACCCTGTAGGCCTGGTCATCCCTAACTGCCCTGCCCTACAGGCCTCAGTTCCCCCACAACTGCCCTTCCCTACAGGCCCAGTCACCCTGCAACTTTCCTCCTCTGCTAGTCTGGTCACCCCTAACTGCCCTGTTCTGCAGGCTTGAACACCCCCAACTGCCTTCCCTTACAGGCCTGGTCCCTCCCAATGCCCTTCCCTGTTGGCCTGATTGCCCACAACTGCCCTCTCTTGCAGGCCTGGTCCATTCCAACTGCCCTCCCCTCTGGCCATCTTATGTCCTCATGGGGGCAGGTTCTTTTGATTACATAGGGGCAGTCATCTTGTATGTTGGAATGATGTCAATCTGCATATTACTCTTTTATTAGATAGGATAGAGGCCTCATTCATGGGTGGGGACCAGCTAGTTTGCCCTAAAGGGTATCCTAGATCAGGGTGGGTGTTCCCTTGGGGCATGGGGTAGCCTGTGTGAGTTGGTTTGCAGGCCAGCCATGCTCTCCAGTGACCCAAGCAGAGTCTCTGGTATCTGAGATTTATTTATCTTCTACAATTGAAACTTTGTTGCCTTATGGTGTGCGGAAAGCTTGGCTTCCTCCATCACCAGGGGCAACCCAAGCCTTCACTCAGTGGTGGCAACCATTGAAACTTTGTTGCCTTAAGGGGAGGTCTGGGAGGCCATGGTTTGCTGAAAGGTTGACTTCCTCCATCACCAGGGACAACCCAAGCCTCCCTCCTGTCGTCTCTGTGGCTGTAGCCATCTTGGTTGGGTTAATTTGCATACTCTCTCTGATTGGCTGGTGGGCGTGGCTGGTGGGTGTAGCAGAGGCATGGTCAATATGCATATTACTCTTTTATTATATAGAATGTAAAATATATTAAAAATAGAAAAATACATATATATTTCAGAACATGATAGAGAAACCTCTGAGGCCACAAACCAGGTCACCATCAGAGTCTGCCCTTAAAGCTATTCCACCTATTGCTTTATGCCTCTTACAGATGCTGTTCCTTCCTGGTGAACTGGTGATTCTTGATGATTCCAAGGTCTCCTCACAATATTCCCTTTGATAACATGTGAGAACAGCCCAGTACTAGGGAAAGTGCAGTTTGACTGGTTCAAATGCTTATTTGTATTGAATCATCCATCTTATAAAAAACTGCTGTTTGAAATTTTAACCCTGCTATTTGGCTTCTGTAAATGTTTGCTTGCTTAAATAATAGGAAAATGAGACTACTCTCACTCCAGAGAGGCCATTAAATCTTCCCCGGACAAAATTATCAGTGCTAGCACCAGTCCAGGCTTTTGGTTGAGGTCTCAAGGCCCCAGCACATAAGGGCTCTTTAAGAACTTCCAAAAGGGGCAGGAAATATCCTATATTTGGGAGACAAAGAAGGTAAAAACATATAAATAGGGAAAATTCCTCCATCTTGGGGCCCAGAATTTGAGAGACATTTTCCTCTGGACCCACGCATAATAAATATAACTCCAAACTCTCTGGGCATTGCTTGATTTATTTCAGTTCTCTGTAACATTATTGAGGTATATACTGTAAAAATCTTTTTTAAATTGTATTTTCTAACAAATGTTAAGTGAAACTAAATAAAACAAATGTTTTGCCAAATTAAAAACAAAACAAAAGTATTCATTCATTAATGCATTCATGTTATCTTTAAATGCTTGTGCTGTACGGAGGGCATTGTGCTAGAAATATAGTAATTTCTGATATGAATTGTTATTATAGAGCCCAGTTACTGGGTGCCCACTTTTTTCCCCAAGGGCCTAATGATACAAAGCTTCTGTATCCAGTTTCTAGAGCTCTGATTTGCGATTTATTCTGAAACATTTAAATCTGACTTTATTAGAAATTGGTCATTTAATTAAATTGAAATAAAACATTTAATTAAATGCCATTAATCCATACTTGCATACTTGCCCTCTGAGGTGATTTTATTACAAAAAAGAAATCTTCCTAAATACAAAAAGTATTTATATGTAATATAAATATAACACTGACCTTTTCCCCCTGGAATCTATGGCATTGTTTGGCTGGAAATTATGCCAGTGTTTGGCTTCAAGTCTAGGCTTTTAGTTTCTACTAAAAAATAAACTAAAATAAGGCACTGTAATGTGCTTACATCGTTTACCAGTAAGCTCACAATAGTGCAGAGTAAGACGGAGGATAACATAGCCAGAGTGGTAAAAACTTAAGTCACCTGTCAACTTTTCTTTCTTAAGTCACGTTGGAATTTGTTCTTTAGGTTTCTTCTTCATTGTCCCTTGTGAAAACTGTGATTATATATATATATATATATATATATATATATATATAAAACATTTTCAGCAAAGCATCTAGCATAGGAGAACAAAGCATCTTTTATAATTATATCTAACACTGCCAGATTTTTTACTCTGAATGCATCTCTAGGGCTGATTCACACACACACACATACATGAATAGCTACACAGATAAGAGTAAGAATTTTTTTCATCAGAAGGAAATAAGTAGATACAAAATGAAAAATAAATGTATTTGTATAAATGTATTTTCATGTTATTTTGTTGTAATTGTAAAAATAGTTTTGACTAACTAATAATCCAGTAGAAAAGGTTCATTGCTACTTTTCCCACCATATTGCCTTTTAAATGCAGAATGTAAAGTATATACACTATCTAAAATGGAAGTGGCAATAGCTGGACAGCCTCATAATTGTTATTAAAGAACAAACATCAAGCAATATTCTGTCACACAAATATTCCGCTCCTCATAAATGATTTGATTCTCTGGGGTCAAAGACAAAGAGGTCTTACATCAGTGCTTAACCAATTATATGATGCTCATTCACTTTTTTATAGCAAATTTTACCAGTAAGTCACTTGCTTAATACACCTCACATGCCTTGTGCTGACCAATCCCTCAGATACACACCAAGTGTTTCCTGGTATGCAACACATTTCATAATAAACTTTTTAAGGAGAAAGGGGGAAACAGTAATATTTGGACAGTAAATTTTCTTAATATCAAAAATAGGCTATTTGGAATTTTTCTTAATGCAATTATACAGTGATACCTCGAGATACGAGTGCCCTAACATACGAGATTTTTGAGATACGAGCCATCGAGCGAGCGATTTTTGCTTTCAAATACGAGCAACATTTAAGATAGGAATAATGGCACAGATCAGCACGACCCACCACCAGTTTACCTTGACTGGAGCATCTCATAGTTTCCCACGCCTCAAGGTTACAGAACGAATTAAACTCGTATCTTGAGGTACCACTGTAGTTGTCATGATTGAATCTTGTAGCATTATCTTGTGGCAGAATAGTAAGAAGCTAAGAAATTCCTAGGCGAGTGGAATAGACAAACTGAGGCAAGAAAATTAAAAAAGGCAAAAGAGATTGGGCAGCTTACAATCAACTTGTGAACTGCAAGAATTTTATCTTCTCCAACCAAGGACATTTGAGAACAATAATTAATATCTATCTCCTCCCTAACCAGAGAATACATAGATATTTTAAGTCATCCTAGAACTGCTACAGCAGGAGAGGAGAAAGGGGAAGGAAAGAGGGAGTTTTATCTCACTCACTGAACAAAAAAGTCAGCTTTCTTATGAATTGCCAAACAAGATGACCAGGTGTATGGAGAAGCATCCTGAGAAATGCAACAACAAAGTAAAAGGGGGACTTTAAAACCTACTGTGCTACCTAAGATATCCAGCAGAGAAACCTTGAAACCTGTAGACAGAATGGTATAAAACCTTTTAAATACCCACCAGGCACATGCTCAGATTAGTTTGTGGTCCACTTGTGCTTTATGCCAAGTATAATTTTAATAAATGTTCTTGTTTTGCTATAACTCTGCTTGCTTGTCTGTCACTTGTTTAAAGTATTTCATATGAGATTGATAAGAACCGAGGCGAGGACAGTCCACTCTTTCCAACTCAGATGGCTGACTAATAACATATTTTCTGGTGCCTATAATAATCTTTCTATCATAATGTTTTGATTTGAATAAAAAAATACAGGAGAATGTGAGCTTCACAGAAAAAGATATAGCTTTCTTATTACTACAAGGCTTTGACTGGGCTATCAGCTTCCAAAGTTGTCTAAAACTGATTTATTTTATGGAACTGGGAAGGGACTAAAGATTTAAGGAATCTTAAACCAATTATGAAAACTTTAGCTAATTTCATTCAATTTTATGAGGGCAGAGGTACAGAAGGGGGGATAAGTGATGAAGGAAATCATATTCATTGATCACCTATATTCTACATTCTTAACACATAGTATTACATTTTTAATTAAAAACTATTACCCTATTATAACTCGAGAGCATTATGCTAAGCAAAATAAGCCAGTCAGAGAAAGATAAATATCACATGATCTCACACATTTGTGGAATATAATGAACAACATAAACTGATGAAGAAAAACAGGTCCAGAGACAGAGAAGCATTAATCAGACTGTCAAACCTCAGAAGGAAGGTAGGGGAGGGTGGGGGCAAGAGGGAGAGATCAACCAAAGGACTTGTATGCATGAATATAAGCCTAACCAATGGATACAAACACCAGAGAGGTGAGGGCATGAGTTGCGAGGGGGGTGGGGGGGGGAACGTGGGGGAGGAATGGAGGGATAAGGATACCTATGTAACACCTTAATCAATAAAGAAAAAAAATTAAATTATCAATCTATAAACTAATGTTTTTCATGTAATATTTTAACATAAATGTAGCAGAAATTGTTGGTATCTTGCCCATATCCTCCAATCCTTACCACAATGCAAATTTAACTTCTAATGCCTAGCTCTAGCATTCTTCTTCTGAAGACTTTCTGTTGATACTGGATCTATGTTGCCATGTGCCAATCATTATCTTCCAAAGATTTTAGCTTCAATCAATAAAATACATAAAGACAATTTTCAGCAAGCACCTCGACCTTCTACAGAACAAGTCTTCCTTTGGGAATGAAAGCACACACACAGCTTTATTAATACCACAATCCCTTGCCCTCCAAATCTTCAACCAATGACTGAAGAAAGATGGTGTATAAATTCTCCTGTTCCCTCATGCTTCATGTGAGAGAAATCTTAGCCAATTGTTTTATGCTTTACTCCTGGAGGTTTCCAGCAGGATTAAGATCCAGGTGTCCATTATGGTAGCTGATTTGCTAACAGACTCCCTTTTTATTTTCATTTGATTGTTGACAGTATTACATATGTCCCCAAATTTCCCTCCCCTTTACCCCTCTTCTCCCAGTCCCTGCCCCCACCCTAGGCCTTCCTTGTCTCATTTTCTACTCTCCTATAGTTTTCCTTCAACTCCCAAGTAAACCATTTTTACTTAAATCTTTTACTTCTGAAGATGCTTAAACTAAAACACTTTTTTTTTTTTTTTTACTGAAAAATTTATTTTCTTACAAAACGGTTTTGGCACCAACACTACACAAAGGCAAATGTAAGTATAATTACTCCACCTCCTTCCATAACAACAAAAGGAAGAAAAGGAGAATAAGTGAAGACTAAAAACTAGAATATTTTCACTTCTTTATTAGCCCAAATGCACTATGAGAGCTGTGAAATATAAGCAGGTGAAAGATCAGAACAAAGTACTCCATGGAGCTTCTTTACTTGGTATTACTTGGAGTATTTAAATTCCTCATTGATTTATTTTAATAACGTATAGACTGAAATTCTATAAATTATCTGTTACCTCCAACTGAAATTCTAGAAGCCTAGAATTTCAGTTGGATGTAGCAGATAATTCACCTTGTATAGGAGTCTTCTTTCTTCCTTCTCAGTCTAAAACCTCTCTGCATATTACATTCTGTGCTCTAAGCTCCAGCTCTCGTCCTAGATTTTTATTGTTATACATGCTTTCTCAGGGAAACTTTACCCACACATTGTCATTATTATATTACTTTTTAATCTAACTTTTTTTTTTTGTCTATCAGCATTGGCTATTTATATTTGTTAATTATGACTTAGAAATTGCTCAACCACTTCGCTTCGTATGTGTTCTTACATATACCCATTTCACATAAGTCTACACAAAAAAGTACATACATTAGCTTTTATAAACAGCCTAAGCTAATAATGATCCTTGTCACATGCAAAAGATATTGCATTACTAGCTGTAGGAGAACTTCACACTCCATCAGAAGCAGAAAGCATCAGCTGGTAATCCTAAATTCAATTTTGTGACTAAATCAGTCCCGATCTTTGTTCTGCTTGGTATTAGATGTGTATCTTGTGCAAGTTACTTAGAATACTTTTCTTCAGTTTCTTCATTAGTAAATATATATAATTCTTGTGGCAATATATATATATATATATATATATATATATATATATATATATATGTATTTTGTGCCACAAGAATTAAAAATTCAGTAAAATACTTTAGCATAATGGTCAGGAATAGCACTGTCCAACCAGGACAAATTGAGAGTACAACTGCTGCTACAACTGATAAAATTATATTAATAAGCATTTTCTAGTTAACAGTTAAAGCACCAGAAGCACTTTATCTGCCAATAGAATCTCAGCATGGCAAGCCTAGTTTCCTAAAATTTTCATTGAACAGAGAAATACACAATGAACTGCCAGAGGAATAAAACATCTCACGTTGTAAGCAGTTCAATTTCCCTGGCCTCGTCAACATGAAATATTGCATGGCAATTAATGCAGCCAAGCTTTCAATTAACTTCTAGGGACATCCCAAATAAAGCATTTTTCCCAAAAGTTTGAAAGGCCTTGGATATGTTTGATAATTTCAGTTTGGGCGGCAAACGTTCAAAACAATGGAGTCTTTGCAACTATTTGACAAAGGAGACAAAGAGCCTTCCTACAAAAGCCTCCCTCCCTGCTTCTTCAACAAGCATGAACTCTGGAAAACATGTATTTTTGAAACATTAATTTGATGCTTTCTAGACACAGTGATCAGAGGAAATGAAAACCCTTTTAATTATTTCTACTCTCAATGTGCAAACACAATAAAAATGTAGTGGCAGAGGGAATCAAGCACCAGAAAAATGATTACTTTAAGACAACATCAACTTTTATTTGCTTATTCCCAAATTGTCTGTATTGAGCAAAAAAAAAATTCAATAGTGTAAAGCATTCAGTGGAACTTTTCATAAAAGACTCATGTGGAAAGGGAATTGTTGGCTTCATTAATAAGTGACAACCAGACATACTTTTATGCGGTAGCTAACTTCCTGAGACTTTCTTTGCTATCAGAAAATGTGTGTTGAATAACTTATATAATAAGAATTTACTAACACACCAAGGGACTCAACGTGTGGTCCCTTAGATTTATACTAAACTGTTGGTGATAATGGCTTATTTATCAGCATTCTATAAAATTGAGCCCCTTCTACTATTCTGTTTTTCAATGGTATGTAAATACCAGAATCTCTTACTGTCTCCACCAGTAGACTGAGAGTAAATTACATGTAAATTTGAGTATATTGTTGTAAACAAAGTTGCACACTGTGTTCCATGGGGTGCAACTATGAGTTACAAAGGTAATAAAATGATTAATAATTGTTGTTTGATTCATATCAATAATAAGAATGTATAATAGTCAGCTTACTAGTATTTAAAAAAGCTATTCATCTTTGAAAAAATAAAATGAAAAGTCATCACTTGACTTTGCCTTCTTATCTGTTTATTATATGATTTAAATATTTCCTTCATAGTAAAATTTTTGGGAAAGGAATTAATGTTTGTTTCAACTTCTATATAATCTCATCCCTTAGTTCTCACCATTGTTTTCTTTATTTCCCCCGCTATTTCACTGATACTGCTTATAAGGAGAACACTAATCATTGCTAGGTTGTGAATCCAGTAGACAAATTTTATATCTTTTGTTATTTGTGTAGCATTGCCCCTATTAACTGTTTTCTTCTAGCAAAGATCAACTCCAATGTTACTTGTGATTATTTTCTTGCCATTCCTTTTAACCTTTATATTATGTCATATTCATTCCTATTCTTGTCATTTGTCTTCTACTGTCTCATCAAATCAGAGGTTCTCAAGCTTTATTATGCATTGAATCACATGTGATGTCAATTAAAGAAAAAAATCAGTCCTGACCAGCGTAGCTCAGTTGGTTGGGCATCATCCTGTGCTATAAGAGGTTGGTGGTTCCATTCCAGGTCAGGGTACATGCCTGGATTAGGGGCTTGTTCCTGAGAAGGGGACATGCAGAGGCAGCTGATAGATGTTGTACTCTGTCATCAATATTTCTCTCTTCCTGCTTTCCTTCAGTAAACTATTCTTTAAGAAAAAGTAGATCCCTGAAGCTCATCACCAACATAGATCAGATCTGAGGATTGTTTCAGAAACCTGAATCTTAAAAAATAAAAATTAAAATAAAAAAAAAAATTCAGATAATTCTGATGCATTGCTTTAATAGTTAGGTTCACCTAGCATTTCATCAGTGCTCTTATTTCACTTAATTATATTGGCTGACATTATTGTTCCTAGATAGTCACCATATTTTGATATCGCTCAATTCTATTGTATCCAAAATTTCAGGCTGCTATTTTCAAAAGTCAATAGAAACCTTTACATGACTATCCTACAACTAAGCATGTACAAAAGTAGCTGTATTCTTTTTTGTTTTACTACTCAAGTGTATGTATCCTCCTGTTAGATTTATTTTTCTTGGCTGCACTATCATTCATTATCTGAGCAAAATTACCTGAGAGGATAATACTAGTTTCTTAATCTTTTCCCCAAGTCCCATAGAGCATACAGTATTCACAAAATTAACTCAATCAAAATAGAGCATAGAACTAAATGTAAAATGCAAAAGTATAGAACTCCCAAAAGATAAAATAAGAGAAAATCTAGGTTACCTTGGGAATGGTGATGCCTTTTCAAGTACAGTATCAAAGGCACAATCCATGAAAGAAAGAACTCATAATATGAATATCATTAAAATTAAACATTTTTCTCTGTGAACAATAATGACAAGAGAATGAGAAGAAAAGACACAAGCTGAGAGATAATATTTGCAAAATAAATACCTACAATTATCTGATAAAGAACTGAGGGTATGGGGGGGGGGTAAATGGTGATGAACAGAGACTTAGGATGGTGAACACACAGTTCGATGTACTGAAGATGTGTTGTGGAATTATGCACCTGAAACTTATATAATTTTGTTAACTAGTGTTACCCAATACATTTAATTGAAATGCAAAAGAACTGTTATCCAAAATATTTTTAAAAACTTCAAAATTCAACAATAAGAAAAGAAACAACCATTAAAAATGGGCAAAATACCTAAACAGAAACTCCACTAAAAAAAGCTATATAAATGACAAATAAGTATATGAATCAATTTTCAACATCATATGTCACTAGAGAAATGCAAGTTAAAACGATGAGACCAGTAATACACATCTATTAATATAGCCAAAATCTAAAACGCTAAGGAACACCAAATACTGGCGATGACATGGAATAATAGGATCTGCATTCATTACTGATGGGAATACAAAATGGAATATAGTTGCTCTGAAGGACAGCTTGGCAGTTTCCTATATAACAAAATATATTTATACTATATGATCAAGCAACTGTATTCCTCAATAAAATGAAAATGTACCTCAACACAAAAAGTTGCACACTGAAGTTTATATCTGCTTCATGCATAATTGCCAAATCTAGAAGCAGCTAAGATGTCCGTCAGTAGTTGACTGGATAAACTGTGGTATATCTAAACAATGGAATATTATTCAGTGTTAAAAAACAATATCAATCCATGAAAATAGATATATGAAATATAAATGTGTATTACCAAGTGAACAAAACCAATTGAAAAATTCTATATATTGTAATATTTCAACTATCTGACATTCTAGAAAAAGTTAAACTATGGATATTATAAAAAAACTCAGTGGTTGTCATAGTTAGAAGAAGGGAGGAATAGATAAGGAGCATATAGGAGATTTTTAGGGTAGTAAAACTATTTTGTAGTAAGATACAATAATTATGGAAACATGTCGGTATGCATTTGTCAAAACCTATAAAATGTACAACACCAAGAGTGAAACAATGTAAATTATAGAAGATGGGTAATAACATGTGCCAATGTACATTCATCAGTTGTAACAAATGTATCACTCTGGCCCAGGAACCAACTAGAGGGGCTCTTGTGCATGTTTGGGACCAGGAGATCATAGGAATGCTCTGCAATTTCTGTTTAATTTTGCTGTGAACCTAAAACTATTCTAAAAACACACTGCATATAAATTTAAAAAATACAAACCAATATATTTTACAGTTGATCTTAGCTAAAAGGCCAAGAATGGATAAACAAATATGTTTTATAATATGCAAATTCTAATCAGGATAAAAACTAAGTAAACCACTCCTATGTAAATCTTAAACTGCTAAAAACAAAAAATAAAGAGAAACCATGAAAAAGAAATATTGCAGGTAAGGACATTATACATTGAGAAGATTAAAAGTAGCTATTTTTTATGATAAAGTATAGAGGACAGATTTTTTTTAATCAAACAAAGAAAAATCCTTTAAAATGGAAAAAATAACTTAAGACACTTTAGAGATATACAAAAGCAGATAGAATTATCAGTAGCAAATCTGCACTACTAGAAATGTTAAAGAAAGTTATTTGGGCTGAAGAGAAATACTTAAAATAGAAATTGAAATCTGTAGAAAGGAAGGCAGAACACTTAAAATGGTAAATAAGAGGGCAAATATAGAAGTCTATTTGGGTTAATTTCTAAACCTTAAAAAAAATAATGTTAATTATAAAAAGAAAAAAAAAAAGATTATTGCAAGGGGGTAGGAAGAAGCTGGGAAAGTTCCTGTGCAAGTGGAATGGGGAAACTGAGACAAGAAAACTTAAACAAGGCCAAACAGTTTGGGCAGCTTGCAGCTCAATGGTGAATCACATGACCTTATCGTCTCAAACCAAGGGCACTTGAGGGCAGTAGACTTGGGACTTGCTAAGATAAAAATCACCAGATGGCCTCATAAATTCTGGAAAGAGTTGCAACAATGTAAAAGGAAGACTTTGAAATCTAGTCTGTCCACAGGGGAACCTTGAAACCTATGGGTGGGGAGTATAAAACCCTTGAATGCCCAACAGGTGGGGAGCTCAGACTACCTGAGTTGCCCACTTGTGCTTTATGCCAAGTGTATTTTTAATAAAGTATCTTGCTTTATTTCAACACTGCTGCCTGCCATTCATCTGAAATATTTTTTTTTCAAAATTGACAAGAGATGAGGAGAAAAAACTCCCCTCCCCTCCAACTCAGGGGGCTCTCTGGGAACATTATTAGGTTTAAATATAAATAGAAGCAAAATATATGACAAAACTACAATGGATAAAGTGGTAAATGGAAGTATACTGTCTTAAGATTCTTACACTATACATGACATGGTATGATATTTCAAAACAAATACTATTAAGTTAAAAATGTATATTTAAGTCCTTGAGAAGAAAGAGATGGGCAATATGTGACTGTGGGAAACTTGTTGTGCTTGACAGCCATTTTGTAGTAAGCTCCAGCCACATTAGCACTAGCCTCGGGCTAGGTTTCTATTACCCCAAACCCTATCTTTTTCCCTATCTCTTTCCCATAAGCCAGGTGTTTCGCCTTAGGGCTAGGAATTTTCGCTAACTTTCTCATTCCTCCTTCTCCTTATAAATACCCCAAATTCCTCATGAATAAATGAGACTTGATCAGAACTTTGTCTTGTCTCCATTCCTTGTGTCTCTTGTCCCTTTCATGCCCACTCCCCCTCTAGGGTCCTCGTTGACTTAACCCGCAGGTCGGGACATGTGACAATGATGAAATGGGGGCGGGGGGGGGAAGACATAAGAAAGAAAACATAATGAGATCATAGGTTTATATTCAATCATATATATATATATATATATATATATATATAAAACTTCCTTTCTTCTTTCCTCCCATTTTCCTCCACCCCTCTCTCTATTCTCTTTCTTCCTGGCATTCTCATACTTGACATCTAGTTTTCTTCCTAACTAGCTTAAAAAGAGCAACAACTTACTTTATTGCTTTGTTACCTTTCCTCCTTTTTAATTGTAATTTTGTTTAATATCCATGGATGAGACATTTTTAATTAGCCTTTTCTCACTGATCTGTATCTAAAATTATAGTCAATATACATTTAACAATTCTTCACTGTGCTCTGTGCTCTGTGCTGGGTGCTGGAGCTACAATAAATAAATAGAGTGTAGAATTATTAATGTGTTAAAACTGGCTTTTGCAAAACCCAATTGCAAAATTTCCAAAAATATTACAAGCCAGTTAATATCACAGCAGTAGTCTGACATAAGCTGAGCCAAGAAAATCTGAGAAATGTACATTTATTTTCCAGAGTCACCTAAAAATGGAACTAGGCCGGTAATTACCAAATATTTTGTTTTTGAATTTTCTTTCTGGGTCCTATCACCTGTCCCACTTAATTTTTCTCAGAATATTTCAGTGATTTATAAACTGAAGAATAAGACAATTCCCAGAAAATGTATTCAAACTTTATGTGTATTCTGGAAAGTTTTATAAGTACACTACTGAGTAAATGTTACTTAAAACAGAGTGTAGACATTATAATAGTAAACATACAGCTTTTAAATGAACACATAGGAGGGACTTTCAGTCAAATCTTAGAGAGTCCTGACAGTTTTCCAGGGGAGTAACATATAACTTAAGATAACCTGAAAGACAACAGTGTGGTGATTGCTGGGGGCAAGGAGGATGAGTGGAGGAGGAGGAGGGTGTGAGGTGGGGGGAATAAAGAGTGATGGACAGACACTTGACTTGAGGTGATGAACACAGAATACAGTGTACAAATTATGTGTTGTAGAATTGTGCACCTGAAACCTGTATAATTTTGTTACCGAGTGTCACCCTAATAAATTTAAAAAAACTTAACCTGAAAGATAAACAAAAGTAGAGAATGAAGGATGGCCACTCTGAACCTGGATCAGTAGACAGGAGCTTGAATTTACAGAGATTTTTAAACCCCCCAAAATTTTTTGAAATGAAACCTGAGGCATAGTTAGTAAGGAATAACTGAGAGGGCACTGTGATTGATTTGATTTGAGGCAAGAGCTCGAGTCTCTAGAGTTCAGACAGATGCCCGAGTTTCATACTTGAACTGGATGAAGCCTATTATCATTCTTGAAGCTAATGGGCAATAGAGAAACAAGTTAAGGAAGTAGAAATGTGTTCGATTATTGATTGTTGAGCTTCAGTACCTAAAGCACCTATGTTCCCACAGAGAAGTGTATAGACCATTGCAGCTATGTAAGTATGAAAGCCAAGTCATTTAGGCTAAAGACTGATTTAAGGTTTAACCTATAGATGACTATAGAAGCTAAGATCACTTAGGACAGGTTCTAAATGTTTTCTTTTCTTTTTTAAATATATTTTATTGATTTTTTACAGAGAGGAAGGGAAAAGGACAGTTAAAAACATTGATGAGAGAGAAACATCAATCAGCTGCCTCCTGCACACATCCACTGGGGATGTGCCTGCAATCAAGGTACATGCTCTTGACCAGAATCAAACCTGGGAGCCTTGAGTCCACAGGCCTATGCTCTATCCACTTAGCCAAACCGGTTAGGGATAAATGTTTTCTATATCACAAATTCTTCAGAAGCTGATAAAACTTTCCAGAATAGACATAAAGTTTGAATGCATTTTCTGGGAATTGTCTTATTCTTCAGTCTATAAATCACTGAAATATTCTGAGAAAAATTAAGTGGGACAAGTGATAGGACCCAGAAAGAAAATTCAAAAACAAAACATTTGGTAATTACCGGCCTAGTTCCATTTTTAGGTGAGATAAATATCTTTATGATACTTCCTTACCGTGTTTTAGTACCTTTAATGGCACTATTTTTCTGTTTTTGGAACAAAGGGCCCTGCATTTACATTTGGCACTTGGCCTGGCAAATTATGTAGCTGACCTAAAGGCCACACTAAAATATCATTTTGAAAAAATTCTTACACACACACACACACACACACACACACACACACACACCCTCTTCATTTGCTGAGAGCACCTAGATTCCCAGGCCAAGACAGATTTGAATAAATCAGGCTGGAGAATGCATGGCACTAATGACATGATGGAGTACACACAGTGAAATGAAAAGAATGTGCAAATGGAAGCGGTGATCTGGATTCCAAGATCAGTGAACAGTTAAGGGAAACCAATGGGATATCATCCTGACTGATACATGGCAGAGATTTAAAATAACTGTAATCCCCAACCTTTATGTTTTCATGCAGGCATTTTCATGCCCATAAGGAACCAACCTTGTAGTAACATTTCTGCTTTCCATTCCATTTATTCCACTTTATCCCTCAGAAAAGTGATTAATCAGATGTGGAAAATCTATCATCCATGGGTTCACTTTTCTCTATTGAGTGGAACAAAGGTACTAAATGTTGCTATTATCTTTTTGTCTTTCTTATCTCTGTCCTGTTGCCTGCCCATAGCAATCAAGCTTCTCTCTCCTAAGTATGGTAACATTATCAGAATCGTCTCTGATCCTGCCAGTTAAAATTTTGCAAATATCTGCTGCCATTGTAATTATCTGGTTATTATTTAACTAGGGGCTCAGTGCACCAATGTGTGCACCTTGAAAGGAATGGTGAGCGTGAGGCTGTTGGGGGCAATGGTGGACGTGACACTGTGGAGGGCATAGGGGCTGGTCTCAGCCCAGCCTCTATGTCCCCACCAGGTCCGCTACAACCACAATGCTCTCTCTGCCAGTAGCCCCAGTCCTGCTGCCACTGCTCCCACACACTGATGGTGAGGAGTGATTGGGGCCGGTGCCAGCAGCAGTTGTGAGTGGGGCTGGGGCCATCAACAGATGCAAGCAGTGGCTGCTGCCCCAATGCCCTTCAGCAGCAGGAGGAGATGGAGAAGCCCTCAGGGGTAATCGGGGCCAGCAGCCACTGCTTGCATCTGCTGAGGGCACCAAGCAATCGGGGACAGCACCAGGCACCAGCAGCAGTGTGAGCGGTGCCCTTGCCAGAAGTGGGTGTGAGAGGCAGCTGCTGGCCCCGATCGCCCCTCAGGAGTAGATGGAGGTAGAGAAGCCCTGAGGGTGATAAGAGCCAGCAGCTACTGCTCGCACCCGCTGATGATGCCAAGCAATCAGGGTCAGCGCCAGGCGCCAGCAGTGATATGAGCAGCAGCTCCGGTGCTGGCAGTGCCTGTGAGTGCTGGGCGGGACTGTGGTGCATGGGAGCAAAGAATTTCCACTAACCATCAGAGACTTGCCCTGATGATAGTGACTGGTTCCCCGCCTTGGTCTGGCATTCCGGCTCACCTGCTCCACCATCCTGCCACTCTGACATGTTCCATGCTTTGCCACCTACTGCCAATGTCCACCATGTTCCGCGCATGTCCCCTGGTGGTCAGGACACGTCATAGCGACTGGTTATTCAGTTGTTTGGTTGTTCCACCATTCAGTCTATTTGCATATTAGCCTTTTATTATATAGACTAGGAAAGGAGTAAAGGGAATTAGATAATACAGACATGCCATCTATAGAGCTTTGCTAATCTAACAATCTCCAAGTCTATTCCCTGCTGATTAATGGGTGAAGGGACTGGACAAAGGGAGTAGATATATGCCCACTCAGGTATGGGTGAAGTGGGAAGGTGTCTGTCAGTCACACCTGAGAACAAACTAGTGGCCATGATTGGTGTGGCCACTGCAATTTTGTGAAATCTAAATATTTAAATTTCTGAACAAAGGAGCAAGCTCTCTTGGCCCTTGGACCTCTTGGGACTCCAGTTGCAGGGGACATATTCACCTACACTTCCCCACATGGCATATGGCTACTAGTATGTGGATTTGACACAGTGAGCTAATATACTTCAATTAACCTACTGCTGGACTGGACCCAGCGGCAACAAGGTGAAACAGGAACTTTAGGGCAGTGGTTCTCAAGCTATTGGCGGTCAAATGACCCTTTCACAGGGGTCCCCTAAGATCACTGAAAAACAGATACTTAGATTATGATTAATAACAGTAGCAAAATTACAGTTATGAGGTAGCAAAGAAAATAATTTTATGGTTGGGGTCACCACAACATGAAGAACTGTAAAGTGATATCTCAAGATAGGAGTTTAATTTGTTCCATAACCTTGCTCGTATATCAAGTTGCTCGTATCTCAAAGCAAATTTCCCCACTGAAATCAATTGAAATGCTGTTAATCCGTTCCAGCCCCCATAATGCCACCCCAGTTGTTCTTGTTACATGTTTTTGAATAAGAAAAATGTATTTATAAATGACAAATATTGTATAAAATCATAATAAAAGAGAATGTAAAGGAATAAAATGGTTTTATAAAGTGTATTTACCTACTCGCTACACTATTAATGCTACACTTTATCCCTAAACTGAATGTAACTTAACTAATCTTCACTGAACTTAATTGCTACTGGTCTTTGCACTTTTGGTCGATTTCAAAAAAAAACATGTCCAACGAGGTTTGCCTCTTCCTCCCTTTCAGAATGTTTCTGAAATGGGTGAGACAAGTTTCATTGAACACCTCCAATGCACAACCAGTAGCAACTTTTTCGGGGTGTTTCTTTTCTACGAAGTGTGACACCCTCTCCCACATTCCTAAGATCTCCTTTATCTCACTTGTAGAGATCTCCTCCACCTCTGGCTCCTCCTTGAAACCAATTTCTTGGAGAACCTCCGCATGTTGCTGAGACTAAAACTCTTGTGACACCTACATGGTGAGTTCTAGAGAGTGCTCCTCGACGAGCTCATTCATGTCTCTCTCCTCCACTTCCAGACCCCTGGATTTTCCCAGAGACACTATCTCCTCCTCCACTGGCACATCGGGTTCCAATCCTTCGAAGGTCCTTTCGGCTCCGGCCTCAGGCCACAGCTTCTTCCATGCAGAGGTCAAAGTCCTGGGTGTAACACCCAGCCAGGCCTGATCAATAATTCTGAGGCATATCACGGTGTTAAAGTGGTTCTTCCAGAACTCTCGAAGGGTGAGGTTTGTGTTCTCCATCACCTCAAAGCAGCGCCAGAACAGCTGCTTGATGTACAGCTTTTTAAAATTAGAAATCACCTCCTGATCCATGGGCTGCAGGATAGGAGTGATGTTGGGAGGTAGGTAGTCTACCTACCTTTATAAACTTGAACTCTTCAGGAGTTCATCTTCAAGGTTCGGTGGGTGAGCAGGAGCATTGTCGAGGATGAGGAGGGCTTGCATGGTTAGGTTGTTTTCCTGTAGATATTGCTTAACAGAAGGGCCGAAAACCAGGTTTACCCACTCCACAAAAAAACTGCCTGGTGACCCATGCCTTTGGGTTTGCCCTCCACATAACTTGCAGTTTATCTTTTAAAATCTTATGTGACTTAAAGACTCTGGGTTTTCCGAATGGTATACAAGCAGAGGCTTGATCTTGCAGTCGCCACTCACATTGGTGCACAGTGTGAGAGTTAGCCTATCCTTCATGGGTTTGTGGCCTGGCATTGCCTTCTCCTCTGCCGTTATAGAAGTCCCATTCAGCATCTACTTCCAGAAAAGCCCTGTCTCGTCACAGTTGAAGACTTGCTGGGCATATATCCTTTGGCTTCTATCAGTTCGAAAAATGTTTTGAGGTAATCCTCAGCTGCCTTCACATCCGAACTTGCTGCCTCACCATGCCTGATGATGGAGTGAATGCCTGACCTTTTCCTGAAGTTATCAAACCAGCCTCTACTGGCTTTAAATGAGTCTTTCGATGCTTCGTCCCTGGAAGTGCTCGGGGTCCGCTCCAGCAAATCACCGTAAATCGCTCTCGCCTTCTCACATATGATGCCCTGTGTTCATGTATCTCCTTTAAGCTGCTTCTCCATCACCCACACCATCAGTAGATTCTCCATCTTTTCATGGAGAAAGCCATTATGGAGCTTAGGAATTATTGTAAGGCCCTTAGCTGGTGTTATACCCTTTATGGACTCCTTCTGTTTAAGCACAGTGCATATGGTTGAAGTACTATGCCCATATTGCCTTGCCAAGTCAGCCACTGGCACACCTGGCTCATATTTTTCTATGATTTCACGCTTTAATTCAATAGACATCATCCTCTTCTAAGCACTGACCTTTCCACTCGCTTTCTTCGGACCCATGGTTATAAAAAGAAATGTGATAAAGTATGTAAATGCACAAAAGATGCTTTGACAAGGAGGTAAACAAGCACACTGACTGAGGCGTGGGAAACTATGAGAGGCTGGAGTCTCAGTAAAGTGGTGGGTCTTGTGCAGCCGGCCAATCCACGTGATTACTCATATCTCAAATGTTGCTCGTATTTCAAAGCAAAAAATCGCTGGCTCGATGGCTGGTATCTCAAAAAACTCATATGTTAGGGCACTCATATCTCGAGGTATCACTGTATTAAAGGGTCGCTGCATTAGGAAGGTTGAGAACCACTGCTTTAGGAGAACATAGGCAGGTTTAGGGAAATTTTTGAATTGGGGTCCTTGGAAAAACACAAGGCTACAGACTGGGAGAAGGTACATTTCCATAACATAAGGACGCCAGGTGCCTCTACATTTCCATAAGATAAGGGAATGGGAAGTAGCAAAGAAAGGTCTGTATTTACAAAATAAAGAAGGAGGAAGAAAGCCCTGAGGGAATGGAAGGACTGAGGTAGGAGGGCCTCAGGAATCATTGTAGTAACCAATTTGAAAAGGAATATTGACAGATAGGAACTGATATCAGGGCATAGGAATTGCAGCCTTTATAAATTATGGAAACAGAAAGTCAGTGGTACCCTTTCCCCCTCCCCACGTGGAAGTTTATTTGATGGGACTCTTTCCCTCTCCCCACGTGGGAGTTTGTACTTGTTCTTCAATAAATCTCCACCTTTACCATACTACCCTCTGTCCCTGGATTCATTCTTCAGCTCTGGTGGACAAAGAATCTGGGTTCCAGTCCAAAAATTCCCTTTCAATAGAATAGAAGTTCTGAACACTGGCCTTGCTTTTAGTTCTACTGGAACCCCAGCTGCACCTTCTTCAGGACCAGGTTAAAGACATGGGGCTTTACAACCTAAAGAATGTAACTCCAGGCAAATAAACTCTTCTCACACATATCATTCTCCTGTGGGGGCTTTTGAATATGCTTATTTCAGCAGTACTCCAAGTGTTGTGCCCAGAGTTTGGGGTCCCCAATAATCCACCACTAAGGAGCCTTTTCCGATGCAAAAGCAAAGTGTCTTTATTCAAACCAGGGTTTGGCTCTCAGCCTCTTTCTGGCGCAGCAGCGAAGCGAGAGAGAGAGAGAGAGAGAGAGAGAGAGAGCCGGGAGGGAACAATGAGTTTTATGGGGTAGGATATTGGGAGGGCTTAGGAAAGTGATGAGGATTACAGAGATTAGTCACTTGAATTAGGGTCTTTCTGTGGTTTAGCCTTATTAGGACCTCGCTGTGTTCCTGGAGCTTCATTGGTCCATTTGGGTGGGGGCCGGGGAAGTTAAGACATTGCTGGCACACCTGTGGCCACTCCCAGAAAAGAGAGGGGGGGTTAGGCAGGGGTCCCAGCCCTATAGGACAAGATGGAGGGGAGTTCATTTCCTTTCACAAGAACCCTACTAGCAACAAAGAAATATGGCCTATAATTTCCCTGGCAACATATGGATACCTAAATTCACAATATGCAGCATGATGATGCCTATAGATGCAAGGTTTTTCTGCACCACAATGCTATTGATGATAAAAAGATTGATATTTTGCCAACCTGGTGTGGCTCATTGATTGAGCATGGACCTGTACACCAGGAGGACATGGTTTGATTCCAGGTCAGGGCACATGCCCAGTTGCAGGCTCCATCCTCTGTGGGGGATGTGTAGGAGGCAGCTAATCAATGATTCTTTCTCATCATTGACGCTTCTGTTTCTCTCCCTTTCCCTTCCTCTCTGAAAACAATACAAATATATTTTCAAAAATAAAAAAGATAAAAGTTAATATTTTTAAAAATATGGATATTTTAATACCTTTTAAATGGTTTTATTTTTGAGCAACTTAAACGTATTGAAGATGGTTGCGATTAATTATTGCCTGTTGGAAAACAATTGCTGTTAAATTCTTTAAACACAGATACCAGAAGATTAAGCATGAGACACAGCGTTATAAAAGTGAGACAGGGTTGTTGAGAAAATATACAGGTATAGCCACTTGTGCTGCTTTTTATGTGCTCACATTGGCTTTTTAAATAGTAAGAGAGACAACAGTTTTAAGAAAACTTTAGGACTCCTGAAGAATTACTGTTCTTACTGTTTAAGCCTTTAATTTTTTTTTTAATATATTTTATTGATTTTTAACAGAGAGGAAGGGAGAGAGATAGAAAGTCAGAAACATCGATGAGAGAGACATCGATCAGCCGCATCCTGCACGCCCCATAGTGGAGATGTGCCCGCAACCAAGGTACATGCCCCTGACCGGAATCGAACCTGGGACCTTTCAGTCCACAAGCTGACGCTCTATCACTGAGCCAAACTGGTCTCAGCTAAGCCTTTAATGTTTTAAAATATATTTAAAGTTAATTTTTCAATCTACTCTGAATGGAGGCAAACAATCTAATACCAGTTGTGAGGAATGGGAAGAGTGGAAAAGTAGGAAGTAAGTAGAAACACTCCCTCCCTATCCTCAAACTGCCTCAGTGAATCATGACTGGATTAGTTATCTAGCAGTCTAAAATGTAGAAAAGAAGGAGGACCAATAAGTGGCAGTTACAGAAATGTACAAGGAAGAACTGAGAAGAAACAAGTAAAGTGTGGGGACAGGATACATTTTTGGATCACATATCCATTATTATCACCCTCAACTTTTATTAGAAGTCATTTGTGTCAGGTTTCTTATAATACACAGGGGCAAACAACATAAATTACACAATGTCATGCCTTTGTAGGTTTTAAAGATTAATAAAAACCATAATACCACTTGAAAGCAATAATTGATTAACATATAGATATTTAAAGCTAGAAATAATTCTTCTAAAGATATTTTTGTAAGAAATAAGCTGATTTCCAAGTGAACTTATTTTTCTGAAACTGTTTTCCTAGATCTAAAATTTAGGGAACATGCTAAATGCAGTCACATAAAAAAAGAGCTCACAGCATGAAATACTGTTTTTCTGAGGCCTAAGATTGCAATTTCTAGGCAGGCACATTCTGTGCCTATGAAAAAAATAAGAGGAAAGCTACTTGAGGGAGATTAAATTATGCACTTATCACTTGCAAATATAGAAAAGGTCTTATAGGTTCATGTTTTTCAGACACTAAAATTGAAAGTGATGATTCTAATTTTGGCATGGGTGGTTGTTTTAAGAATAAATATTTTTTCAACTTGACCTATTCCAATCTGTGGCAGATAATTTCTAAGCAAATCCAAATCTGTCAAAAACCAGTATTTATCTACATTTATGTCAGCTGTAGCAAGGATTAATTGTCTAAACATTGAGGCATAGCATTCACGAACTTAAATCTTTTCTTACTCACAAACCATTAATGTAATGAATAGGAAGTAAGGTGAATTGTTAATTCTTTGTACATTTATCATGCCTTTCTGAGCATCTTAAAAATATTGTAAAATGCATTATTTTTTACATTTAGTTGGGAAGGCTGCCAAAGTTTTTTTTGTTTTTTTTTTAAAGCTGGGAAGCTTTGTGTGGGGATAAGAAAAAATTTAAAGTAACATATCAAAAAGATATGTTTATCTAGTTTGTTGCCAGAGTGTTTGATGTGCAACCAGCTATATATGTTGTAGTATTTAAACCTGCATGTGTTGAGATATTAAAATTTTATTTTACATCATGCATTCTTATTCTTAGCATATGCTAGCTACAGTTGTTAATTGTTAAAACAGTTTTAATATAACTGATTTTAGGATTCCTTGGCTAAAAGATGGAGCAAACCACATAAGAAAATCACATCAGTAAAATGGTGCTAACTCAGATTTGAGAACATAACGGAAGACATAAACATGAATGTGCAATCCCTTCAAGGTGTACAGGCTCGTATTGCAAAATAGTCCAGAGTAAACATAACTAGATAGGCCCAATACCCACTGCGAGACAAGTTTATATCTTATTTCATATCCTTAAGAAAGAGAAAATCTGGTCTATTAAGATGGCGTGTGGGTCAGATTTTCATGCTTTGACATATGCCATGTTTCATTTATGGAGCAATGTGACTATAGTCATGTGATACAATCTTGACTTGAGGAAGGCTATACTCAGGAAAGGCACCACAATACCTGCTTTACTGAAAGCTTGAAATGAGCATCACATTATATAATGGGTAAGAAAGGTCATAAAATGATATATAAGTGGCACTGGCTGGTTTAGTTCAATAGATAGAGCATTAACCTGTTGACTGAAGAGTCTTGGGCAAGGGCACATGCCCATGTTGCAGGGTCAATCCCCAGTTGGGGGTATACAAGAGGCAACTCATCAATGATTGTCCCTCATCATTGATGTTTCTATCTCTCTCTCCCTCTCTCTTCCTTTCTGAAATAAATAAAAAATATATATATTTAAAAATAATTATATATAAGTGAATGAAAGCTATGTCTGTGCCAGAAACTACAGAAATATGAACTACTAGTGGTCCTGTGCATGAAATTCATGCACAGAAGGGCAGATCCCTCAGTCCAGTCTGCACTGTCTCCACAGGGACCCCTTGAAAGATGTCTGACTGCTGCTTTAGGTCCAATCACACAGTTGAACAACCCTCTCACAGTCTGGGATTTCTAGCTTTTAACTGCTCACCTGCCTGCCTGTCTGATAGCTCCTAACTGCCTCTGCCTGCCTGAATGTCCCTAACCCCTCTGCCCGCCTACCTGATTGATCCTAACTGCCCTCTGCTGCTTCCCTGATCTTGCCCCCAACTGCCTCTCGCTGCCTAATCACCCCTAACTGCTCTCCCCTGCCCACCTGATCTCACCCCCAACTGCTCTCCCCTGCCAACCTGGTTTCCCCTAACTGCCCTCCCCTGACAGCCTAATATCACGCCCAACGGCCCTCCCCTGCTGGCTTGATCTTGTGGGAACCTCTTTCCACGTCCCGCGTGGTTCAGGGTTCCCGGGTC